>CM031623.1:43559919-43577419 GCA_018398815.1 Conus ventricosus
TTAATTTTATGTTCCCATTTTCTTCATTTTCGATTTTTTTTTTTTTTTAAGTTCAAATCTTTGCCAACTCATTACCGCGACAGAAGAATTGTTAGCCGGCACTTGTCTTCCCCCACTATTTAATTGTTCAGTATTCTAGATGTAAGCACTAAACAATAAGATCGTGGAAGTGGTCATTCAATACACAGTCATAACATCCAGACTTAAGCTTAACAGATGTAAGAAAATAAAGTGGACAATACTGAAACAGAAAAGAAAAGTATTGTTGAACAGATGGACTAATCAAAGAGCGAGTGGCAGCCACTGGAATTTTTGTCTGGACAGGTACTGCATGTGAAGCTGCCAGCGCCTTGGTCTGCTGCAATGCCTAGTGCATGCAGTTGCCAGGGCACAAGATTATCTTAAATAAATGTTAGCAAACCGCCGAGAGAACGTGGACAAACGAGTCACAAGACAAAACACAACGCGTTTCGACCTCTTAGGTCTTCCTCAGGTGAGACATAAATGAATAAAACAACGAAAATTCACTTAGCTTTGATCGCTTCAGATCGCTTAGGGTTCAGCGCAAGGAAGAAGGCGTTGAATCACAAGATTATGTTAAAATTACCAATTCCTTACCAAGTCTTTACTCTAAGTCTTTTGAAATCTTCATCATTTGAGTACTCTTTCCGTGTTCCTTTATCTTCACGTTTTCAAACCAAGTGTAACTGCCAGTGCCATGTCACGTATAGTCTTACTTATTCATTATTTTTTGTTGGTTGTTGATGTTAATAATCACAATTCTATTTCAGGAGGAATCTCGTGTGTGTGTGTGTGTGTGTGTGTGTGTGTGTGTGTGTGTGTGTGTGTGTGTGTGTGTGTGTGTATGTGAGTGCGTGTGTGTGTGTGAGTGCGTGTGCGTGTGTGTGTACGTGTGCATGTGTACATGTGTGTGTGAGAATGAGAGAGAGTTAGAGAGAGTGAGACAAAGAAACAGAGAGAGTTAGAGAGAGAGTGAGACAAAGAAACAGAGAGAGTTAGAGAGAGAGTGAGACAAAGAAACAGAGAGGGTTAGAGAGAGCGAGAGACAAAGAAACAGAGAGAGAGAGAGACAAAGAAACAGAGAGAGAGAGAGAGGGCACTATGCTGACTGTTCTCTTACCAATTGCAAGTATAGCTTCACCAGACATTAAGGGCATAAACTGTTGTTTTGTAATGCTGTTTAACCACACTAAATGCTTGTTAGTACTTTGTACAATGTGACAGGACAAAGATCAAATAGTTTCACTTGCACCAAAACATGCCATATCACTTCAGCAGTTTTACTTTTTTCAGGTGTCATTCACTTTTGAAACATATAGGAAAAAAAGTCCATAGATGCCAGTGACAATAAATCATTCCGAGTCATTAAGCATACAAAAAATGAATGCTTAACTGTGCATCTTCACTTTTGATCCCCAGTTTTCATATCTGACCCCTCGATTTTGGGGACAGAGGGTCATTTTGATTCTCAGTTTAGGATTCCATACGGAACATTGAGTCAAATGCGTTGTCAGCAGAAGTATCATACTGCAATCCAAAGTAACAAAACTTCACGACACAAAGTATTCATATGGTAGAGCAGTTTCCACAGAGACTGCATATACACCGCCAAAAAAACATATACAAAGAACAATTTCAGAATGGTCGATCTTCTTTCCATCTTGACCGCAGAACAACCTCAAAACATTAAGTATCTAACCTAGTATGTACTTTTTTATGTAAGGATACAGTGCAGAAGCATATCAGCTGCAAGGTAAACAATGCAACAGTGACTATCACCTACCTTTGTTTGTTTTCAGTGATGGTGTTTCACCATTGCGTCTGGTTTCATGTATGACTGTATTCCGCATGGCTGTGTACAACTTTTCTACAATACTCTTATAGCTTTATTGCTATGGCGCTTGTGTTGTGAATGAGGAATAAACCAATGTTGATTTTTCAACGCAAACCAAACTGGACACAGGATAAATTTATAGTGAAGTTCCTCCTCCTCCTCCTCTCTCTCTCTTCTCTCTCTCTCCCCTCCTTTTTTTTTTTTTTTGGCCTGTCTTCCAAAGCTGAAAGCATTTGTGAGAATGAAGGGGAGGGAGTTGGTAAATAAGTGAAACAAAATGTGTGTGTGTGTGTGTGTGTGTGTTGTGTGTGTGTTGTGTGTGTGTGTGTGTGTGTGCTGTGTACATGCATGTGTTTGTATACATGTGTGTTGTGTGGTGCGTGCGTGCGTGCCTGCTGTATGTGCCCCTGCGCTTATACATGCATTGAGGGAACTGAGGAGGGAGGGAGGGAGATACAAGAGGAAACAGAGACAGAGACAGGCAGAGGCAGAGGATGACAGAGAGCAGTGTATGTGCGGAGATGAGATTGATTTCCAGGATTCAGAGAGAGAGAGAGACAGAGACAAGATTAGGGAGCAGAAACATGAGTCAGAAAGGATAATTAATTTAAAAAAAAAATTTATGGGGAAATATTTCACTTTAAAAAATGAGAGGAAAATTAAATTAATATACCGTATAAAAACAATGGAGAAAAGCACAAACTGACAAAGGCATCAACAAGCAAGGTGAGAAGCCACCTCAAATGGGATCATGTAAGACAGACAGACGAGACAGAGAGAAAAGAGCCAGTGGTGTGTGTGTGTGTGTGTGTGTGTGGCGGGGGGGGGGGGGGGGGGGACGCAGGGAGGGAGATATACAGACCATTAAAAGATTGATTCCAGAATGGAGTAATGGTAGCGGGAACTACTTAAAAAAGGTACAACAAATTGCTGTGAATGCTTTTCTTCTGTTCTTTTTCTTTTCTTTGTTGTTTCTTCTTTTTTCTTTTTTTCTTTTATTTACTGTCAGCCTTTCACCGCATTGACGTCATCTGGTCAGAAGCCATCCAGGCCGGGAAGCCAACACGTTCTAAAACAAACAAAACCTAGCACGCTGACGTGCTGACGCGGGCGGGCCGAGAGAGCAAGTCTGACATACGGAATCTGTTTCGAATCAGAGCCGTGGAAATTCCAGTCTCCATGGGAATCCTATCAACACTCTGCCCCCCCCCCCCCCCCCCCCCCCCCCCCTTCACGCCCTCCCTCTCTTCATCAATCACCACCGCCCTTCCCTCCCCTTCCCTCCCCCTTCCCTCCAGCACGTTCACCGAGCCACTTGATCGCCTTGTTCCTCAACTTCACTTCCCCCAAGGCATATTCCGGGAGGCGCAGAGGGCGCAACACGCATGTCGACCAACATTCTTGAACTGAGTCTCGTGTCTCGAATTCCTCCGCCCACCATCATCGCTTCGTTGGCGTTGCTTTTGGTGACCGACAGGCACCGACTGAGTGAACACACTCATACTCACTTTCTCTCTCTCTCTCTCTGAGTGTATCTAAGTGTATCTAATGTAGGCTTTGGCATGACACTTGCGACTCCTGACAGTCTGACACCATTATAACCCTTGAGGATCTACAAAAAGAATTCCTGGTATGGTGGTGTGTGTGTGTGTGTGCGTGTGTGCGTGGTGCGCGTGCGTGGCGCACGGCGCGTGTGTGTGTGGTGTGTGTGTGTGCGTGTGTGTGTGTGTGGTGGTGTGTGTGTGTGTAAGTGCGCGCCATGCCCTATGGACTGAGTATTGCGTGTATAATGTATTTTATATGAGTGAACAAGGAATACTGTTTCAATCTTTCCTCCCTAATATAAATATAAGCCATACCAAAATGATGCAACACTGCCCAAAGCTCTCCAATCTGTCCTACCCCCCTTTCCTTCACAATCAACAACCCCAAAAAAAATTTGTCATTATAGTAACAAGCACAATGTAGATATCATGAGCTATAACAGCTGTTTTCCTGCAGCAACAACTAATTTCCGAATGGAAAGATTTTCGTTCCCATAAAAACAGCTAGAGTCTAATGATCATTATGAAATAACTCTTTTCATGTGAAAACAGTTCTCGCATACAAACAGAACAGTTGTTTTCACATATGAAAAGAACCGTTATGTCTTACAGTACAAGTTTTCATATAATAACTTGCTGTTTTCTAATGAAAATTGCTGTTCTCCATCCTAAAGTGATTGTTCCCATTTCTGTTAGTTAAATTATAAACATTAATTATCACCATTTCCTTGACAAAAATTCCTGGTTTCATGAACACATCCTGCAAAAGCACTGCTTACTTAATGAGCTTTTCAGGCTTGCATGCTCGTATGGAAATAACTCTCAACTCTCACTGAGATTCTCTCTCTCTCTCTCTCTCTCTCTCTCTCTCATCCTTCTTTTTTGAACAAGCATTCACACTCACCCTCTCTTCAATCTCCAATTATGCATGGCAGCAATTACCAACAAACAACGCAGTGTAATAATTACTGCAATTAATCGTCATCCAACCCAACAGCTCCAACCCCCCCCCCCACCCCTCGCCCCCCCACACTCCCGGTCTCCATCCTGTCCTCCTTTCCCCTTGCCCTACACCCATGTTGAATCAGCAACCTTGGAAGGAATCATGCACAGGGTCAATCCTCACTGTGCCTCCAGTAAAGGCCCATTAGCCCCCCTGCAGGGGGTGTGTGAGGTCTAGCTGCCTGTCTGTCTGCCATCAGGAACAGGGCAGACAAGGGAATGCCTGTATCACAAACCACTGCTATTTTGGCCCAGAAACCCAAAACAAGATGACAACTTAGGTGCATGTCTTGCCCTATGGTCAACCTCTGACCAAAAAAGGCCACATCAGTCTCTCAGAAGACAACAAAAAAAAAAAAAAAAAAAACAGACATGTTCTGCGAGTCTGTCTCTCATCAGGAAAAAAGGCAGGTGTGTACTTATCTCAGTCCTACTGCCATCAGGAAAAAGGCAGGTTGTACTTATATCAGTCCAACCGTCATCAGGAAAAGGCAGGTGTGTACAATATATCAGTCAGACTGCCGTCAGGAAAAAGGCAGGTGTGTACAATATATCGGTCAGACTTTTTCTTGATGGCAAAAAAGAAAAAGGCAGGTGTTGTACTTATATCAGTCAGACTGTCATCAGGAAAAAGGCAGGTGTGTACAATATATCAGTCAGACTGCCGTCAGGAAAAAGGCAGGTGTGTACAATATATCAGTCAGACTTTTTTCTTGATGGCAAAAAAGAAAAAGGCAGGTGTTGTACTTATATCAGTCAGACTGTCATCAGGAAAAAAGGCAGGTGTGTACTATATCAGTCAGACTGTCATCAGGAAAAAGGCAGGTGTGTACTTATATCAGTCCAACCGCCATCAGGAAAAAGGCAGGTGTGTACCAATATATCAGTCCAACTGCCATCAGGAAAAAGGCAGGTGTGTACTATATATCAGTCAGACTGTCATCAGGAAAAAGGCAGGTGTTGTACTATATAATTAGTCAGACTGTCATCAGGAAAAAAAGGCAGGTGTGTACTATATATCAGACTGTCATCAGGAAAAAGGCAGGTGTGTACTATATCAGTCCAACGGCCATCAGGAAAAAGGCAGGTGTGTACTATATAATCAGTCAGACTGCATCAGAAAAAAGGCAGGTGTGTACTATATATCAGACTGTCATCAGGAAAAAAGGCAGGTGTGTACTATATATCAGTCAGACTGCCATCAGAAAAAAGGCAGGTGTGTACTTATATCAGTCCAACCGCCACCAGGAAAAAGGCAGGTGTGTACATACATCAGTCAGACTGTCATCAGGAAAAAGCAGGGTTGTACTATATATATATCACAGACTGCCATCAGGAAAAAAGGCTGGTGTGTACTTATATCAGTCCAACCACCATCAGGAAAAAGGCAGGTGTGTACTAATTACTATATATCAGTCAGACTGCCATCAGGAAAAAGGCAGGTGTTTACTTATCTCAGTCAGACTGTCATCAGGAAAAAGGCAGGTGTGTACTTATCTCAGTCAGACTGCCATCAAGAAAAAGGCAGGTGTGTATTATCTCAGTCAGACTGTCATCAGGAAAAAGGCAGGTGTGTACTATATATCAGTCAGACTGTCATCAGGAAAAAGGCAGGTGTAGTACTATGTATCAGTCAGACTGCCGTCAGGAAAAAGGCAGGTGTGTACTATATATCAGTCAGACTGTCATCAGGAAAAAGGCAGGTGTTGTACTATATATCAGTCAGACTGTCATCAGGAAAAAGGCAGGTGTGTACTATATATCCAGTCAGACTGTCATCAGGAAAAAGGCAGGTTGTGTACTATATATCAGTCAGACTGTCATCAGGAAAAAGGCAGGTGTGATACTATATATCAGTCAGACTGTCATCAGGAAAAAGGCAGGTGTGTACTATATATCAGTCAGACTGTCATCAGGAAAAAAGGCAGGTGTGTACTAATATATCAGTCAGACTGTCATCAGGAAAAAGGCAGGTGTGTACTATATCAGTCCGACTGCCATCAGGAAAAGGCAGGTGTGTACTATATATCAGTCAGACTGTCATCAGGAAAAAGGCAGGCGTGTTTACTGCATGTCAGGTTGTCCATCAGAAAAAAGGGCATACTATAGCATGTCAGTCTGCCATTAGGACAAAGACAGGCATATATACTACATGTCAGTTTGCAATCAGAGAAAGATAAGATAAGATAATGTTGCTTATACTATAGCCCAGCCGACCGCAAAGGGCAATCAGAGAAAAGGCAGAATACTATATATACATATGTATGGTCAGTTTCACACCAAGAAAAAGGCAGGCATGTACTGTTATAACTTATAAGGCCTGCCATCCGGAACAAGCTAGGCACACACTGCATGTCAGCCTGACATCAGGAAAAAGGCAAGAGTGTGCTCCAGTCTGTCTGACATCATAAAAGACAGAGAACGGCTTGTCACTTTCTGTCAGTCCCACTCGTATGCTTGCTTTTGTTCATTCCTTCTATCAATGCTACAAAGAGAGAAAGATGCTGACTGTTGATAGAATGAGGGGGGGGGGGGGGGGGGGGGGGGGGGGGGGTCAGAGAGAGAGAGAGAGGAGAGAGGAGAGAGAGAGGGAGAGAGAGAGAGAGAGAGAGAGAATAGAAATATGTTTATTGAGGGTAAAAAGGATAAACTAAATCCCACACACGCACGCATGCACGCACACACGCAAGCATGTCCGTGCACACACACACACACACACACACACACACACACACACACACACACACACACACACACAAGAGCACATGCATGTGCACAGCACATAGCCATTCACAAATGTTCAATGTATGCAGACAACCTCCTGCACACAATCACCATCTAATACAACAACAACAACAAAAATACTTGCAGCACAAGCACATAATCAATTCAGTTCACAAATCATATGAACACGCACACACTAAATTAAACCTATCAAGTTCAGGTTGTTACACAATAAGGTAATTCTGCATGTTTAAACTTAAAACTGTTAACTTGTTGAATACATGTGGTATGCCTTCCTGAATTAGAATCAGCTTGGTTTGCGTTTAATATTGTCAAGTACATCATATATGAGAGAGAGAGAGAGAGAGAGAGAGAGAGAGAGAGAGAGAGAGAGGTGGGGGAAGGGGGATTATTTATGAAGATGACAGACTAGCATACACTTTTGCTACTGGACCCTTAGCCTCTACAGGGACAATGTCACTGAAAAAAAACAGACAGACACTGAGACAGACAGACAGACAGGAAGGGGTGGGAGAGAACAAGAGAGAGCAAAGGACGGGAAAAAACATAGAAAGAACGACAAAGAAAATGTGTACATCTCACCAGCACTGGGCTGGTAATTTCTATAACCAATCAGGCAAACTCGACAAAGACAAATCAGTGATATATAAAACCAGTAGTCTGATCACAGCGATGAATGAAATCAAGTGCACACACGAACAGTCCACTTTCAAAGCATTCAAACAAAAATTAAGTAAGTGCACTATACTGGTTCCCAGGATGTTTGCTGGTATTTCGTCATCTAGATAGATTTGAAAAAAAAAAAAAAATTCTATCAATGTGAACCCTTAGATGCATACCTGTTATTCAATTTTTAACACTGTGTTCTGATCAACCTGAACTTTGTACTTTCCTTACATGCATGGGATGGGAGATAAGGAAGGGATTGCACACACAAGATCTCCAATGATGAGGGTTAGACACACTCCCACCTCTCAGAAAAGTAAAAACAAAAGAGAAAAAAAAAAGGACTAGGCATACTTTCTCTCCTAAGCCTTAGTATTTTTGCTGCAGTTCGAGAGCCATGGAGCCTCAACCCACCTGCTCTTCCCATCCAGAGTTTCCATACTTCAGTTGCAGACTTACACTACCACCCCACCACATTCCCCTTCTTCCCTTGCCTTGTAGTGAGCATCATCAACATATTGGCTGTCTCACTCTCACACACAGACAATGCACATGCACAAGCATACACACACACACAGAGAATGATAGACAGACAGACAGAGCGAGAAGAGGGGGAAGGGGAGGAAGAATTCAAAAAAATCAATATCATCCTATTTCTCTTGAAATTCTCAATTTGTTCTAAATGAACAATTTAGTGAAAAGTCTATCATTCAAGTGCACCAGAACAAACTGTTTGCCGTGTCTGTGTGCCTACTCTTCCAATGAACACAGGTTGAGTAATGAAAAAAAAATTGTTGGCACAGAATTAGAAGAAAAAAAAAATCCCTTTCTGACTTTTTGCCCCAATGGGTGTCTTGTTTGTATCAAAGATTTGTGACGCATCTCATCTTATCTTGTTTGTGTTTAAGATTAAGGCCATATCTGCAATGCTTCTTTATGAAACTGAACGTGAAACTTAAGACATTTTAAGGGATTTTAAACAGGAAAAAATATGAATAAAATATGTGTAGGCTGAACTTCGTCTTTGTTTTTCACTTCTGTCTAGTATGTGTCCCGTTGCATTAAATGCCGAATTCTGTAAACTCCCAAATCAAGCATGCCACAGACAAGAGAGAGAGAGAGAGAGAGAGAGAGAGAGAGAGAGAGAGAGAGAGAGAGAGAGAGAGAGAGAAATCTCAATATATCTGCCAATGCACACGAGCAATGAAAGAACATATGATTAAGTTTCATCCCCTCCTCCTCCACCCAACCTGGCCCCCACTTCATCTGGAATAATTGTGATCAGAAAAAGAAGAAAAAACAACATTGAGCATTGTATTCACTTAGTTTATATCTCCATCTGGGAACAACTTATCTGTAAGTTCCCGCAACCAAATGGGATGTTAATCATGCCATTCGAAGTCGAACCTTGTCTATTCCAAAGAAAAAAGAAAAGAAAAACTTAACTGTGGTGTTCAACACCCTAGTCTCCACTCCCTCTTCGGGCTCCTTGCAATCTATCCCTCCGCCGCTCCAATCCATAAAACGGAATCCGACACCCCAAATCTTTATCTTGTTTGTGCCGGCTAGGCTTGCTGCACAAAAGCAGCCTGGCGACAGTGGTGTGTCTAAATGCAGACAGCTTTATGGTATGCTGAATGGAATAACGCGTGTGCGTTCAGCCGGTCTTAAACAAAACATGAAGCAGACGATTTTTTTTTAGAGCTGCCTAAAACATTTATCAGATTGCAAAGAGTAACGAAAACAAAAACGATTGCGTCAAGCTTTCAATGATGTGATCGTGAATCATCCGGCATGACAAAGTCTCGGTTTCTTTCTCTGACTCACGACTCTAATTACTGATGATGATGATATTCAGACCGGTCGTCTGCACACTGGCTCGTGATGCCATGCACGCGCACCAAAAAATGGTGGCTGCCACTGTTCAGTCGTTAGCAGATTTTACAAGAAAACAACGCCAACCAATCATCAAAATTCCCGATCGGACAGTTGACTGCATAAAATTTGTAAAACAACGAACGGTTTATCGTGTCCCAATGACAATACACCAGTGCCCCAGTATAAACCATGAAAAAAATGTCAAAATACAAAGGACTACTTACACGAACTCTCAGATGCAGCCGCCATCTCCGACACCAGCAAGTCATGTGACCATCCTAAGACGAGAGTCGGTGGCTGAGCCCGACAACCTCAGCGCTGGCTGGCTCAGTGAATTGAAATTCTTTGTGCCGCAACCAGAAGTGACGTAAGATTCAGCATCTTTGCTCTGATTCGATGATGCGAGATTCTGGACTGGCTATGTGTAAACAGTGAAGAACGACAACCATTGATCATAATTGTTATTACGAAAATCTTAGGGAGACCTCACTCTCTCTGTTACACACGCACGCACGCACGCACGTACGCACGCACGCACGCTCACACACACACACACACACACACACACACACACACACACACACACACACACACACACACACACACAGAGAGAGAGAGAGAGAGAGAGAGAGAGAGAAGAGACAGAGAGAGAGAGAGAGAGAGAGAGAGAGAGAGAGAGAGAGAGAGAGAGAGAGGCACCATGCACTAAAACAGTGTGAATTCGCATTGATGACAGATTCACTACCGAGTTCACTGATGCACATAGGCCCACCCGTGTCAATATAATATCTTACATGAACTATATACAAAAGGAATTTTCGTTTCACCATGGCTTAGTTATGTTAAAAGCATTTTATTTGAAACTGGTTTTGATTGTGTTTGGGAATCTCATTCATTCACAAACAGAAATAACTTATGTAAGTGTGTTAAAAAGGAGTTGCAAAATAATTATGCTCGTGATTGGCGCAGTTCTCTTGAAAACAGCAACAAGTGTGTATTCTATAAAAGTATAAAGACTGTCTTTGGAAAAGAACATTATATTTCTACCTTACCAGATATTTATGTTATACCTTTATTCAAATTTAGATGTAGTAACCATAAATTGCAAATTGAAATTGGAAGACACCATAATGTTCCAAGAGAATCGCGTATTTGTCGTAACTGTGAAATGGGTGAAATTGGAGATGAATTCCATTGCATCATGGAATGTCCAAAATATAATGAACTTCGTGAAAAATTCATCCCTAAAAAATATCTAAAACCAAAGTCTGTTTTCAACTTTGTAATTTATTTCAAAAAGGAAGACGCATTTGTTTGAATATTAGTAAGTTTCTAAAAAATGGGAAGATTGTTTAATGAGATCGTTACAGTTCACCAGAATTCAGCATTTCGCAACTATGTTCACACATTGTTCTGAGTGAGTTTCGTATTTCTCTTTGTTACATTTGTATCCTCCATGCCCCAGCAGGGGTCAAAGGATTAAATTTGAATTGAATTGAATTGAATTGAATTGTGTGTGTGTGTGTGTGTGTGTGTGTGTGTGTGTGTGTGTGTGTGTGTGTGTGTGTGCGCGCGCGCGCGCGCACGTGTGTGTGTGTGTGTGTGTGTGTGTGTGTGTGTGTGTGTGTGTGTGTGTGTGTGTGTGTGTGTGTGCGCGCGCGCGCTTGTGTGTGTATTTGTATGCCAGTGTGTGTGAGTGTCTGTCTGTTTGCATGCCTGTGTGTGTGTGTGTGTGTGTGTGTGTGTGTGTGTGTGTGTGTGTGTGTGTATGTGTGTGTGTGTGTGTGTGTGTGTGTGTGTGTGTGTGTGTGTGTGTGTGTGTGTGTGTGTGTGTGTTTTCTGGGTTTGTAATATCAGATGAGACAGGGACAGAAGTCGGAATGCGAGCTTAAATGATGTTAACCGATGCGCGTGCACAAAACTTGTGCATATGCATGGGCGCGTGCGCGCGCGCGCGCGCGCGCGCGCGCGTGTGTGTGTGTGTGTGTGTGTGTGTGTGTGTGTGTGTGTGTGTGTGTGTGTGTGTGTGTGTGCGTGCGCGCGCGCGCTCACATGTGACTTTGATGACGTCAATGCCCATAATTCTTGATCTGAGCGTAGATACTGAGGAAAAGTGCCTGTTGGATGTTTGGGCTAGCCTACGAGGTCTACGCTCGAGTTCAAAATTAAGAGAGAAAAAAAAATTACAACACTCGCTGTAGATATTATTTGTTAATAAAAGATCCTTACGGTGGTATCAGAAAGTGCAAATCAGCCTCCATGGGCTTGCTTTGCATACAGGTGGTAGCCTAATCACCGAGTGAACAACGTGCTTTATGACGGCAGTACTTTCGAGTCGGTCGATCATAAAACCAGTACCAAAGGCTCGGTGTCCATGATTAGGCTCTTCGATTTCAGCTGGATGGACATCAGGAGTCGCTGTAGCCTACCATCAGACTGTGGCTGGCTTCGTAACACACAACACACAACAACAAGAATAATAATAATACTTATTATAACACTACTACTACTTCTACTACTACTACTACTACTACTACTACTATTATTACTACTGCTGCTGCTGCTGCTGCTGCTGCGCTGCTACTCATGATAATAATAATAATAATAATAATAATAATAATAATAATATAATAATATAATAATGTATAATACTTATATAGCGCATTTCTTGTTGTACAACTCAATGCGCTTTACATCCACCATTTGCACTTGTTCATACAATATTCATGCACACAGCAAAAAGAAAATACACAATGACAGACGCACCTACATGCATAAACTGCCTCACCGAACTAGTTGTGGAGGAATTTAGGAGAGATCTAGTCATCTACAGAAGAGAATAGGCTTTTTGAAGAGGTAAAGTTTTAAGCTGAGATTTAAAAGAAGAAAGAGTAGGCTGATTACGAAGGTCTTCAGGGAGGGAGTTCCAAATAGAAGGTGCTCTAAAACTGAAGGCTCTTTCACCAACAGATTTCAGAGAACGCTTAGGGATTTTCAAAAGTTTTTGTGAAGAAGAGCGAAGGGTACGAGAGCTTTGGTAGGTGCAGAGAGAAGAAGAGAGATAGTGAGGAAGAGATTCATTGAAGTGGCGGAAAGCAAGAACTGCCAGTTTAAATTGCCACCGATACTGTATGCGAAGCCAGTGCAGTTCGATCAGCATGGGAGTGATGTGCTCACACCTCCTCCTCTCCAAAACAAGTCGTGCAGCGCTATTTTGGATTCTCTGATGATGATGATGATGATGATGATGATAACAGCAACAATAATAATAATAACAACAACAATAACAACAATAATAACGACAATATTAATGATAGTCATGGGGTAGATGTGCCAAAACATACTGGACCTCTTCCAGAGTTGACCCCCCCCCCCCCCCCCCCCCCTTCCTTACAGTGTTTTCTATAGGGAGGAGCAAAACATCGAACATCACCGGTCTGATTCCTTCGCTATTCAAATCTGAACAGACTGTGACGGCGGCGCCTTGAAATATTTGACTGTGTTGCATACTGTTTGGGACGTTGTTTTTTTTTTGTTTTTTTGTTCTGACTGATGAGATCTGAATCGTCAGGAGGGAAAGGTGATGGAGTATCTCGATCTGAAAGTTTCTCAGCTCAAAATATGCAGCCATTTTCCCATTGCGTTTACAGGCCGCTTCCAAAACCCATGTGCATTCATTTGCAAACGGTGCTTGTTTACTTTTAACACCCTTCAGTGTTGGCTTATACTGGGACGGGGGAATGTTCCTATATCGGGCTGGATTCATCCGTTATTGGAATAATAGTGGTCCAGTTTAGGAACTACCTTCAGTGTTGGCTTATACTGGGACCGGGGAATGTTCCTATATCGGGCTGGATTCATCCGTTATTGGAATAATAGTAGTCCAGTTTAGGGACTAATTCATGTGTCGATTTTGAACAGAATCACGTCGGTGCTAGGGAGGAAACAACAACAACAACAACTATTGCCTCAGGAAGATGAGACACTTCCCTCCTCCTCCCCTCCCCTCCCTCCTTTTTTTTTTTTTTTTTCACCCGCGGTGACGGGAATGGGGATGAGGGTAGGAAGATGATAGAGATCAGAGCATACTAAGCTTACATACCGGTAATGTAGTATGCTCTGTAGAGATGAAGCTCGTCCATCTTTCGGTCTGTCTAAATATTTGTGGACAAGTTGTGTGTGTGTGGTGTGTGTGTGTGTGTGTGTGTGTGTGTGTGTGTGTGTGTGTGTGTGTGTGTGTGTGTGTGCGTGTGTGTGTGTGTGTGTGTGTGTGTGTGAGTGCGTGCGTGCGTGCGTGCGTGCGTGTGTGTGTGTGTGCGTGTGTGTGTGTGTGTGTGTGAGTGTTGCTGTTGTTGTTGTTTTTTGTTTTTTTTAAGAGACTATTCGTGGAAAAGAATGAAATGATTAACAGTGTCCCTATTTAACTTTTCCTTTTTCTTTTCTTTTTTTTCTTCTTTTGTTTTTGACGAGAGGTAAAGAAGCCGATCATAGGCCTTTATGTATGTCATACTTTCAAAAAGAGAACTATAGGAACCATGAACTCTCGAGAGAAGAGTGGTTTGCTTTGTCTTGAGCAATCATCAAAGAATCGCCCACGTGTCAACATCTTCAAGTTGTCACATGCTGACATAGCTGAAATGTGCAGCATTCCAGAAAGGGAGACAACCAGCCCCGCCCGACCATGCCGTGCAAAATACTCCATCAAGGGACAGAAGCAAACTGCCAGCACTTGGAACCTGCCCAAACAAGACGCACGACGCTCACACGCGCGCACGCACGCGCGCACGCACGCAAGCACGCAAGCTCGCGCACGCACGCACACACACACACACACACACACACACACACACACACACACACACACACACACACACTCACACACACACACACACACACACACCACACACACACATACACACACACACACACTCACTCACACACACGCACATGCGCGCGCACGCACGCGCATACAACGCATACACTCACGCACGCGCACACACATACATACACATGCATGCACGCATGCATGCACACACGCACGCACGCACGAACGCGCACATTCACACAACGCGCGCGTCCCGCGCGCACACACACACACACACACACACACACACACACACACACACACACACACACGCGCGCGCGCGCGCGCGCGCGCGCAATAAGCAGCATCGCCCTAGGGCGAATGGATATTGGATAACAACTGATTTGTTTTTTTCAGAAATGGTGTATGTTGCCCAGCAGGTTCGTTCATCGTTCTCGGCGATCCTTGTCGAAGCGATTCTGCCAGCTGAGTGTAATGGAATAATTTTGAATATGATCTTAATTTCCTAAATGCATCAGTAAATGTCAATAAGGTGAATCCAAAACGCTGGGCCCGCGCGCACACACACACACACACACATACACACACGCGCACGCGCGCGCGCACACACAGAGAGAGAGAGAGAGGGGGGGGGGGGGGCGAGAGAGACAAACAGAGACAGAGGGAGAGAGAAGAAGAAGAAGAAGAAGAAGAAGAAAATCACGATGATACAAGTTTTTCGAAAGATAAAGGCCACCACCACCACCTCTCTCTCTCTCTCTCTCTCTCTCTCTCTCTCTCTCTCCATAAAAGTGTTTCAACCCTAAAATCAGTACACTGTCCTAGGGGAGGGAGTTGTAGAGCGCCGTTTTGGTATTGAAACCCGTTTTGGTA
Organism: Conus ventricosus; assembly: GCA_018398815.1. Taxonomy (NCBI): domain Eukaryota; kingdom Metazoa; phylum Mollusca; class Gastropoda; order Neogastropoda; family Conidae; genus Conus; species Conus ventricosus. The sequence goes on from CM031623.1 coordinate 43,575,308, forward strand.
TTTGACATACCAAAACGGCGTTTCAATACCAAAACGGCGTCTTAGGACCCGCCGTTTTTGGTACTGAACACCAAAACGGCGGGACGTAAGACGCCGTTTTAGTATTGGGCGCCGTTTTTGGTATACCAATACCAAAACGGCGCTTCTCGTACCCGTCGTTTTGGTATCCTGACCGGCCTTTGAGGGAAAGAAGTGTCATAAATAATACCCCTGGTTCTTAGTAGATTAGAGACATTAAATATTGTCTCGATGTAAAATTCTTTAGTTAAGAAATATTTCAACTTTCTGTTCCATTTCCTTGTCATTTACGTTTGTTTGAATGCATTATGTACTGTGGTTCGACTTCTATTCAATGCACTGTAAATATCTCGTTTTCAAAGAAAAGAACCTTCTTAGCAAGGGGAAAAAAAAGAGAAAAAAAGAGCTATTATAACATTTTGTGTATTTTTCTGGATGAAAGTTTTTGCATGATATCTTTCATTTGAACCCCATTGTGTCACTTCTACCTGTTATAAAAGTTCTATAACTTTGATACACTTTTCAGTTTGTATAAAATTAATGTATAGCACGCAGTGTGTGTGTGTGTGTGTGTGTGTGTGTGTGTGTGTGTGTGTGTGTGTGTGTGTGTGTGTGTGTGTGTGTGTGTCTGTCTGTCTGCCTGTCTGTCTGTGGTGGAATTATTTTCCGTTGTTATTTTTGTGTGTATTTTAGAGTAACGTGCTCTCAGTAAATATTAAAGAAACACGTAGAGTTTGCATTATTATTTATTTCCACCCCAGACAGCACAAAACATTCGACCAGTGTTGGGCCAGTTCAAACCACAATTACACTGTGCTGTCTGGGTCATTCCTACCGACAGAAAAAGCCATGTGACAAAGTCCGTCCAATGGATCATTGCACACCAGTGAGAAAGAATCTAAGAACATAATTCACCACTCCAAACAATAGTTCACAAATAGTAATTTTCATGTTGATCTGTGTCAGTCTGTTTATATGTGTGTATCACACACTCTCATTGCACACACACACACATGTATACATACACACACACATGCACACAAACCGTACATATACATATCTACACACACACACACACATACACCACACACACACACACACACATACATACACACACACACATTCACATACACGACACGACAGGCACATATAAATCACAGACATATACATATCTAAATATACATACATACATACATGCATACATACATACATACATACATACATACATACATACATACATACATACATACATACATCCATCCATCCAATCATTCATCCATGTGTACGTATACACACAACGGACTTACAATTATGACGACGCCAAACAGACGTTCACGGACAGACGTTGCGGCCAGTAATCACCTTCCCTCATTTGTCGATACGAAAACTTGATCAGCAGTGCTCTTTTAACATCACTCATGGGAGAAAAGCAGATATTGAGATTTGAACCAGATGCACGAAAACAGGTCCTTTAAGGCCGGTCAGGATACCAAAACGGCGGGTAAGAGAAGCGCCGTTTTGGTATTGGGCGCCGTTTTGGTATGCCAACAGCGTCTTACGTCCCGCCGTTTTGGGTGTTCAATACCAAAACGGCGGGACCTAAGACGCCGTTTTGGTATTGAAACGCCGTTTTGGTATGCCAATACCAAAACGGCGTTTCAATACCAAAACGGCGCTCTACAGGAGTCTCATTTTAGTTCATGACTTCATCACTCCCAGATTCGGATACCCTTCTGTTGTCAGAGAGGCTTCGGGCGCTGCGGTGATTCGAACCAGCAACCTCTGGATGGTCGAGCGCCCAGTAGAGGTCGTCAAGTAGCCTCGTCAAGGATGTTTTACCCACATAGCAACGGACGCCAGTTCTGAATCAGCTGGGACATTTAGGCTAAGCCTTAAGAAGTCACTTTAAAGTCCAGCTGAAACTCAACTTTTCTGTGCCATTAACTGTACTCTGCGTACATGATTTGGTGACAGGTTTCACGAGATCATGATTATGTAGACGACCCTTCAAACTCCCTTGCTTCGACCTCTATGGCGAGGAGTTTGCCTAAGAGACCACATTCCCTCAAGCTGTAGGCTAGATTTTGGCTCAAG
>CM031623.1:43582419-43597607 GCA_018398815.1 Conus ventricosus
TTTGCGGCTTTAAAAAAATGGTTTTAAAAGGGCTTATGAATTCAAATTTTTTGTCCCCCTTCTAAATTTTGGTTCTAAAGGGGCCATTTGAGGTAGGTTTTCGAATATTTTTATTCTTTCTGGCCAAAAATTTTTTGCCTCTTAGATTTCGCGTTGTTTTTTAGTTTAGGAAAATTTTTGCTGTCGTAACCCCCCCCCTTTGCGTTTATAAAAACCCCTCTTTAGTGTACTCCCAAAAACCCCTACCCAAAAGGGCCCATCTCACCATTTTTTTCAAAGTCCCCAAAAAGTCTGCAAAAGGGCTTTTAATTCTAAGGTTATACACCCTTTCAGGCGCTAATGTAACTCCGGAAATTCCCTTTTGGCCCCCGCGACATTTTTTAGTACAACTTATTATTTTATTTCCAAAAAAAATGTGCAGGTTATCACTTTTTTCGGCTTTCCCTGTTTTGTCTTTGTTTTTAATTAATGATTCGACCCTCCACAAAAAATTTTCTTTTAAAATGTTTAATTTTGGGATTTTTATAATTTCATTAAAAGGGAATAGGGAGGGTTTCCCCGACGGAAAAAGCCTTTTAAAAAAAGTTGGGGCCCTCCATTATATAAGTTTTTAAACAGTGCTTAGTCACTAAATGAACATGAGTAATGAAAATTTAAAGAAGATTGAGCGGACTTTCTCCCCCCTTTAAATAGTTTCGTCTGGGTTTTTTAAAATCTAAAAAATTTTTTTAGCGCAAAAACCCAACATTTTTGCTAGCTCTATATTAAAAAGGTAAAGTGGGTTTTTTTTCAGGGTTTTAATGTTAAAAATTTTTGGCAATTTGCATTGTTAAGTTTGGGTAATGGGTTTAAATTTACTCTTTCTTCTTTTTGTGGGGCAAAAAAAGTAATTAAAAACCCTCAGGGATTGTTAATGGCAACTAATTTTCCTTCTTTTTTAAATTTTTTTTTAAATTTTTATTCTTCTTTGGTTCAGTTTATTAAACCATAGACTTTGTAGAAAAATTTTTTGGAGCGAAAAACCCTTCTGCTTCCGCAATTTTTATCAATAGTGTTCTAAAAACAAGGGCGGGGTTTTAGGTTTTTATTGTTACAAAAATTTTTTTTTAAAAAAATTAAAAAATGGTGCATTCAAATATACTAATGCAAATATTCTGTTGGGCCGCACTACAATCTTAAAAATATAACAACTGATACTCTTGTCATTTCTGTGACCCAGACTGACACCTTTCAAGTAAAGGTGAGTACGCCATTAAACAGATATCTTAACCCCCCTATTAAAAAGACTACATCGCGAAAGTGTGGCTCAGTCATCCGATGCAGTTTTATCAGAACCAGTTAAACTTTGCTGTGTTTTGTGCATCAACTGGGTGTGGAGTGTCGTATGCCGATCACTTAAATCATCCTAATCCTTTGGTGAGGTCAGTGTACAGATTTCATTTTTATTACACCTTCAGACGTATTTTGACTGAACTGCAAGCACCATTACCAAATGACAAACCGTTTAATCCATTTAGCAACAGAATAAACATGAAGGCTTTTGAAAGAATTTGTAACGAATTCAATATTAACATCAAGACAGACTTTAGGCAAAAGTTGGACCGCAATCATGGCTTAGGCACCCCTTATTATTGGGGCGTGCACAGAAAATATAACTATGACTGGAATCCTCCTTACACATCTTTCTCTTCAGGCACAGCTGTTCACCTCGGGTCCATAGAGCAAGAGCATAAAACAGCATGGACAACATTTATCTTAGACACTTCTAAGGGCCTAACTAAAGCAGGAATAGAACGAATAAACGACTCTGTTCGCACTTACGTTTGGTGTTTGCTAGGTTCACAAGCACAGACAAGATCGAACATAACAGATCCTTCTACTGGCTTTGACGCACAAAAACAATACTTAGCAAATTTAGAGGACGCCATTAATTCTACTGTTGATTTGCCTTCAAGTATTAAAAGGTACCAAAATGTTTTACAATACGCAAGATCAAAAGTAGACTTTGCTGTTGGCACTGGTTTATACATGCTACCTTCTGACCTCAGACTCCAGATAGGAACAATAATAAACTACAACAATGAAATTCTCGTTGCAGGAAATGAACAGAAGGTCGGACAAAACGACATAAATTCTGAGCCAGTAATATTGCAAGCAGTAAAAAAACACCCAAGAATAAGTCATCCAATCCCCGTGAGTCCCAAAGCCCGAAGGCCATTGAAGACTCAGCAAAGCTCGCGGACTCTGTTCGCGATGACCATGAATATGAAAAGACAGCGTTGTTCTTGGATTAACAGGCCTAGGATTACTTGGTCTTTATCTTACTAAAAATTAACCCAATTTTTAAGGGAACAAATGTCCATAAGTGCTCGGCCATAAACCCAACAAACTTTGCTTGCGTAGAAAAAAGGGCCAGTATAAAAAATTTCCCTCCTAATAAACCCGGTAAAAAGTTCTATCTTTACGGGCCCTTATTTTTTTAATAAATCCCAAGGATCAAGCGGTTTTTTTTACCCTTGTTTATAGGTGGGGGGGGGGATGGTGGTGGAGGCATGGGCTTTGCCAAACCGGCCTGAAATTAGCCTTCACCAGTGTACTTATTGAAAACCCAAAAGGGCCGTTAAAACGCTTGCAAATGTGACTCCTTGCTTCTAAACAGTTTTCTTTTTCTTTCTGTTTAGCGTTGGTCTTCATAAAATTTTTTTTTCGGTTTAGTTTTTTATTCTATTCATTGAGTTCGTTTTTGGGTTTCCCGGTTAGTAGTTCCCACTTCTAGTTTGTGTCTTTCTTTTTCAAGATTTTTTTTGTTTTTGGGGGTTTTTTCTTTTTTTAAATTTTCGGGCCCCTACGGGGCGGTTCATAACCCTAAAAAGGGGTTTTTTTCTTTTTCTCTTTTTTTTGCTCACTAGTTCACCTTTTTTGGCTAATTTTTTGTTAATTCCCCTTTGTGGTTTTTAAAGTACGATCAAGGGCTAATAATTTTTCGCGGGGTTTAGCGGTGAGTTTTGTATAGTCTTTAACGTTTTGTTTTTTTCAAAAAAAACGGGGTTTCTGCTTCTATTACATTTATTAATTCCCCTGCTGATTGATTTAATTTTTTAAGTTCCTTTGTTTTGCATTTGGTTATCTGTTGGGAGTTCTTGCAGTGTGTTTTGAAGTTTGAAACTGCCTCCCCCCTTAAATTTTGGCCTAAAAAGGCCAAGGCGATTTTGATCTTTCCACGAGTCTATTTTAATTAAACCCCCCGGGAAAAAAAAAACTTTAAAGGGTTTCTTTTTTAGTTGTAAGTGAACAATTTGGTCTTGGTCGCTCCACAAAAAAAAGGGTACCCTTTTACTTAAAAATCATTAGGGTCTATAAATTCGGGGGGTTTCTTGGCCCTAAATTTTGGTATAATGTTCTAAAACCTTACTTTCTGTTAATTTTTACCGACTTGTTGGAAATTGTATTTCCCGTTTTCTGCAAATTTCCCATCTTGCAATGAGAGCCCTGAGCGTTCCCGCCCCCGGGGGGTTTCAAAAAAGTCGTCTCCACGATCAAAAACATCTTTAATCTTCTTTTCCCAATGCCTGCCATGTTTCTTTAAAAATTAATTTTTTTATTTTGTTTTATTTTAAAAAAAAATTACATGCATTTGGCTCGATTCTTTTTCCCGCCCTAGATGAATGAAAGAACCCTTTTCGTGAAGGGAAAAAAAACGGGAAAATTTTCTGTTCCAAAAAAATCCATCTACTATTGGGTTTCGATCAAATTCTTACTGTAAATTTCCGGACCTAGGAGCGGATGGGGTTTATTGTGCAGGTCTGCACGCTTTTTTTTCAAAAAAGAACTCGATCAGAAAAAAGACCCAAACGGGGCATTGTCCAGAATTGGGGCGGGGGAATTGTTAAGAAAATTTCTGTAAAAATTTTAGGGGCAAGAAAATATTTTCTTTACACAATTTCAGACATTTTTTTAAACCCATTTGATCATGGTAACCCGGGAAAAGAAAGGGGATCTTGCGTTTTCAAGGAATTGAAAAAAGTGATGGACTAAAACACAGATTAGACGCCGCATAATTTTTAAAAAAAAACAAAAAGCTGCAGTGGAAATTTTTCGTATGGAAACGCTTTTCCATTCCCCTTTGATTTTTTAGTTGTTAAAAAACGATTTCGCCTTTCTTTCAAGGGATTTTAAAGGGAAAATTGTCATATTGGAAATAACTTTTAATGTAAAACAAAAGCGTTTCAGATATCGACACCGAAGCAAAATACAGGGTTTCTGACTCTGTTAGAGTTTGGTTGTTTGCAACCCTAATTTTTGCAAAAGGTGATTGAGCCCCCCCCCCCCCCCCCCCCAACCCCCCCCCCCCCCCCCCCCCAAAATTTCAAAAATTTTTAAAATTTACAAATATTTAGAAAGGCCCCCAAAAGGGGAGGGCACTATATGGAATTTTTTGGGTTTTTGCGGGCCCCAGCAAAAAACGCTTTAAAAAGGGATTTTTTTCTGTGTGGGAAAATGAAAACCTTTTAAAAGTGGAAAGTGAAAAGTTTTTTAAACCAAAAAAAAAAGAAAGTACAATGTTCGATTGAGGGCAAATCCTAACCCAAATTTTATGCTAGCGGGCTTTAAACCCTTTTAGCATTTTGATTTAAATAAAAGGGGAAAATGTTTTTGGGGGGCGGGAGTGTTTGAAATTTCCCAAAAGTTGGGCCTTGTTCTAAAAATTTACATTTTACAATGTTAGGCTTGTGATTATTTAACAACAAAATTTGGTTTTTTGGATTGACCTAAGGTCAAAGGGATAAATTTAGTTGCAGGAGGGGGGAGAGGGTGTGGGGAGACGTAAAAAACATTCAAAAGGGTAAAGAAGAAAAAGCCCTTTAAACCCCCTTAATGTACATTTGTTTTTAATATATGATGCGCAGCTGAATATTGAAAATAACAGATTAAAAGATATACAATACTAAATTATTTTTATTTTATAAAAAGCATGTCCGTTCAAGTTTATCCAAATGTGCCTACAGCGCCGCCAAAAGAAGAGATAGTAGAAACCCCTAACATAAAAACCTTTAGATTAACAAACATTACGCAATGCAGCAAGTACTAGAGCAAGACCTTTCAAAATACAGCAAAACCAAACGAAGGTATTCTGCTGCCTTTAATGCTGTTACCTATGTTAATACTGGTGCATCGACTATAAGTGCTCTATCTAGCAGGAACGAGTGTTGGTCTCTTAGCAACAGGCATAGGCGCACCCGCAGCTTTACCTCTAGGAGGTTTGTCTTAGCTCTCGGTCTGTGTTCATTAGCCGTAGGTGCTGCTAGCAAAAATTAAAAACTAAACTCCAAAAGCACACAGCTATGGTTCAAACTAATAACGGCTAAACTTAGTTCGTTTAAACTGACAATAAATAAAGCGCTTGTTGACTCAAACATCACGGATGAAGAATTTAATCGTTTACAGGCCGATTTTGATGACTACAAAAGAACAAAAGTTTGATCTTCAAAGAAAGGCGAGGACAAGTTTTTCTCAACAGCCAGACCCCGAGCAGATAAAAAAGGAATGCTTAAAAAAAGTAAACGAGACATTAAACTCTGTTCTAAACAGCTCACATTAACAACGCCAAAGGGCGTTTATACTTTAGTTTATGAGTCCAAGCACAAAAAGGCCGTCGATATTGATTCTGATTAAGCCGTTGTATTTTTTTTAATTTAAATAAATATTTTGGCTTAGAAAGAAAGACAGCATGGACTAAGATATATGAAGGACAAGACGAATGTTTGAAGGAATGCTTGAGAGAGAGCGTTTATCAGAGCACTGATGATATTGATTTAGAAGTCATTGACCCAACAAACGTACAGGCAAGTGTTGTTCATGCTATTTCTCAAGTTCCAGGCAAACTAACAATAGACCCGACAGTTAAAGTAATGTTAGCTGTTTTAATCGACTATGTAAACAATAAATGAAGAAAATCTAGAAGTCTGGTCTCAACTAAACAGCAGATATCTTTCTCATAATGACTTAACACCCGGTTGGGCAGACGAATGCTTACACAGTTTGACGCTGCCGCTGAAGAAGCTAAATGAGAGGCTCTGGTTGGGTCAGAGGGCGAAGTCTTAGAGATTAGATTAAAACAGGACTAAGTATGCACGATTGTAGCAAGGCTTACATTCCGTACCTCGGGAGTTGGTTTTAAAGAGAGCAGTTTTAAACATAAAGAATTCATAGTCAGATTTAAAAGTTTCATGTGGTGCGTTCTTGCAAGGCTGCATCAGGGCCGCGACCACGCAGAGAGTGGGCTAAAATATCGGCAATACACCAAAGATCTTAATTCAATGGATATCCTTTCCCGGGTTTGTGTAGACCAATTGATCAGTTTGAAGAAAAAAACAAACCAATAACCGTCAATATCTCACATGGGATGAGGAAACAAATCTACAGCCCATTAAAGTGTCCAAGAACATCCAACAATTGGCGAGCCGACAAAAATCATGTTGACTTACTACTAATGTTTTCACCAGCGGGGCTGCCAATTACACATTGATACGAACAATGAGTAAACTAATGCAGCATACTTCAAAGATGGGCACAAACAAGAATTCTGCAGAAATGTTTAACAAGAATGCCATCTGTGCAAGCCGCGATGTGAACATATAAAACATTGTAAAAGTTCTGTAGACTGTAATACAGAACTAATTACGCCCCCGCCAGGATCTAAAGTTAGTTTTAAGAACTGGAAAAAACTGCAACATTCTTCCATACGTAGTTTACGCAGACTTCGAATCGCTTATTGTTCCTTATGAAGGGCCAGCGCCACAAAAAACTTCGAAAAAACAGTCTTAATGAGTAATCATCAGATTTGTTCATTTGCCTTCATTGTTGTCAGGTCGGATGGCGCCCATTCAGCACCAGAATTATACAGAGGGCCTAATGCTGCAAAATACTTCTTAGAACGCATGCAGAAAGTGCGTAATGACTGTTCTAATAATCTAAACTTATCTGAAATCATAATGTCGCCTGAAGACCAACAACAGTATGACTCAGCCACTCACTGTTGGATTTGTGGTTTAGGCTCTCATCAGGCGCAGCGAATCCAACAGTAAGAGACCATGATCACATTAGTGGAAAGTTCAGAGGAGCGGCGCATAACAAATGCAATCTTCAACTAAAGTTTGATCCTAAGACATGGAAGTGCCTGTATTCTTTCATAACTTGCGAGGTTCGACTCTCACCTTATAATGAAAGCAGTAGACGATGCCTTCAGGGTGTCATGCATTGCACAGTCATCAGAAAAGTACATGTGCTTTAATCTGAATAACATGTCTTTTTATGACTCTATGCAACACATGATGGGTTCATTAGAGTCACTAGCTATGTCCTTAAGTCCTGCCCAATAACGGAAGAATATTTTGACCCGACTCTCGTTAGAAAGGGCGTTTACCCTTTTTGAGTACATGAACAGTTGGGAAAGGTTTGACGAAGATACACTTCCACCTAAAGGCGCGTTCTTTTCTAGTCTTAGAGGAAAGGACATCAGTGATTCTGATTACCAGCATGCTCAAGATGCTTGGCAAAAGTTAGATTGTAAAACGATGGGAGACTATCATGACTCCTATTTAATGGCAGATGTATGTTTGTTGGCGGACGTCTTTGAAAATTAATAGAAAGACCTGCATGAAACATTACAGTTTGGATCCTGCGCATACATTTCTGCGCCCGGGATGAGTTGGGATGCTTTCTTAAAATATACTGGAATACAGATTGATTTATTGTCAGATTTACCATTGATTCAGATGATTGAAAACGGATTGCGTGGAGGAATTAGTATGGCGTCGCATCATTACTGTAAAGCAAACAACAAATACTTGGACGACTATGATCCAGTAAAAGGTCTAACTATCTCATGTATTTAGATGCAAACAATCTGTATGGTTGGGCTATGGCACAATCACTTCCATTACGTAACTTTAAAATGTACACAGGCGGCGATCCGAATAATATTCAAAAGGCATTAAAGTGGTTGGGCAGTTTAACGCCTGATCAACAGCGTGGATACATTCTAGAAGTTGATTTAGAATATCCTCATGAACTGCATGACCTGCATAATGAACTATCCATTAGCAGCAGAAAGTCTAAAGATGGATCCAAGAGAACCACCTAAACTTGTGCCTAATCTTCGAGGCAAAAAAAATTATGTCTGTCATTACAGACTTCTACAATTTTATTTAAGACATGGTTTAAAGTATAACAGCTTGTTCATCGCATAATTGCTTTTGATCAAGAACAGTTCATGAAACCATACATCATGAAGAACACTGATCTCAGAACCAAATCCACAGATGCTTCAGAAAAAGACTTTTTCAAGCTGATGAACAACAGCTTGTTTTGGAAAGACTATGGAAAATCCGCACAAGCGCAAAGATGTCAGATTAGTCACCAGAGAGAACGAAGCAATTAAGCTGACTTCAAAACCAAATTATCAGGACTTTAGAAGATTTCATGATCAGCTTTTTGGCATAATGATGAAAAAAAAGAAAGTCAAATTAGACAAACCTGTATTTATTGGGTTTACTGTTTTAGAATTATCAAAGCTTTTGATGTTAGAGTTTCTTTATGACTACTTTAAGCCCCGTATCCTGAGTCCAGAGTACTTTACACAGATACAGATAGTTTTGTTATAGATATCCCTACTGAAGACATCTATAAAGACATGGAATTAGAAGTAGCTAAAGGAGCGAGCGGATGGTACGACACATCCGATTACCCTAAAGATTCGCCTTTACATTCAATTACTAACAAGAAGGTTTTAGGAAAGATGAAGGATGAATTATCTGGAAAGGTAATCAAGGAGTATGTGGGGTTAAGGTCAAAAATGTACAGTATTTCGAGCCAGGAGAAAATCATTAAGAAAGCAAAGGGAATATCTCGCAGCGTTGTGCAGTCAAACATATCACATGACAACTACAAAGAAGCATTGTTTGGCAATAAGACTTTTCATCATGACAACGTAAAACTGCGATCTAATCTACATGAGATCAACACAACAGTTGTAACAAAGAAGTCATTAGATAGAACAAACACAAAACGGGTGTTTGTTAATCCAGAGTTTTCATATGCAATTGGGCACTGGAGAACCGTAAATTAATTAAAGCGGAACTGTGTCTGGAGGATTATCTGCAGTTCTTCTTTCACAAAAGATCTTTGAGGAGCTGGTTGTTTTGTTGTGTCAGTTTCTCGTAAATAATACACGGGCGGATTCATTTTTACAATTCTTTTATTTCGTACGGGTCAACACTCCAAATTGGATCGGTTGCCCTGATGCGAGTGTCCCCTTCTGCTTCCCCCGGTAAATAAAGGTACCTTACTTTCAATCCAAATGGTAATAGTTTGCCGGATGAAGACTCTCCTTCAACAACATTTTGTTTTTCTTTTGATTGCTTGTACTGGTTTTAGCCCTTTAAATTCTTCATTATTCATTGCGCGCAAAACTGAGGGCAGTCTTCTAACCCATTCTGTGTTGCGAGAGTTGTCAATAAGCTCTCTGTGATACTGGTAGGAAAAAGTCTTTCGGCTAACTGTTTGTTAAAGTTTTCAACTAAAGCCTGTGATCTGTGAACTCCCGGAATGCCTCTTCTAATAGTAACTCTGTGTTTTAACAATAATTGATTCACTTGGCCTTTAAATTCTTTCCCATCATCAACTTGAATCATGCGAGGGTAAGTTAGCGGGCCTCGCTGGTATATCAGCTGTATGGCAACAGCAACAGCAGAAGCACTCTTTTGTGTTAATGGTTCTGCATCTTTGTATCTTGAAGCCATGTCAATGACTGTGAGTGCGTACTTAAATCTTTTTCGTCTAATCCTATCAGAGGGTAAATATAAAAGGTCCATTTGATGGGTGTCGTTCGGTATTGTGTTCACAAAGTGTGGTCTCTGTATTCGCCTAGGCGCAGGTAAATAAATTTGCCAAATCGCTTGTTTAGATAACCATTCTTTTGCTGTTTGTTCACTGACTCCAGCTGCTTCGCTTAGCTTTTTGATTGCTGTGATCCCTTCCAATATCCTTTTGGCGAATAATAGATTTTGTTCATTTTTTATTCAGCCAATATTATGCGCAACAAAATACACGACGGTCATACAAAGGCAATAAACGCGATTTCTTGCATCTTTTGTTTTTCTGATGGTTGATAAAAGTCACTGAATTTTGGTGGGGGCAATGTCTGGACCGGTTTGCCTGTTACTAGATAATATTGTTTTATTGCTTGATCAACATCTTTAAATATGTAAGCTGCATGTCCCTGTTTTTTCAGTGTGTTATTAATAAAATCTAACTGCTCAATTCTCTGCTTTTCATAGCGATCTTGTGCTGCAGTAGTTGCTCCACAGCTTTGTTATGTCTTTTTCTCTCGCCTTCATCTCGCAGTTTACTAAATGCGTAATTACTTCCACTAAAAGCGAGCGCATTAACCACAGCGCCGCCTATCATCATTACGAGTGAAGCCATTTTATAAATGTATTTTTTCTTACATATTTTATATTGTCTGGAATTATTCCTTGCTTAACTAGAAAATCTTTCGTAGCAACCGAAGCTGCAATGATAGCAATCAGCTTTGCTGAATCCTCAAAGTCTAGTTTGCCAAGATCTGCTGGTTTAATTCTTAACAGGCTTTTACCAAGCATTGAGTATCCTACACTTAGTCCTCCAATAACAGCAGAATGGTATACAAGGTTAGCAACAGTTTTTTCGGTGCTCATTTTTATAAATAAAATAATTATAATTATTAAAAAACATGAACAGTGATGATCTACTACAGCTACAAGGCGGCCTAAACCTGCCTGAACTTATGAATGACCAAGTTGATGATCAAGCTATTATGCCCAAAAAGGAAAGGCTGTATTCTTTGGCAGCATGTGGGAAAACAAAACAGTTCCTCGGAACTGAATTCAGCATTGAACAGATTCAACAGATGTCGCCACAAGACATTTTAAAGTATCATAACAGGTATGAAGCGCAGCTGGGGTCTAGAATGGTGAAAAGCGTTGGGCAAACGGTTCTTAGTTTGTACACTAAACTAGTCAGTAGATTTTGCTCCCATTGATTCTGAACAAGATCTTACGTATGATTTAACGCAAGATCCAGTTTTAACAAAGTCATTAGAGTCTCTAGGATGTGATTTATACTACAGATTTGGAACATTGTTATCGCCATTAATCATAGGATTAATAACTTTTAATCATATAGATTTTGTTTCCCTTCAAATGAACGAGCTGGAAAATCATCAGAATCAGGAAACATTGAATCAGGTGGAGAAAGTAACCAAGCCAGAAAAATCAGCAGAAAACACTGAACCAGGTGGGGACAGTGAAAAGCATCCTCATCCTGGGCGTGTTAAAGCAGGAAAAAAATTAGCAGAGTGGAACAGACAAAAAAAATTAATGTTACAGAATATAACTCATCATGAAAAACATAACGCCGCCAACGCCAGAACAAGTTGATTCAATGCCAGCTATAAAAACTCCATGTGATACAAGGGCGCCAAAGTCTTCATGGTATATTGAACTTAAAACTGTTGCCATTTTTGGCGCCCTTGCTGCTGCTGGGGGCTGTTATTACGGTTATAAAATATATAAACAACGCTGGCAAAAACAAGAGCCCAAACAATCTCCACCGCTAAATACAGAAGCCGAACAAACTGCACGCCAAACCGCAATAACAAAGCATCATTTTGATCCATTTATAATGGAATAATATTTTAAGAACTTAATTTTAATTTTTTATAAAAATAGATCATGGCGTATTATAAAAAATGATAAGTCAATAAATAAAGACATGGAGTCTATAAAGACATTTCCATAGACCCAAATTGTAATCAATGCGGTTGCTTCGGATGTAAGACCTTCCTTAAGATCTATGCAGAGAACGCTGAGCAAGACATCCTCAACGATGACACGTTTTTTGAGGCGTGTGTGTACTATATTAGACATCTACTATTTAAGATAAAAACATAGCTTGTATTTTTTTGATAATATAAGATAACTTAATAAGAACTTGGTTGTACTTAAAGGATGACTTAATCAAGAACTTATTAAGAACTTGATCAAGAACTTAATTAAAAACTTAATCAAGAACTTATTAAGAACTTGAAGTAACTTAATTAAAAACTTAATTAAGAACTTGGGGTGACTTGGGGGTAGGAGTGTGTGTGGTGTACACAGGGGGGTGGGGTGGGAGGACGTGCGTGCGTGGGGTGGGGGTGGGGGGACGTGCGTGCGTGGGGTGGGGGTGGGGGGACGTGCGTGCGTGGGGTGGGGGTGGGAGGACGTGCGTGCGTGGGGTAGGACAAAACACACACACACACAAACAAACAACAAACACAAACAAACAACAAAACAAACACACAATAGACAGGACAGTGCTTGTAAGACTTGGCCTAGTTTGCTGTGCTCCTCTTTTCTCAACCAGGCTTGCAACTGGCTTTGGCAGAGTTACAGCAGTAATTGCTGTAGCCAAGCTTTTATGGCGGCTCTAATCGCCAGTAGTTTAGTACATCCGTCATTGTATATTTGGAGCATTTATATGAAGATAGTGCTGGCCACACACTACTCCTCTCCATACTGGTAGATGTACTAAGGCCTGCCTATAACCTATCTAGTTTGTTTGCCAAAACATTCAAAAATCGTTATCCAGTTGCATAAGGGCACACTGCGTTTTTTAAACAATCAAACAGCCGAACGGTTACTATATTTAGAGTCATGTCATACTACAGCGTGGCTCGTGCGCTTTCTAGGTCAAACAGGCGAGCTCGCCTGATTGACCCAGTATTGCTTGGGTGCTTTCTAGCCGGATCAATGCTGGCAAAATGCCAGGCCAGCGGTAGTAAAACTGGCTGTGGAAGTGGCTCAATTACTCCTGCCATGCAGGTTCTAAACACGTCATGTGTATCATGCCAGAATGCTTTAAAGTTGGGGTTGGATTGTATGTATTTCAGAATGAGTTTTCGTTTGTTGTATAACTCATTGAAAGAAATCGCGAGTTTGTGAAATTTTGGATAAGAATAGAAACAAAATGACACTTCAATTAGTCTTCTTGCACGAGTTAGATCAACCAGCAAATCTTCTTTCAGATAAGACTCCCAGTTTTTGTTTTTGACTGTTTCAAAATTGTCTTTGCTTTCTGAAGCCAATGCCCTAAAAAAAGAGCCTGAGAAAGAGATTTCCTTTCGTCATCTTTCACTGAGTAACAAGCCCGGTGTAAGATGGGGGTCATTTCTTGAACAGTTTCAAAGGTTTTGGTTTCATCAAATGGATCGGAAGGCAGCTCACAAAGCTGTGTTTTCAAATATTTGTCAAGATCTTCAACTGAGAGTTCCGTTTTTTGTTGAGGAAACAAAAACGAAATGCTTCCTTTTGGCTTTGAAGGAGGAGAACAAGGCTCGCCACTCAATTTCTTTGTCAAAAACTTTGCCATGGCCTCATGATAAACAATGTATTTTTTCACAAGATCGGTCGTTGATCGGAAAGTTTTCCTTGCGAAGATAACAACACTTCATCCATTTCTTGAGTAATATTAGTGTCACTTCCAGCACTGGCAGAAAACATTGAAACATCACTTCCCTGACTCGCCATGTTTTTAACACACACAAGTTCTCTCTGAAACGTCTTTTACAGCCCGCCGGTCGAATTTAAAATGGCGGCGGCTGTGTATGGTGGGCACAACACAAAGTGTCACGTGATTTAAGCTCGGCACTTGATTTGATAAGAGGCTTATGCGAAGTAAACATGACTGGTCTCGCAGCAGTTCCCTGCCGCACGAACCACTGTAACGAAGTAATCCAGTGAACAATGGCGTCTTGTTAACGTGGCGGCAGTTAACGGGGCCGTCAGGTGTGCTTTATTGATTTTTTGGTCGCAGGTTGTGGCGAGCCGTGCACTGTGTGCGAGGGTCGCTTGTCTGCGCGAGCCGTGCCATAAATGCTGTGTGTGTGTCTGCCCGCCTCTCTGTCTGTCTGTCTGTCTTCTCTCTCTGTCTCTCTCTTCTCTGTCTGTCTGCCGGTGATTCTCTCTCTCTCTTCCGCCACAGGAAAAGGCGGCTTTTAGGCCACTTTCGCCCAAAACTCGGTGGAGGGTGAAAGTGGCTTAGAATGAAGGTTTTCCTGTTCTCTCCTCTCTCTATGTTGCTTATTGCCTGCACATAGATAAACGCTGCCACTTGACAAATGAAATCATTCCTCTCTCTCTCTGCTTGTTGCCTACACATAGCTGAATGCTGCCACTTGACAAATGAAATCACTCCTCTCTCTATTTGTTGCCTACACATAGCTGAATGCTGCCACTTGACAAATGAAATCACTCCTCTCTCTCTCTCTCTGTTTGTTGCCGACACATAGCTGAATGCTGCCACTTGACAAATGAAGTAATTCCTCTCTCTCTCTGTTTCTTGCATACACATAGCTGAATGCTGCCACTTGACAAATGAAATCTCTCCTCTCTCTCTCTCTCTCTGTTTCTTGCCGACACATAGCTGAATGCTGCCATTGACAGATGAAGTAATTCCTCTCTCTCTGTTTCTTGCATACACATAGCTGAATGCTGCCACTTGACAGATGAAGTAATTCCTCTCTCTCTGTTTCTTGCATACACATAGCTGAATGCTGCACTTGACAGATGAAGTAATTCCTCTCTCTCTGTTTCTTGCATACACATAGCTGAATGCTGCCACTTGACAGATGAAGTATATTCCTCTCTCTGTGTTTCTTGCATACACATAGCTGAATGCTGCCACTTGACAGATGAAGTAATTCCTCTCTCTCTGTTTCTTGCATACACATAGCTGAATGCTGCCACTTGACAGATGAAGTAATTCCTCTCTCTCTGTTTCTTGCATACACATAGCTGAATGCTGCCACTTGACAGATGAAGTAATTCCTCTCTCTGTGTTTCTTGCATACACATAGCTGAATGCTGCCACTTGACAGATGAAGTAATTCCTCTCTCTCTGTTTCTTGCATACACATAGCTGAATGCTGCCACTTGACAGATGAAGTAATTCCTCTCTCTCTGTTTCTTGCATACACATAGCTGAATGCTGCCACTTGACAGATGAAGTAATTCCTCTCTCTGTGTTTCTTGCATACACATAGCTGAATGCTGCCACATGCACTATCATACATGTTTTACCCAGATATGCTGACATGACATAGTGAGATC
>CM031623.1:43603607-43606107 GCA_018398815.1 Conus ventricosus
AGCGATAAATATTCCAAAGTACGAAAAACACACAAAGACACTGTCATGATGTGTGATGAGAATCTCTCTCTCTCTCTCTCTCTCTCTCTCTCTCTCTCTCTCTCTCTCTCTCTCATATTTGACGCAGAAATTAGTCACAAAGATGGGAAATGCTAATATGTAACAACATGCTAAACACGGTTTTTGTGCTAGTTTTGAACGAAAATATATGCTTAGGATAAAATGAGCTGGGGTTGGTTGTTTTTGTTGTTGTTGTTTGTTTTTGTTTTGGTATCATTACAACTGTTGTTTGTTTTTGACGTTAATTTCCTCCAGTAAAGAAGTGTTTAAGACTGAAAAAGAAAATCACACACACACACACACACACACACACACACACACACACACACACACACACACACACACACACACGTATTGAAAAGAAAAAAAAAAAAAAGAAGAAAAGAAAAGAAAGAAAGAAAACGCGAAACAATCCCTTACCTGTTACCAGCCCCCTCCCCCTCCTTCCTCTATCCAACACCCCTCACCGCTCCCTCAGTTCTCCCAACTGATCTGTCTTATGTCCGAATACGTAGTTCAACTCACTTAAAGTTATTTATCAACTGTCGGAAACCGGCGTGACATGGAAAATTCTTCACTTTTAATCTCGCCTGTACATGATGTTTCTGTTGTGTTAGTTCGTCCTGTCTTTATGTGCGCCCAATCTGTGACTCGGTCGGGCAGCTGATTCGTCAAGTTATTGTAACGTAAGGTTCGGATATCCAGAAGTAATCAGATGATGTCATGTCTGGTTCCCGAACTGAGGGAATGTGTCTTTTGGACGAACGATAAGACTGTCTTAAATACAAGCATGAACGGTGTTAGAAATGGGAAGTAATTTCCGTTTGGCTTCAGTCAGCAGTTGTTGCTTCCCTTTTTACTCTCCTCGCCAACCCCACCTCCCTCCATCCTCCCTCTCTCCCTCCCTCCTCCCTCCAGACCTTACACCCGTCCCATAGCTAAACGTCGATTTTACTCTCTCTCTCTCTCTCTCTCTCTCTCTCTCTCTCTCTCTCTCTCTCTCTCTTTGCGTGTTTCACTGATGAGTCCAAATCAGAGACGTAAAGCTGTGAGTAAGCTTTATATATAAATGGGTTTATTAAAGACGGACTGCGACGGTCGCCATATCTGCAAGTAAAGGATTCTATGGTCATTATCGAACACCGTAGTTTATCATTTCTGTTTGTTTGTTTTTTTTTCCCCTCACAACCCCTCGCCTCCCCTCTTCTCCACCTCCATCTGTGTCTGTGTTCTGTCTCTGTCTGTCTCACTGTCTGTCTGTTTAATCTTTGCCAAGTTATTATTTTAAAGACGAGGAATTGTAAGCCTACGTTTGTTTTCCCCCTCTGCTAATTTGTTCACACACACACACACACACACACAACACACACACAATCTCTCTCTCTCTCTCTCTCTCTCTCTCTCTCTCTCTCTCTCTCTCTCTCCTCTCTCTCGATTTTAAAATGAAACAAATTTGTAGATTATTTTTTAAACACCTATTTTAATACACACACACACACACACACACACACACACACACCACACACCACACACACACACACATAAAAATATATATATATATATAATATATATATATATATATATATATATATATATATATTTTATGTGTGTGGTGTGTGTGTGTGTGTGGTGTGTGTGTACACACACACACACACACACACACACACACACACACACACACACACACACACTATATGTACACACATCTATACATATAGATGTGTGTCAGTGTGTGGGTGTGGGTGTGTGTGTGTCCCTCCCTCTCTCTCGCAGATGGAGGATTAAACCACCCAGCTCAACAATTTAGCCTGTAAAAGCTTGATGAGAGTCGTGAACGGCAAGAACCAAAACTGCACGCACGCGCAGCTCGATCTGCGCCCTCTCGCGGCGAGCAAAGCAGCAGCAGACGACACAGCGAGCCAGATGAAATGATCCGTTTCAGTTTTTCCCCGGCAGCGCGTTCTTTCAGTCTTTTGGAACTAGTTGATTAAGCTAGTGGACAATGACACGAAAAATCTGTGGTGCCATGGAAATGCAGGTGTGGATTTTGATGCTCAGTTTGATGATGCTTGGAGTCTCTCTGTCTGGTAAGTTATGAGTAGTGTATCTTCGTTGGCATGATCAATTGATGCTCTTCTGACTAAGTTTTGGAACTGTGGTTTGCTTTTGATCTGTTTTGACAATGATATTGCTTATTGCATAAGTCTGCTACGCCGTTTATCTTTAAAAAAGGGAATAGATGTCATATTGTCAGAGTTTATAATCCGCCTTCATAATTACTTAACATGTCATCTTTCTGAGTACACTGATAAACTGACATAATTTCCCAAGTTTAGTTAAAGGGGGATACTTGTAAAGTCAAAAATAAACGTTAAAAATACGTTTAAAAAGAAAACAAAAAAACAAAAAAGACCCCCTAAAACAACAACAACAACAACAA
>CM031623.1:43611107-43616107 GCA_018398815.1 Conus ventricosus
AGTAATACATAAACTGTGTGAGTGTCGGTAGGAGAAAAAAAAGATAGAAAAAAAAGATGAAAAAAACCCCCCTCTGAAAATAGTCTTGGACTTCTATGACAAGAGAAGCCCTGGCACGTCCCAACTAATCCCACTTATCAGAAGTCCTGGTACAACGCAGTAATTACTGTGTAGAGCTCGTGCACTTCCGAGACTTATTAATCCCACTTATCAGAAGTCCTGGTAAAACGCAGTAATTACTCTGTAGAGCTCGTGCACTTCCGTGACTTCCAACACTTTGCTTCGTTCGAAGCGAAAGAAAAACCAAGGCAGGCTTAATTACTGGTAGAAAGTAACCCTCGAACCATGTCCGCGTCTACGCATCGATGCATTATGAAAGTATAGAATAGACAGACTCTTGAACTCGATGCTGAGAACAAGGACTTTTTTTTTCTGTACGCTTGATCAATACATCGGCCCCGACTGGTAGGTAGTCCAAAGCTCCGATAGATGGAGGTAAAGGTAAACAATGCCCCTCTGGGTAGAATGTCACCAGTGTGTGAACTAGTGGAGGTGAGTGCATGTCTGTGAATTGTCTAGCATAAAAGAATTGTCGGTGATTGATTGTCACGGACAAAAATAGAAGACCGAATCGTGGTCAGTCGCCAGCCAGTTTGTTTGGACATAAGCTCCAACTCAAACATTCTGGGCGCCAGGCGGACGGCCTCATGTGTCGGGTCCAGCCAATTAAGCATAGCGGAGAGGCCCCACGGAGACGGTACGGTCCAGCCAGACAGACTAAGTAGCTTGACCGACGCCTCGATGTCTGCCCAGACGGATCTCGGTGCCTGGGCCAGACTCATCCAGCCAATTTGTAGGACCAGTGCCCACAATTAAGCCGGACATCGCCGGAAAGGGAGAGGGGGAAGGTACTGTGTAGTGGGGGTGAAATCTAGCTAATTAATTAAATGACCATTGACCACCACAGAGAGCAAGACAGGTAGATGTGACTGTCATGATTTACATATCCAATGAAATGAGAGGGGAGGCAACCTCAAGTATAAGGCGGGAAAATACTGACCAATGGTACTCGCCCTTTGACGGATGGGTTTTTGGATAAGAGAGGAATGCGTGAGAAAAAAACGGGAGGAACGAACAGAAAGACAGACAGAGAGAGAGAGGAAGAGGTTCTGGGTGTAAGCTCTGACGAGAGAAGAGCAGAGAGATGATGAGAGGGGTGAAGAGAACCGAGCTGTAGCACTAGCACCATAGAGGGTCTGCAGAGGGAGGACTAAGGAGAGATGTGGAGAGAGAGAGTTGCTAACTGATGAAGAGAAGAAAAAAGAAAAGGAAAAAAAAAAGAGAAAAGAAAAGCAGCCATGTCCATTTGATAGAGCAGACTAGAAGAGAGAGAGAGAGAGTGAAATGCGTTAATGCAGGAAGAAGGAAAGGAGAACAGATCGATGTCTGATAGTCACTGTTCAACCTGAACCGGGGTTCGACCTCATACCTGGCAGCGTCACTTCGTCAAGCAGAACCACAGGCCAACGCCAGTGCCGGCAGTCTAACCTGACCAGTGCCAGCAGTTCAACCTGACCAGTGCCGGCGGTCCAACCTGACCAGTGCCAGCAGTTGTGTTGTGCTTGTGAAAGTGACAGTGAAAAGAAAGAAAAAAAAAAGAAGAAAAGGAAAGACAGTGATTCGTGAATAGTTTAAGATCACCTGGCCAGGTAAAGTAGAAATCTATTTATACCCGGGTTAGTTAATGATGATTTAGATAAATGGTTTTGTGAAGTTCAAGGAAAGAGAGAATGTTTTATTTTGTTTGACTCCATATGCATTGATGTTTGGTTCTATGATCATGTGTAGTAAAGTTATAGACTTTACTAGTGGTTTGATGTGACGAATGCATGATATATGAATGAGATTGTAAGCAAGCTGTGAGTGTGTTTGGGCTGTGTGCTAGTCCTTCCTCCACTGACATACCCCGAGGTTGACATTGATTCCTTATTGAGAGGTTTTATGTTTTTGTTTCTTGCCGGGTAAATCCTAGAGAAATGGCTTAAACTTCCTCAGTGACTTCCAACCCAAATTACAGCCTACGTTGTTTCTGGCTTCAACTTTACTATGGTCCATTTCGTGTTACTTTAAAATCCTGAGAAATTCCAGTGTTGTGTCATTAGCATTGGGGAGCCTCTCGTTTTACGATGACTCAGCTGCTCGACGTCGTCATTAGTTCCATTTTTCTTTGATTTTGTGGAGTAGGATGTTTGGTCTGTGGGCTTGCCTGTGCTGGCAAGAATAGGAGTTTATTTCTTACTGAATAATGTTTTTACCATTTGTCAATTTCGGGATATCTGATGAATAATTACATTCTTCGGACAAACACCTTAAATACAATGAAACTGAATTAACAACTGTATGCAAAGAAATAGGGGCCTACGCGTTGAAAACGCTGGTAACTGGCTTATATGCAAATACATGCAGATAGCGGTATTCGTGAAAAAAAAAGCAACTCAAGGAATTTAACATCATATCATTGCATTGTGTAGGCTGCGCTAGGTCTCTGGTACTGACATTTGATAGATTCAGCTCTCTCAGCACAAATTCGGATTTTTCATGTGAAAAACAAAAATATGAAAATGACACACGAGATTTTAATCTGCCAACTGTGTGTCATAGACAATGTTGCTTCACACACACACACACACGCACACGCACACGCACACACATACAGACACACACACGCACACACACACACACACACGCACACACACACCACACACACACACACACACACACACACACACACACACACACACACACACACGGTCACACACACACACACACACACACACACACACACACACACACACACACACACGGTCACACACACACACACACACACACACACACACACACAAAACACACACACACGCACTCACGCACACACACACACACACACACACACAAAACACACACACACACACACACACCACACACACACACACACACACACACACACACACGGTCACACACACACACACACACACACACACACACACACACACACACACACACACACACACACACACACCTCTCAAAGAGGCGCAGACAATTTACAGTAATAAGAAATACGAAGCTGTTTTGTTAGAGTCATTCCACACGATAAAACGCCCACGAGGAAACACCACACGGGATCTTAGATGAGGCAAAGAACGGTAAACGGGAGTTACGGGCAAGCAGTATGAATATTTACTACTTACTGTTTTCTGCCTCATTCAGATTCCCTATCACATCAAATCAAACTAAGGCTATCTGTATTTGTTTCTCTTCGTCTGTGTGTTTTGTTGGACTATATCCAAGATCGAAAAGGCCGTGCCAGTCTTGAATACTTGTCAATTTGAGTCGGTTCATTTCTCCAGAGGATTGTTGCTGTGTAGACGTGTCAGGTAGAGGGTATGTGGGCAAGCTTGGAATACCCCCCCCCCCCCTTTTTTTTTTGGGGGGGGGGGGGGGGGGATGTCTCCTTGTTTTTTCTGTGTGCTCTGTGCTGTCAGTTCTGCTGGGCGATTCGCTGTCGTCAGCAGCATTGGTTTGGAGGTATGTGCTGTGTTTTACTTCATCAGGGGAGCGGGCAGGAAATGCCACAGGCTCCTGTGGCTGTACCGTGCCGCCGACTGTCTCGCTGATGCACAGAGTTCATTGTCGGTGACTCCCTCTCTCAGGGTACCTTCTTTCAAACCAGTTCTCCTTTCCTTTGTCTTACAAGAACGGCGGTCACCCCTTCTTCGTTAATTGTCAGCGAGACCCAGTTATGATTAGTGTCCCAACTGGTCTAGGAACCAACTGGTCAGAAGTGATTTTTTCTAACAGCAAAACAAAAACAAAATCAAAGCAGTTTATTTTTTAAAAAGATGAAAAAAAAAAATTGAGGAGGTGGGGCTAGGGGTGGAGGGTGGAGGTAATGGTGATGTGGGGGGGGGGGGGGGGGGGAGGGGAATTTTGTATCAGTGGCGTTAACTCCCCCACGGAAAGAAAAACTGGGTTCTCTTCTCTTAGCTTCTACAATGGAATTTCACGCCAGTAAGACAGGGTTTATTTAGCCAGTTTGAAGCGGGCGTGGTATCCAGTTTCGCCCGTTACTTGCTTTCCAAACGAGACATCGTGACATACGTATCCACTATTAGTAGCGCCATTCAAGGCTCATCACGCCAAACCAAAGAAACTTTTCCCTAGAATAGAGCGCAACGTGAAACGACGTGGCACGAGAAACAGCTTTGAAACCTGTCTCTTACAAAAGGATGCTGCACGTGAAACGCAGGGAAAAAACGGGTTGAAGTTTTATTTCTTGGCGAAACATTTATTTTCCGACTCCCATGGTGTACACGCCTACCTAGAATATGCTCTACCGAGATGCTGAATAGGCATATAATCGTCAAGATGAGATCCAGATGCATGAAAGACGATACCTCTTCAGTTACAAAGCAAACACAAAAAGTGACAAACTGTCAGCTCTCACCCAGTGGTTGGCAAGGACAGTCTGGCAGCAAAGAAACAGACAGTTGCAGTGCTTAAACGTCGCAAATCAACGTTTTGCACGAGCTGCTCACACGTGACCAACAGGTCCCGGTGAACTGACCAACCGTCCTTTGTTTCAGAGGGCCACAGGCCGACGAGGGAGGAGATCAGGAGAACCGTCCATGGCAGGAAGCAGCTGTAGAGCCAGGGGTACGGCTGACGTTCCCCAAACGCTCAACCGTCCGCCTGTGTTCCGTGTGGGCGAATTCTGTCTCAGAGTAAGTAGATTCTGCCCTGGCTTGACACTGATGATTGAAGCAGGAGCCGCGGTAACAGCGACGTACAGCAGCAGCAGCAGCGCAGGGCAGGGTGCACGGGACAACGCAGACCTCTGTCAATTTGGAACGGATCCTGGATCCGGCCCATCTACGCCACGGATCAACACCAACATTGAATGAGATCACCCTCGGCCCATATCCCCGTCTTTCCTCCAAAGTTTT
>CM031623.1:43621107-43623607 GCA_018398815.1 Conus ventricosus
TACCAGTGCTTCTTTTCACTGTTTTTTTTTTTTTTCTCTACATGTAACATTAAAACAGTAGGCTACTATATTTTGTTCTACCTGTAACTTTGAGCTAAACACTTTTTACTGCCTTCAATTTGTCGCCAGTCTTCTCTGTTTTTTTTATATTGCATACAACATTTAGCTAGCACTTTTTTCTGCAACCTGAAACATTCTGCTATTATTGTTATTATTATTACTGTTATCATTACTGTTATTGTTTATTATCATTTTTAGTGGTAGTAGCAGTAGTAGTAGTAGTAGTAGTAGTAGTAGTAGTAGTAGTAGTAGTAGTCCACTATATTTTTTAGCCATGTTATTCTACCTGTAACGTTCAACTCAGAACTACTGTTTTGTATTGCATGTAACACTCAACAAATACTCTCGTTTGCACAAGCTGTAACGTTCTGTCGTCATTTTGTTGTTGTTTGTTTGTAACTTTTATTACCTGTAACGTGTAACCCAAACAATCGTGTGTGTGTTGGTGTTGTGTGTGTGTGTGTGTGTGTGTTGTGTTGTGTGTGTGTGTGTGTGTGTGTGTGTGTGTGTGTGTGTGTGTGTGTGTGTGTGTGTGTGTGTGTGTGAAAGTCAAAGTCAAAGTCAAAATTTTATTTTCAGATGGAACATTGAATAAGCAATAAATTTGCTTTTTTACATCAAGCCATCCATAAAAAGTATAATATATATATAATATATATATATAAATATATATATATATAATATATATATATATACCTATACATATATATATATACATATACACACGTACACACATACATATACACATATACATATATAATACATATACATAAATATATACACACATACACACATACATACGCATATATATATATATATACAGATGAAACGACGAAAATCACAGAAATTTATGAAAATCAAAGACACATGAAAAATAGCACCCAGAGAAGAAAATTGAGGGGGGGGGGGGGGGAGGTAGGGAGTGTAGAAATGAGAAGGGGAAAATCCAGAAAGTAACGAGAGAGAGAGAGAGAGAGAGAGAGAGAGAGAGAGAGAGAGAGAGAGAGAGAGATTGGTTATGTACAATATGTCTTCACAAAATTGTGCACGGTATGTATATTCAAAGAATACTGTCGACACTGACATACCCATTCCTTTGAGGCACCACACACACATGCGCGAGCATGTACATAGGTATACATATACACATGCATACACTGTGAAAAATCATAAAACCTTATTTCAAAGGGTTGGGGAAAATATAAGTTATGAACCATTCATGAGATACCTTTTCAAATTATTTTAAACTGGATATTATTGTTTATACTTTTAAAGCGTGTTGGTAACTTGTTCCATACATTTCCACCAGAGTACAAAAACTAGATTTATAAAGATTATTTCTTGGTCTAGGAAAAGATAAAAATGATTGTGTCTATAGATGTTAGTTTTGAACGTGTCGCTTATCTTTTTAGGAGCATTGCCATATATAACATTATGCATACATACTGCCTCATTGAATAAAAGTCTGTTGTGGAAAGTTAATATATTAAGTGTTTTATATCTTCTGTAGTTAGAGTGCTTGATTTTAACAATACTAATTTTAGTGCTCTTTTGTATATTCGATGAATCATTTTTAAGTTGGTTTCACTGCAGTTGTCCCATAATGTCGAAGCATAATCAATTATTGATAAAATGTGAGCACAGAAGAAAAGCTTACGAGAATGGGTATCAAGGAAATTCTTAAATCTTGGCTAGCTGAAGTAATTTTTTTGAAAGACGTTTTTCCCAGTGACTTCGTATGGTCGGTCCACGATAGATCCTTATCAATGATTACCCCTAGCATTTTATGTGAATCTACTTCTTCAATTTGTTTGTCAGATATAAACAATGGTTTGAAATTTTGACTTCATTCTTTGCCTTTTTTGTCGAGCACATACATACATGCATTTGGTCTTGTTTGCATTTAAGGACATATGATTCAGTTGGGGCCCATTCAATAAGTCTCTGAATATTATCTTGTAGTTTATTTGCTAGTCTATGGTGTCTGAATCACTGGAATGGAGAGATGTATCATCGCAAACATTTCGCATTTACATTTAACATAAAAAGGTAAATCATTGATATAGATAAAAAAACAGAACAGGACCTAATACAGAGCCTTGTGGTACTCCGTATTTGACAGGCAAAAAGTTTGACATTTTGTTGTTGACTGTTACTGCTTGTTTCCTATTACATAAAAAAGAAGACATGAGATTGATGAATTCTGGAGTTAATTTATACAGTTGTAATTTGCGCAATAGGAGAGGATGGTTTATAACATCAAAAGCTTTCTCAAAGTCTGTGAAAAGAACACCAGTAAATTTGTTTCCATTTAAACTGCATGGAAGGCTATCAACAAGCTGTATGAGGGCTGTATGACAGGAATGATTTTCACGGAAACCAGATTGATCTTCATTGAGTAAATTATTTTTAGTAAGGTAAGAACAGAGGGATTTTTGCA
>CM031623.1:43628607-43639602 GCA_018398815.1 Conus ventricosus
ACAGGTAGAACAGATACACACGTCAACAATAAGTAGAACAGGTACACACGTCACAATAGGTAAGAACAGGTACACACGTCAACAATAAGTAGAACAGGTACACACGTCAACATAGCAGGAACAGGTACACACGTCAACAATAGGTAGAACAGATACACACGTCAACAATAAGTTGAACAGGTACACACGTCAACAATAGGTAGAACAAGTACACACGTCAACAGTAATTGTAGAACAGGTACACACGTCAACAATAGGTAGAACAGATACACACGTCAACAATAAGATAGAACAGGTACACACGTCAACAATAGGTAGAATAGATACACACGTCAACAATAGTAGAACAGGTACACACGTCAACAGTAGGTAGAACAGGTACACACGTCAACAGTAGGTAGAACAGGTACACACGTCAACGATAGACAGAACAAGTACACACGTCACAATAGGTAGAACAGGTACACACTCAACAATAGGTAGAACAGGTACCACGTCAACAGTAGGTGAACAGGTACACACGTCAACAATAGGTAGAACAGGTACACACGTCAACAGTAGGTAGAACAGGTACACACGTCAAACAATAGGTAGAACAGGTACCACGTCAACAGTAGGTAGAACAGGTACATACGTCAACAATAGGTAGAACAGGTACACACGTCAACAGTATGTAGAACAGGTACACACGTCAACGATAGACAGAACAGTACACACGTCAACAATAGGTAGAACAGGTACACAACGTACAACGATAGACAGAACAAGTACACACAGTCAACAATAGGTCAGAAAGGTCACACGTCAACAATAGGTAGAACAGGTACACAAGTCAAATAGGTAGAAAGGTACAACGTCAACAAAGGTAGAACAAGTACGACGTCAACGATAGACAGAACAAGTACACAGTCAACAATAGGTAGAACAAATACACACGTCAACAACAGGCAGAACAAATACACACATTAACCACAACAGAACAAATACACACATTAACAACAAACAGAACAAATACACACATTTAACAACAAACAGGACAAATACACACATTACAGCAAACAGAACAAATACACACATTAACAACAAACAGAACAATACGTACATCAACACCAAGCAGAACTAATACAACATCGACAACAGGCACAACAAACAAACGTTGACAACAGACAGAGTAAATACACATGATAACAACGGTGTGAAACTAATACGCACATTACAAAGACATGACAAATATCACGTCAACAAAAGCCGGAACAAACATATCAGCAAACGGCAGAAACCCTCACAAATCGACAACAGGCAGAACAACACACTTTTAGCAATAGCCAGAACAAACGCACACATTTACATCTTTTAATACCGTTAACAAAATAAACATTTTCATCAATATAAGGGAAAGAAATGACGCAATTTCGTTTATGTTTCCTTCCCCCCCCCCCCCCCCCCCCCCCCCCCCCCCCCCCCCCCCCCCAGAAATTTCCTTTATTTATTCATTTACATTTCTGTATTTTTTCATGATTCTATATGTTAAACGAAACAAAAACTTTCCCTCAACGACTAAACCTACCACTCCCTCCCCCATCAACGTATCCCCACCCCCTCACCCTGCCACCCAGAATCCGCGCCCTGTTGAGATCGTCCCTATCTCGCGCAAGGAATTTCAGCAGCGCACAGAATCCCAAAACTCCTCCGGGGACCCCTCCACCACCGTCCCTTCGAATCCCGCGCGGGGGGAGCAGGAGGAGGAGGAGGAGGAGCAGGAGGAGGAGGAGGAGGGAACGGGCGGGAATCGTCCTGGTCCATCCGCGAGGAGATCATGGCCCGTTACGACACGCTGACGTCACTGGCCATGGCCAAGAAAAACGGCGGAGGTGTTGAGGTGGAACGCCGCCACGGGGGACGGTCCGCCGGAATCTGGTGGCGGCCATCGTCCCGATGACCGGAAATGGAAGGCTGGGGGGAAGAAGAAACTGATCTTTATCGCCGAGTGAATGGATTGGGTTTGGTGACCGTTTGGTGACCGTTTGGTGACGGTTTGGTGACGGGTTGGTGACGTGCCTCAGCCAGGGAGGCATTGTTTGCACCCCGTTTTTTTTCTCTCTCTTTTTTTTTCCCTTTTTCTTTAAAAAAAAAAGTGTTTGTCCTTCAGTCAGCAGGATCAGGCGAAGACTATAAACCCAATTCAAACGAAATTTGGTGAAAAGCTGAAACACGATCCCACGCGAAGTAATGGGGTTGGGTTTGTTGACGGTTTTACGTACCTCAGCCAGCGAGGCTATACGTACACCCCGGTTTTTTTTTTAAATTTAATTTAATTTTTATTCCTCTATCAACAGGATCACACAACAATTATATACCCAATTCAAATGAAACTTGGTGGAAGGATAAAATATGATCTACCAACGAATTCGTTAAATTTGGTGTTGTTTCGCGTGACAGGACGGACTCTGGAAACATTCAGCAGGATTGCGCAAAACTTGCAGAACTGGTTTTACCGATACGTGATGCTAAGACAGGAACTTCGATGCCGATCCGGATCAACAGGTAGATCCAGGATCTGTTTGCTGTTGATGGAGATCTGTGCTCTCCTAATGCTCTTTAAAAAAATTAGAATGGGCATTTGGGGTTGGGGGTGTTTATGAAATGACAAACATTTTTTGTTGTTTTTTGGTGACAGTGGTAAGATGGCTGGTATGTGATTGATGCCATGTTGGCGGGCTGTTGTTGTGGGGGGCTTTGTTGAGCGTCAGTTGCTTGCGGTCCATAGATCACGTTGATTGTATGTCTCTGTTTCTGTATCTGTCCATCTCTCTGTCTGTTTGTCGCTGTCCTTCTGTCAGTCTGTGTCTGTATCTGTCTCTCGTCTGTGTGTCCGTCCGTCCGTCTGTCTGTCTGTCTGTCTGTCTCTCCCCCCCCTCTCTCTCTCTCTCTCTCTCTCTCTCTCTCTCTCTCTCTCTCTCTCTCGCTCTCTCTCTCTCTCTCTCTCTCTCTCTCTCTCTCCCAGTCTATCTATCTATCTATCTCTCTCTCTCTCTCTCTCTCCCAGTCTATCTATCTATCTATCTATCTATCTATCTATCTATCTATCTATCTGTCTGTCTGTCTGTCTGTCTGTCTGTCTGTCTGTCTGTCTGTCTATCTGTCTGTCTGTCTGTCTGTCTGTCTGTCTATCTATCTATTATCTATCTATCTATCCCTCCACATCATCCTCATTTCCAGAAAATTCGCACATTAAAAAAAAGCGGTTGTAAATATATATGGATTATGTAAATCTACTAAAGCAGAGAGAAAGATCGCTGTGCACACTCCCGGCATTGTAGGAAACAACTTTGATCTGAACCATACAGTGCAAACATGTGCTTGCCGATTAGTCCCCTTTCTCCCCCCCCCCTTCCCCCTCCCCCCCTCCCACCGCCCTTGCCCCCGTTTATGTGAGTTCCCTAATTAACTTTTTTTTTTTTGTTATTGTATCCATAGCAACCTTCGAGAGCATAGGTACTTGGTTGCTTTAGTGTCTTTGGGTTGATTATAGTTGTGATTTGTTGCAGTCGTCTGGTTTTTTTGATGATACACTAAGGCCTGCAGTTGTTGTCTTCATGTGGCGTGTCGTCCAGTTGGAAAACTGTTTCCCGTCTCAGCGTCAATAGCGTTGTTTCAGAATGAACGGTGTCGTGAGGGAAGTTGTCGAGGTGAGGAGAACTTTCAGAGGTGTTGGAAACAATCCAAGCTGCATCTGTGATAAAGAAAGAAAGAAAAAAAAACCGTGTGTTAAATCCAGGTTTGTATGTTGTTGTTTTTTTTTGTCAGCTGCGTTTTCGTAGTTCTGGATAAAGATCGTTCTGTAGCTGCCTCCATGCATGTCTGTCTGTTGAACTACCTTCCGAACTACTTGTCTGTTTACTTCACTAAGTACATGTCTGCCTGCCTACCTACTTACCTTTCTTCCTTCCTACCTAACTACCAATCTACCTACCAACCAACCTACCTATCTACCTACCTACCTTCCTACCTACCTACTACCTACATTCCTACCTACCAACCAGTCTACCTACCTACCTATCTACCTACCTACCTTCCTACATTCCTACCTACCTACCTACCTACCTACCTACCTACCTACCTACCTACCTACCTACCTACCTACCTACCAATCTACCTACCTATCTACCTACCTACCTACCTACCAATTCTACCTACCAACCAACCTACCTACCATCCTACCTACCTACCTACCTACCTCCCTACCTACCTACCTACCTACATTCCTACCTACAAACCAGCCTACCTACCTATTTACCTACCTACATTCCTACCTACCAACCAGCCTACCTACCTACCTACCTACCTACCTACCTACCTACCTACCTGCCTTCTTTCCTACCTACCTACCTACCACCTACCTACCTACCTACCAACCTACCTACCTACCTACCTACCTACCTACCTTCCTACCTACCCTGCCTACCTTCCTTCCTACCTACCTACCTACCTACCTACCTAGCTACCCACCCACCCCGCCTACCTACCTACCTACCTACCTACCTACCTACCTACCTACCTACCTACCTATTTGCCTGCCTGCCTGCCTGCCTGCCTACCTACCTACCTACCTACCTACCTACCTACCTACCTACCTATCTATTTGCCTGCCTGCCTGCCTGCCTGCCTGCCTGCCTGCCTACCTTTCTGTCGACCTGCCTATCTGTGTATCTGCGTACTTGCCACCCTTACCCAGTACCTACACACCTGTTTACCTACGTATCTTCTCATCAGTCTACCAATTTCAACTACGTGCAACTCTCCCACGTACCTAACCACATAAGTATGTATCTGATCACTAACCAACTTACATATAAGTATGCTCGCCTACCCATCCACGTATCTACCTACATAACAGTTTTGAATTAAGGCAAGGGTAAACCCGCCCACGTAGAGACCTAACACCTACGTTGTAGGGATGCTTAGAGGGACATTTATATGCACTTAGATAACCACATCATGCATACACTTACATACTCACAGACATTTATGCGTCTCTCTCTCTCTCTCTCTCTCTCTCTGTCTCTCTCTCTCTCTCTCTCTCTCTCTCTCTCTCTCTCTCTCTCTCTCTCTCCCTCCCTCTCTCTCTCTCTCTCTTCGTCTAATATCACAGATGTGAACAGACGTAAAACTGAAGTATACTACTACTACACAACAACAACAACAACAACAACAACAACAACAACTACTACTACTACTACTACTACTACTACTACTACTACTACTGCTACTACTACCTACCACCTATCTTTGAACTTACCACACTGAGTCAGTTTAAACCTATACCCCAATTACCTGGATTTCACACTTAATTTTGAATTTAGATTGAATTTAAGCCTACCAAGTTTTCTGCCTATTACATGGGTTTTAAATTAGACAGGCTTAAAATTTTCCACCTATAATTTAGACAGGCTTAAACTTTTCCTCCTATAATTAAGACAGGCTTAAACTTTTTCGCCTATAATTTAGACAGGCTTAAACTTTTCACCGATAATTTAGACAGGCTTAAACTTTTCCACCGATAATTTAGACAGGCATAACTTTTCCACCTATAATTTAGACAGGCTTAAACTTTTCCTCCTATAATTAAGACAGGCTTAAACTTTTCCACCTATAATTTAGACAGGCTTAAACTTTTCCACCTATAATGTAGACAGGCTTAAACTTTTCCTCCTATAATTAAGACAGGCTTAAACTTTTCCTCCTATAATTAAGACAGGCTTAAACTTTTCTGCCTATAATTTAGACAGGCTTAAACTTTTCCACCGATAATTTAGACAGGCTTAAACTTTTCCGCCTATAATTTAGACAGGCTTAAACTTTTCCACCTATAACTTAGACAGGCTTAAACCTTTCCACCTATAATTTAGACAGGCTTAAACTTTTCCACCGATAATTTAGACAAGCTTAAACTTTTCCACCGATAATTTAGACAGGCTTAAACTTTTCCACCTATAATTTAGACAGGCTTAAACTTTTCCACCTATAATTTAGACAGGCGTAAACTTTTCCACCTATAATTTAGACAGGCTTAAACTTTTCCACCGATAATTTAGACAGGCTTAAACTTTTCCACCGATAATTTAGACAGGCTTAAACTTTTCCACCGATAATTTAGACAGGCTTAAACTTTTCCACCTATAATTTAGACAGGCTTAAACTTTTCCACCTATGATTTAGACAGGCTTAAACTTTTCCACCTATAATTTAGACAGGCTTAAACCTTTCCACCTATAATTTAGACAGGCTTAAACCTTTCCACCTATAATTTAGACAGGCTTAAACTTTTCCACCTCTAATTTAGACAGGCTTAAACTTTTCCGCCTCTAATTTAGACAGGCTTAAACTTTTCCGCCTCTAATTTAGACAGGCTTAAACTTTTCCACCTATAATTTAGACAGGCTTAAACTTTTCCACCTCTAATTTAGACAGGCGTAAACTTTTCCGCCTCTAATTTAGACAGGCTTAAACTTTTTCACCTGTAATTTAGACAGGCTTAAACTTTTCCGCCTCTAATTTAGACAGGCTTAAACTTTTCACCTCTAATTTAGACAGGCTTAAACTTTTCCACCTCTAATTTAGACAGGCTTAAACTTTTCCACCTATAATTTAGACAGGCTTAAGCTTTTCCTCCTATAATCTAGACAAGCTTAAACTTTTCCACCTATAATTTAGACAGGCTTAAACTTTTCCTCCTATAATTTAGACAAGCTTAAACGTTTCCTCCTATAATTTAGACAGGCTTAAACTTTTTCACCTATAATTTAGACAGGCTTAAACTTTTCCACCTATGATTTAGACAGGCTTAAACTTTTCCACCTATAATTTAGACAGGCTTAAACCTTTCCACCTATAATTTAGACAGGCTTAAACCTTTCTACCTATAATTTAGACAGGCTTAAACTTTTCCACCTATAATTTAGACAGGCTTAAACTTTTCCGCCTGTAATTTAGAGAGGCTTAAACTTTTCCGCCTCTAATTTAGACAGGCTTAAACTTTTCCACCTCTAATTTAGACAGGCTTAAACTTTTCCACCTCTAATTTAGACAGGCTTAAACTTTTCCGCCTCTAATTTAGACAGGCTTAAACTTTTCCACCTGTAATTTAGACAGGCTTAAACTTTTCCGCCTCTAATTTAGACAGGCGTAAACTTTTCCACCTCTAATTTAGACAGGCTTAAACTTTTCCACCTCTAATTTAGACAGGCTTAAACTTTTCCACCTATAATTTAGACAGGCTTAAACTTTTCCTCCTATAATTTAGACAAGCTTAAACTTTTCCACCTCTAATTTAGACAGGCTTAAACTTTTCCTCCTATAATTTAGACAAGCTTAAACTTTTCCACCTATAATTTAGACAGGCTTAAACGTTTCCTCCTATAATTTAGACAAGCTTAACTTTTCCACCTATAATTTAGACAGGCTTAAACTTTTCCTCCTATAATTAAGACAAGCTTAAACTTTTCCACCTATAATTTAGACAGGCTTAAACTTTTCCTCCTATAATTTAGACAAGCTTAAACTTTTTCACCTATAATTTAGACAGGCTTAAACTTTTCCACCTATAATTTAGACAGGCTCAAACTTTTCCTCCTATAATTTAGACAAGCTTAAACTTTTCCACCCAAAATTTAATTTTTCCACCTATAATTTAGACAGGCTTAAACTTTTCCGCCTATAATTTAGACAGGCTTGAACTGTTCCACCTATAATTTAGACAGGTTTTAACTGTTCCACCTGTAATTTAGACAGGCTTAAACTTTTCCAACTATCTTGTATCCGCCCATTTACCTATCTACCGGGTACATACATTTTGAATGAAAACGGTGTTCAAACGAACCATTTTGCATGTACACAGTACATTAAGACGGGGTTTAAACCACTAACCCAACAGGCTGACTTCTTACCTCTGTGCACATACAAACTATGTATTTAAGATCTAATCACACAAAACCGCATTAAATCATTCCGAGGTCATTCCAATTTTTGTGTTTTATCATATGAACTATTCAAAACGTTTCGTTTTCGTTTATTTTGGTATCTTGAGCACTGTATTTTCGCCACAGATGATTGATTTGTTATGAAATATCCGCACTTTTCGTGATATTAAACTGGATTAGTGATGTCATGTACGTCTGTTGTGGAATCTACTATTGCATTGTGTGTGTGTGTGTGTGTGTGTGTGTGTGTGTGTGTGTGTGTGTGTGTGTGTGTGTGTGTGTGTGTGCGTGCGTGTGTGTACGTGTGTGTGTGTGTGTGTGTGTGTGTGTGTGTGCGACTCGACTCGACTTTTATTCACAATGATGAAAACTCGAAGGGATTACGGTTGGGCAGTGCTTACCAGCCGCCGTGGCGGAGACGTTAGCATCTCGGATTCCCGGCTGGGGGGTCGTGGGTTTGATCCCCATCAGAGCCATATTCTGTGGGATCTATCTGCCCCGACGAGCTCCTACCGAGCTGAGTTTGCTGTGGGCTCATCCAGGAAGACTGGAACACGCAGTCGAGTTCATATCCACTCTATGGCTGCGTCTCTGTTACTCAAAATTCCTGAATGCCGATGTCTGTATCTCTCGGGCCTGGTTGACGCCGCGATGTGCTATGAAAGCAAACGTAGAGTTTCTCCCTATCATGCAGTCTCAGATCAAAATCGAACTGCATGTATACTGCATTTAAATAATTTTCATCCATTTTGAACCTTTTTTGTTGTTGAAAATTTGGATTCGAAAAAAATAAGATATATTTGTAAGGCCATAGCACCTTAGAAGGGAGTAACAAATGTCAAATCGCGCAGTTCATCAATGCAACTCTATTTAAAAAACTTAAATATCATTTGTTATCTTAACACATCATTTCGCATTCTGAAAGTTTTATACAAATACAAAGCGAACTGTTTGCTAGTGTTTTTCGTTCGATGATGCCATTAACATGAGTTTGAAGAAAACAAGGTTTTCTTGGGAGAGAGAGAGAGAGGAGAGAGAGAGATGAGAGAGGAGGAGATGAGAGAGAGAGAGTGAGGAGAGAGAGAGAGAGAGAAAGAGCAACTGACACTGGTACTGAAACATTTTATTGCATAAGCAAATGCCTGTTGGCAAGAGACAGAGACACACACACACACACACAAACACACACACACACACACACACACACACACACACACACACACAGAGAGAGAGAGAGAGAGAGAGAGAGAGAGGAGAGAGTGAGATGAGAGGAGGAGAGAGGAGAGAGAGACTCATGACTCGTGACTCGTGACTTTAATGTGAGGCCATCAGCCTATTCACATGAGTACGCAACAATGAAAAACATTTTATAAATTAGACAAAATTTACCATGACTGCAACAAAACATTCTTCCATGACAGTATGTACATGCAGAATTAATCTTAATTATACATAATGCTTCTTAGTACGTTCTTCCTTATAAACATAATATAGGTATATATATATATTAATTATTTTAAACTCATGATTATGAATGCTGTTTGATACTAGCATGCAAAACAATGTTATCTATTTCATTTCCCTTATCGTATTTTAGTTTGTATACAGTGGAGACCTTACTACATCTGCGTCGTATAACTCTCCGGAAGGCCGTGCTATTTTAAGCATCTTTTGTTTACTATGTTTACGCATGCGCCCTCTACCGTGCAAAGGAAAGGAAAACCCCGAATCTTGGGGTCTGCTTGTTAACCTTTGACACTCAGTGTGTGTACTTCTGTGGTCCTGTTCATGTGGTGTTGGACTTGTGTTGTTCGTGTTCGTTTGATTTAGCAGCCCCATGGATAAATTACTAAAGCCTTACCCCTTTCCAATGTATCAGGTTAGTACTTTCCTTCAATTATTTTCACTTTAATTGTAGTTTTCCCTATTTCTTCAGCCATGTTATATCATGTTCTGTAGGAGTTGTCGACACTTGCCTCGTACACATGTGCCTAAATTGCCTGTTGGCCA
Organism: Conus ventricosus; assembly: GCA_018398815.1. Lineage (NCBI taxonomy): Eukaryota > Metazoa > Mollusca > Gastropoda > Neogastropoda > Conidae > Conus > Conus ventricosus. Next base: position 43,638,597 of record CM031623.1, read on the forward strand.
GAGGAGTCTCTTAGAGAGAGAGAGAGAGAGGAGAGGAGAGAGAGAGAGAGAGAGAGAGAGAGAGAGAGAGGAGAGAGAATGAGAAAGAGAAGAGAGAGAGAGAGAGGGGGGGGAGGGGGAGAGGGTGTGGGCAATACAGGACCCCGCTTAGATCTGTCTCTGGACATTCACAGTGTAGTGTTATACATAACAACTCTGTGCAACATAATACTGGTGACAATCATTACAAAAACAAGAAACACGAGAAGAAAAACCCCCCACTACATCCTCAGCACCAGGATTAAATTTCCTGATATTAGAAAAACAGTTCAGATTCAGACCTATTGAGGAAACAAAGGTGACCGGTTCAGTTCCGTGAAGGTTTTACTTGGTTAACCAGTCTGGCATCCAAGATCTCCCGGTAATAGAAAAACTGTTCGATACAATGGCTCGATCGATCTGACGGGGACTGAGCATTATGGCTGATCGACTTGTATTGGCAAGGGGAGAATGGCACAGTGCGGTTCATTCGGTGTGTGAGTTTGGTCAGATGCGTGTGAGGCTCTGGTGTATCTCGTGTGTGTGTGTGTCTGTCTGTCTCTTTATCTCTCTGTCTATATGTTTGTGTCTCTTTCCGTGTTGTGTGTGTGTGTGTGTGGTGTGTGTGTGTGTGTGTGTGTGTGTGTGTGTGTGGTGTGTGTATGTGTGTGTGTGTATGTTTGTGTGTGTGTGCGTGTGTGTGTGTGTGTGTGTGTGTGTGTGTGTGTGTGTGTGCATGTGTGTGTGTATGTTTGTGTGTGTGCGCGCGCGCGCGCGCTGCGCGCCGCGCGCGTGTGTGTGTGTGTGTGTGTGTGTGTGTGTGTGTGTGTGTGTGTGTTGTGGTTGTGTGTGTGTGTGTGTGTGTGTGTGTGTGTGTGTGTGTGTGTGTGTGGTGCTGTGCACGCGCGTGCGTGCGTTGTGTGGTGCTTTAGCGCGCAGGCATGTGCATGAGTTATAGATTTAAAAATTTTGTTAGACAAACCGGTCA
>CM031623.1:43644685-43672185 GCA_018398815.1 Conus ventricosus
TTGGTGTCAGGTAGACAGAAGTCCCTACACAAGTATGTCGATGTAAGGTAGACAGGAGTCCCTATACAAGCATGTTGATGTCAGGTAGACAGGAGTCCCTACACAAGCATGTTGATGTAAGGTAGACAGGGGTCCCTACACAAGCATGTTGGTGTAAGGTAGACAGGAGTCCCTACACAAGCATGTTGGTGTAAGGTAGACAGGGGTCCCTACACAAGCATGTTGGTGTAAGGTAGACAGGAGTCCCTACACAAGCATGTTGATGTAAGGTAGACTGGAGTCCCTACACAAGTTGTAAGGTAGACATGAGTCCCTACACAAGCATGTGGTGTCAGGTAGACAGGAGTCCCTACACAAGCATGTTGTTGTAAAGTAGACAGGAGTCCCTACACAAGCTTGTTGATGTAAGGGACACAGGAGTCAATACACAAGCATGTTGGTGTAAGGTAGACAGGAGTCAATACACAAGCATGTTGGTGTAAGGTAGACAGGAGTCCCTACACAAGCATGTTTGTGTAAGGCAGACAGGAGTCCCCTACACAGGCATGTTGGTGTAAGGTAAACAGGAGTCAATGCACACGCATGTTGGTGTAAGGTAGACAGGAGTCCCTACACAAGTTGTAAGGTAGACAGGAGTCCCTACACAGGTTGTAAGGTAAGACAGGAGTCCCTACACAAGCATGTTGGTGTAAGGTAGACAGGAGTCCCTACACAAGCATGGTGGTGTAAGGTAGACAGGAGTCCATACACAAGCATGTTTGTGTAAGGCAGACAGGAGTCCTTACACAAGCATGTTGATGTCAGGTAGACAGGAGTCCTACACAAGCATGTTGGTGTAAGGTAGACAGGAGTCCATACACAAGCATGTTTGTGTAAGGCAGACAGGAGTCCTTACACAAGCATGTTGATGTCAGGTAGACAGGAGTCCCTACACAAGCATGTTGGTGTAAGGTAGACAGGAGTCAATGCACACGCATGTTGGTGTAAGGTAGACAGGAGTCCCTACACAAGTTGTAAGGTAGACAGGAGTCCCTACACAAGTTGTAAGGTAAGACAGGAGTCCCTACACAAGCATGTTGGTGTAAGTAGACAGGAGTCCCTACACAAGCATGTTGGTTGTAAGGTAGACAGGAGTGTCTACACAAGTTGTAAGGTAAGACAGGAGTCCCTACAAAAGCATGTTGGTGTAAGGTAGACAGGAGTCCCTACACAAGCATGTTGGTGTAGGGTAGACAGGAGTCCCTACACAAGTTGTAAGGTAAGACAGGAGTCCCTACACAAGCATGTTGGTGTAAGGTAGACAGGAGTCCATACACAAGCATGTTGGTGTAAGGTATACAGGAGTGTCTACACCAGTTGTAAGGTAGACAGGTGTCCCTACAGAAGCATGTTGATGTAAGGTAGACAGGAGTGTCTACACCAGTAGTAAGGTAGACAGAATTCCCTATACAAGCATGTTGATGTAAGGTAGACAGGAGGGCCTTACACAGGCATGTTGGTGTAAGGTAGACAGGAGTCCCTACACAAGCATGTTGGTGTAAGGTAGACAGGTAGTCCCTACAGAAGCATGTTGATGTAAGGTAGACAGGAGTGTCTACACCAGTAGTAAGGTAGACAGAAGTCCCTACACAAGCATGTTGATGTAAGGTAGACAGGAGTCCCTACACAGGCATGTTGGTGTTAGGTAGACAGGAGTCCCTACACAAGCATGTTGATGTAAGGTAGACAGGAGTGCCTACACCAGTTGTAAGGTAGACAGGAGTCCCTACACCAGTTGTAAGGTAGACAGGAGTCCCTACAACCAGTTGTAAGGTAGACAGGAGTCCCTACACAAGCATGTTGGTGTCAGGTAGTCAGGAGTCCCCTACACAAACATGTTGATGTAAGGTAGACAGGAGTCCCTACACAAGCATGTTGATGTAAGGTAGACAGGAGTCCCTACACAAGCATGTTGGTGTAAGGTAGACAGGAGTCCATACACAAGCATGTTGATGTAAGGGAGACAGGAGTCCCTACACCAGTTGTGAGGTAGACAGGAGTCCCTACACAAGCATGTTGATATAAGGTAGAGAGGAGTCCCTACACCTGTTGTATGGTAGACAGGAGTCCCTACACATGCATGTTGATGTAAGGTAGACAGAAGTCCCTACACAAACATGTTGATGTAAGGTAGACAGGAGTCCCTACACCAGTTGTAAGGTAGACAGGAGTCCATACACCAGTTGTAAGGTAGACAGGAGTCCATACACCAGTTGTAAGGTAGACAGGAGTCCATAGCCAATCATGTTGGTGTAAGGTAGACAGGAGTCCCTACACCAGTTGTAAGGTAGACAGGAGTCCCTACACCAGTTGTAAGGTAGACAGGAGTCCATACCCAATCATGTTGGTGTAAGGTAGACAGGAGTCCCTACACAAGCATGTTGATGTAAGGTAGACAGGAGTCCCTACACAAACATGTTGATGTAAGGTAGACAGGAGTCCCTACACCAGTTGTGAGGTAGACAGGAGTCCCTACACAAACATATTGATGGAAATCTTTTTAGCAAACGCTGCAATTCTTACTGCTGGTGAAAAGAGAGTCTTGCTGGCTGCCAAGCAAGCTACTGAGGAGACAGAGAGAGAGAGAGAAGAGAGAGAGAGAGAGAGAGAGAGAGAGAGAGAGAGAGAGAGAGAGAGAGAGAGAGAGAGAGAGAGAGAGATGGGGTAGGGATGGAGGGTGGTGGTGGTTGTTGAGAAAACGAAATGGTAGTGGGAAACTGGAAAGGAATTTGCTAATTTGAAGCAAAATAATGCATAATCTGTAGTAGATATCCTAATACATGACTCTGGGGATGTGTTCCGCGAGAGTGACTCCGGGGCTGTGTTCAGGGAGAGTGACTTTGGGGCTGTATTCAGGGAGAGAGTCTTTGGGGCTGTGTTCAGGGAGAGTGACTCTGGGGCTGTGTCAGGGAGAGTGACTAGTTCAGGGAGAATGACTCTGGGTCTGTGTTCAGGGAGAATGACTCTGGGTCTGTGTTCAGGGAGAATGACTCTGGGGCTGTGTTCAGGGAGAATGACTCTGGGTCTGTGTTCAGGGAGAGTGACACTGGGGCTGTGTTCAGGGAGAGTGACTTTGGGGCTGTGTTCAGGGAGAGTGACACTGGGCTGTGTTCAGGGAGAGTGACACTGGGCTGTGTTCAGGGAGAGTGACACTGGGGCTGTGTTCAGGGAGAGTGACACTGGGACTGTGTTCAGGGAGAGTGACCTTGGGGCTATGTTCACGGAGAGTGACCCTGGGGCTATGTTCAGGGAGAGGTACTCTGGGGCTGTGTTTAGGGAGAGTGACTCACCTCTGGGGATATATTCATGGAGGATGATTTTCGGGGTTGTGTTCAGGGAATGTGAGTCTGGGCTGTATTCAGGGAGAGTGACTCTAGGGCTGTGTTCAGGGAGAGTAACGTTTTAAATTTTTGTTTTCAGGGAGGAGTGACTCTGGGGCTGTGTTTGGCGAGAGTGAATTTCGGGGTTGTGTTCACGGAAAGTGACTCTGGGGCTGTGTTCACGGAGAGTGATTCTGGGGCTGTGTTCAGGAGGAGCGACTTTCAGGGTTTCTCTCAGGGAGAGTGACTTTGGGGCTGTGGTTAGAGAGAGTCACACACACACACACACACACACACACACACACACACACACACACACACACACACACACACACACACACACACACGCACGCAACGCACGCACGCACGCACGCGCGCGATCTTACTCAACTTTATAAACGGGTATGTTGCACAGGTTGTTCTTTTAATCGCAATGGTCATTCTTTCACTTGGCAATAGCCATTATTCAGGTTGATCGCGAAGTAAAAACACCTGACCCCCTGTGTTTGGAAAACTAGCAAGTAGAGAACAGTAATATGCCGACTCTAGGCCACTTTCGCCCTCAACCAGTTTTCGGGCGAAAGTGACCTAGAATCAGCATATTACTGTTCTCTGACAAGTAAGACTTCAATAACCAAAAAATAACGATTATCTACAGACAGACATACTGTGTAGGATTATCCGTTTTCAATACTAATTTACTAAACTTTTCAGATTTCAGTTTTTGCTTAATCCTGTGTTTTTTCCTGATCGTTTTCAATAACATCATTTTCACGCAAACATTCTTCAAATGAGTCTCTGTCTTTCATGTGAAATAACACTACAGTCTTTAACTGTTCTCTAAAGTCTTTTAAAACTGAGTTATATTTTTGGCATAAAATCCACACACTTATCCTGGCATGTCTTCCACTGAAAGCAAGTTTTGATAAAGTGTTTCTCTTTTTAACTATGTCTCTTTCTGCCGAACAGTCATCTATAATAAATAGTGTCTGCGTTCCTTCAAACAGTCTATAAAACTGTTCTAAACACTCACTCAGTTTATTGCTAGGATCAACTAAATATATGTCATCATCTGTCCATATAAACCTTCTATCATGATATGCTTTGTTCCATTTAAGTGTTGGGCAGAAAATTACAATATGATCAAAATTATAACGATAAACTGTTTGTAACAGGTCGAGGATAAATATTGTTTTTCCACAACCAGTCTGCCCACAAATCAATGAGCAATGAGGAGTTTTTGTCATAAAGTTTAACTGCTCCATAGTTTTATAACAGAACTTAATCTAATCCAGTTATTATTTTTATCATACTCTCTGTCAAAACTTGTTCAGTATAATAAAACCCTATAAGGCCTAAATGTGTAAGATTAATCCAATTCAGTTCTGTAAGATTGTTTCTATTTAAGTCAACAGTGATTTTGTTGCTTGTTGTTATAACCTTAATATCCTCACCATTGTGAAGAACGACGATGGTAACTGTAAGGCGTTTAACGTCTAAGTTTTGCCAGCTAATATTAATTCCTTTTATAAGGTCGTCACTAACGCCCACAACCCCATCCCTCTCCACATCTTTAAAGACAGAAATTTCAAATATTATTGTGAACGTGTCTCCTAATTTTCTGCTTGGAAAGAACTGTAATTTTGTAGAAGCTTTTTTTACAACTGTTTCTTTTCTGTGGAGGATGTACTGTTTTTTCCCATACGGCGTTATTTCAATTTCTTTCCGACTATTGTCGTCCGGCATAAGACTTACATGTAAAGGGCCAGAGTTGAATGCTTTTCTGAAACTTTTTTGACGACTAAAATATGTAAATGGGCTTATGAATTCAAATTTTATGTCCCATTCTAAATATGGTTCTAAGTGCCATTTGAGGTCAGGTTTTCGAACTATTTTTATTCATACTGGCCAACATTATTTGCCTCTAGATTGCGCAGTTGTTCTAGTTTAGGAAACTTTTTGCTGTCGCCAACCTCTTTGCGTTTATAATCACCATCTTTAGTGTACTCAAAACCATACAAAGCGCCTATCTCACCGTTCTGTTCAAAGTCCGCAACGTCTGCAAGGTCTTTTAATTCTAAGGTTATACACCTCACAGGCGCTAATATAACTCCTGATTCTTCAGGCCCCCGCGACATTATTTTTTAGAACAACTTATTATTTTATTTCCAAAACAATGTGTAGGTTATCACATTTCACAACTTTCCCCGCTTTGTCTGCAATTTTTATATTAAATGATCCAACCCTCCCACAAACTAATCTTTTAAACTGTAAATTAGGGAATTGTATAATTTCATAATCGCAATATGCAGCTTTCCCTGATGGAAGAGCTCTTAAAACAGTTGAGGGCCTTCCATCATATAAGTTTTCATCAGTGCTCAGCTCATCCAAATGAACATAGAGTAATGAATGTAATGCAAGATCCAGCGGATTTTCTCCCTCATAAGTAGTTTTGTTTGACGTAACTCTAAACTATGAACGGCTCGATTGGCAGTTGTAAAGCCTAACATTTTAGCTAGCTCTTTATCAAAATAGTACCCTACTTCTTCTTCTTCAGGTTTGAAGGCCAACATTGTTTTTAGATTCGCATTGTTAAGTTTGAGAGCAATGTCAAAGTTACTCATTGCTTCTTTTAGCGAGCAAAACCCGTAATAACCATCTGGTATGGTTAACTGGCTAACTAATTGGCCTCTATTATTAACTTTTTAAATCTTATTATTCTCCTTGGATTTGGTTAATTAAACCATACAACTTGTAGAATATTTCATGGAGCGCGACCGTTTGGCCCCGCAATTGTTATCAATAGCATTTTTCTAAAAACGAAGGATGGTCTTGGGTTGTTATTGTTACAAACATTTTTAAACGAAATAAAAATGAGCGCATTCAAATATACTAATGCAAAATATTCTGTTGGGCCGCACTACAATCTTAAAAACATAACAACTGATACTCTTGACATTGCTGTGACCCAGACTGTCACTTTTCTAAAAAGGTTTGAGTACTCCATTGAAGAGCTATCTTAACCCCCCTATTGAAAACGACCACATCCAGAAAGCGTGGTTTAGTCATCCGATGCAGTTTTATCAGAACCAGTTAAACTTTGCTGTGTTTTGCGCATCAACTGGTGTGGAGTTTTCGTATGCCGATCATTTAAATCACCATGATCCTTTGGTGAGGTCAGTGTACAGATTTCATTTCTATTACACCTTCAGACGTATTTTGACTGAACTGCAAGCTCCATTACCAAAAGACAAACCGTTTAATCCACTCAGCAACAGAATAGACATGAAGGCTTTTGAAAGGATCTGTAACGAATTCAATATTAACATCAAGACAGGCTTAGACAAAAGTTTGGATCTTAATCATGGCCTAGGCGCCCTTTATTTTCGGGGCACGCACAGAAAGTATAACTATGACTGGCATCCTCCTTTCAAATCTTTCTTTTCAGGCATAACTGTTTTAGCCTGGGTCCCTACAGCAAGAGCATAAAACAGCATGGACAACATTTATCTTAGACACTTCTAAGGCCTAACTAGGGCGGGAATAGAACGAATAAACGACTCTATTCGTACTTACGTTTGGTGTTTGCTAGGTTCGCAAGCACAGGCAAGATCAAGCATAACTGATCCTTCTACTGGCTTTGATGCACAAAAAAAAAATACTTAGCAAATTTAGAGGACGCCATTAATTCTACAGTTGATTTGCCTTCAAGTATTAAAAGGTACCAAAATGTTTTACAATACGCAAGATCGAAAGTAGACTTTGCTGTTGGCACTGGTTTATACATGCTGCCTTCTGACCTCAGACTCCAGATAGGTACAATAATAAACTATAATAATGAAATTCTTATAGCAGGCAATGAACAGAAGGTTGGGAAAAACGACATAAATTCTGGGCCAGTAATATTACAAACAATAAAAGAACGCCCAAGATTAAGTCATCTAATTCCCGAAGTCCAAACCCCCAAAGTCATTGAAGACTCAGCAAAGCTCGCGGACTCTGTTCGCGATGACCATGAATATGAAAAGACAGCGCTTGTTCTTGGATTAACTGGCATAGGATTACTTGGTCTTTATCTTACTAAATAGTAACCCAACTATTACAAGAACTAATGCCCATAAGTGCTCGGCCATAAAGCCAACTACTTTGCTTGCAGTAGACAAAAGCCAGCTGACAATACTCCCCAACATTCCTGGTAAAGCGTCCACGGCTTTACCAGCTAATTTTTTTAATAAGCCCGCAAGATGATCAAGCTGTCTTTTTACCCATGATTTATCAGGCGGAGATGGAGGCGATGGCGGCGGAGGCACTGGACTTTGACCTCCACCGCCGCCTGTAATAGCCAACACCAGTGTGCTTATTGCAAATCCTAAGGCTGTTATAACGCTTGCTAATGTGACTCCCTGCTCTCTAAACAGTGTTCTTATTCTTTCTGCTAGCGTTGTGTCTTCATATAAAATTCTTTGGATAGTTTCTCTTATTCTGCTCACTTGAGTTCGTAATTGTTTTCGGTTAGTAGACAACACTTCTAGTCTTGCTGATCTCTCTTGTTCAAGATCTTTTAGTCTTTGGGTTATTCTTTCTTTAATATCAGGCCCTAAGTTGGCGTCATCAGCCTCAACGAGTTTTTCTTTTTCTCTTTTTATATGCTCATCTAGTTCACCTAGTTTTGCTAAATTGTTTGTTAATTCGCCTCTGATGCTTCTCAAAGCATGATCAAGGGCCGCTATTTCTCGCATGGGTAGCGGTGAGTCGTGTATAGTCTTTAATGCTGTTTCTTCTGAAAAACTGGTTTCTGCTTCTATTGCATTTATTATTTCATCTGCCGATTGATTTAATTCTTTAAGTTCCATGTTTTGTATTTGGTTAGCTGTTGGGAGTTCCTGCAGTGTGTTTTGAAGTTTAGAAACTGCCTCCGCCCTTAATTTCGGCCTAACAAGGCCAAGGCGATTTTGATCTTTTACACTGAGTCTTTGTATAATTGTACTCTTGGCTAAAAACTTTGATGGGTCTGGTTTAGTTGTAAGCCGAACAAGTTGTCCTTGGTCGTTTTTTACAGACAAATGATCATCTTTTAATTCAAAATCATTTGGGTCTATAAATTCGGGAGGTTCTTGACCTAAACTTTCGTAAAATGATTTAACCTTACTTTCTGTTAATTCATGCCGCATTGAGAGCGTTGAGCGATGTTGTATTAAAGGGTTCATTTCACTCATGTCGTCTCCAGGATCAAAAACATCATAATCTTCTTCACCTTCAATTCCTGCCATGTTTTAAATAATTAACTTTTATTTTGCTTCATAAAATGTCACAACCATATGGCTCGATTCTTGACCCGCATAGAAAACTGAAAGAGCCCTTAGGCGTGAAGGGAATAAGCGGAATATACTGTTCCAAATAATCCATCTACTATCGATGCGGATCAAATTCTTACTGTCAAATTTCCAGACCTAGGAGCGGATGAAGTGATTGTGCCAGGCTCTGCACGGCTTACTTTCAAAATAGAACTCGCTTCAACAACAGACACAAACAGGACAGTTGTACAGAATCTGGGGCGGGCAATCGTTAAGAAAATTTCTATAAAACTTGAGGGCAAGAAATATTTTCTTTACACAATGCAGACATATTTTTAACCTATTCTGATCTATGGCTAACCGGGAATGAAAGGGCTGATCTTGCGTTTCAAGGGAAACGAAAATGAAGAAGCACTAAAACATAGAATAGGCGCTGGAGATACTAAAGACGGCAAAAAGTATGTAGCCGTAAATTTTGCGTATGGAAATCGCTTTTCCATACCCTTAGATTTTGAGTTGTTAAAAGCGCTTGCCCCATACTTTCAAGGAGCATTAAAAGACAGATTGTCATATGAATTAACTTTTAATGAATACAAACGTGTTATCAGATCATCAGACACCGAAGCAAAGTACAGCATTTCTGACATCTCGTTAGAGTTTGACGTTGTTAGCAACCCTCACTTAGCAAGGCTGATTGAGCAACAATATCAGTCAAAATTAGCAGTATATTACGAAAGAGTGATTCATCATACAACATATCCCCGAAGCAGGGCAGACACTATATGGAATTTTAGTTTTAGCGTCGCAGCAAGATCGCTTTAAAGGTATTTTATTGCTGTGTGAAGATGAAGAACCGTTCAAAGAGCAAGTGAAAAGTTTTTAATCCTAAAATAACGAAAGTGCAATGTACAATTTACGGTAGTCCTAACCAAATCTACGCTAGCGGGCTTAGACCTTATCATCATTTTGACGAAATAAGAAAATTGTTTGGGGGTGGGAGGGGTAGAAGTCTAACAGCAGACCTAGTGTCTAAAGATTTACATCTTCACAATGTTAGGCTTGATGATTATTTAACAACAAAATACGGTTTATGGATTGACCTAAGGTCAACAGAGGATAATCAGTTGCATGGAAGCGGGACAACTGTGAGAGACGTATAAACATTCAAATTGATAAAGAAGAAGAAGCCGATAAACCGCTTAATGTACATTTGTTTTTAATATATGATGCGCAGCTGAATATTGGAGATAACAGATTAAAAGATGTAGTATACTAAATTATTTTTTATTTTAAAAAAGCATGACTGTTCAAGTTTATCCAAATGTGCCTACAGCGCTAGAGTCGCCAAGAGAAGAGATAGTAGAAACCCCTAACATAAAAACCTTCAGATTAACAAACATTACACAAATGCAACAAAAACTAGAGCAGGACCTTTCAAAATACAGCAAAACTAAACGAAGGTATTCTGCTGCCTTTAATGCTGTTACATATGTTAATACTGGAACATCAACTATAAGCGCTCTATCAGCAGGAACGAGTGTTGGTCTTTTAGCAACGGGCATAGGCGCACCCGCAGCTTTACCTCTAGGTGGTTTGTCTTTAGCTCTCGGTGTGTGTTCATTAGCTGTAGGTGCTGCTAGCAAAAAATTAAAAACTAAACTCCAAAAGCACACAGCTATGGTTCAACTAATAACAGCTAAACTTAGTTCGTTTAAACTGACAATAAATAAAGCACTAGCTGACTCAAACATCACGGATGAAGAATTTAACCGTTTACAGGCCGATTTTGATGACTACAAAATACAAAAGTTTGATCTTCAAAGAAAGGCGAGGACAAGTTTTTCTCAAGAGCCAGACGCCGAGCAGATAAAAAAGGAATGCTTAAAAAAAGTAAACGAAACATTAAACTCTGTTCTAAACAGCTCACATTAACAACACCAAAAGGTGTTTTATACTTTAGTTTATGAGTCCAAGCACAAAAAGACCGTTGATATTAATTCTGATTAAGCCGTTGTATTTTTTTAAATTTAAATAAATATGTTGGCTTAGAAAAGAAAGACAGAATGGCTAAGATATATGAAGGCCCAGATGAATTGTTTGAAGGAATGCTCGAGAAAGAGCGTTTGTCAAGAGCCCTGAATGATATTGATTTAGAAGTTATTAATCCAGAAAACGTGCGGGCAAGTGTTGTTCATGCTATTTCTCAAGTTCCAGGCAAACTAACAATAGACCCGCCAGTTAAAGTAATGTTAGCTGTTTTAATCGACTATGTAACAATAAATGAAGAAAATCTAGAAGTCTGGGTCTCAACTAAACAGCAGACTATTCTTTCTCATAATGACTTAACACCCGGTTGGGCAGACGAACTGCTTACACAGTTTGACGCTGCCGCTGAAGAAGCTAAAATGAGAGGCTCTGGTTGGTCAGAGGGCGAAGTCTTAGAGATTAGATTAAAACAGGCTAAGTATGCACCGATTGTAGGCAAGGCTTACATTCTGCTACCTCGGGAGTTGGTTTTAAAGAGAGCAGTTTTAAACATAAAAAATTCAGACAACAAATGTTTCATGTGGTGTGTTCTTGCAAGGCTGCATCATGTCCGCGAACACGCAGAGAGAGTGACTAACTATCGGCAATACGCTAAAGATCTTAACTTCAATGGAATATCCTTTCCTGTTAGTGTAGACCAAATTGATCAGTTTGAAGAACAAAACAACCCAATAACTGTTAATGTATACACATGGGATGAGGAAACAAATTTGGTGCCAATTAAAGTGTCCAAGAACAGTCCAACAATAGGCGAACCAGCCAAAAGTCATGTGGACTTACTCCTAATGTTTTCGCCAGCAGGGCTGCCCCATTACACATTGATACGCACAATGAGCAGATTATTAGCGCATACTTCAAAACATGAACATAAACAAGAATTCTGTAGAAAATGTTTAACAAGAATTCCAACCGCTCAAGCCGCGCTTGAACATATAAAACATTGTAAAAGTTCTGTAGACTGTAAGACAGAACTAACTACGCCCCCGCCAGGATCTAAAGTTAGTTTTAAGAACTGGAAACGGCTGCAAACAAGTCCATACGTAGTTTACGCAGACTTCGAGTCGCTTATTGTTCCTTATGAAGGGCCACCCACCACAAAAACTTCGAAAAACAGTCTTAATGAGTAATCATCAGATTTGTTCATTTGCCTTCATTATTGTTAGGTCGGATGGCGTTTATTCAGAACCAGAATTATATAGAGGACCAGATGCTGCAGAAACATTCTTAAAACGCATGCAGCAAGTGCGTAACGCCTGTTCTAATAATCTAAACTTATCTGAAATCATAATGACGCCTGAAGACCAACAACAGTATGACTCAGCCACACATTGTTGGATTTGCGGTTTAGAGCTAACGCCCAAGAGTGTAAACCCCACAGTAAGAGACCATGATCACATTAGTGGGAAGTTTAGAGGTGCAGCGCACAGTAAATGCAATCTTCAACTAAAGTTTGATCCAAAGACATGGAAGCTGCCTGTATTCTTTCACAACTTGCGAGGTTATGACTCTCACCTTATAATGCAAGCAGTAACCAGCGCCTTCAGGGTAGCATGCATTGCACAGTCATCAGAAAAGTACATGTGTTTCACTTTAAATAACATGTCTTTCTACGACTCTATGCAACACATGATGGGCTCATTAGAGTCACTGGCTATGTCCTTAAAGTCCTGCCCAATAACGGAAGAATATTTTGACTCAACTCTTGTTAGAAAGGGTGTTTACCCTTATGAATACATGAACAGTTGGGAAAGGTTTGACGAAGATACACTTCCGCCTAAAGGCGCGTTCTTTTCTAGTCTTAGAGGAAAGGACATCAGCGACTCCGATTACCAGCATGCTCAAGATGCTTGGCAAAAGTTAGATTGTAAAACGATGGGAGACTATCATGACTCCTATTTAATGGCAGATGTATGTTTGTTGGCGGATATATTTTGAAAATTATAGAAAGACCTGCATGAAACATTACAGTTTGGATCCTGCGCATTATATTTCTGCGCCTGGGATGAGTTGGGATGCTTTCTTAAAGTTTACTGGAGTGCAGATTGATTTATTGTCTGACCTACCAATGATTCAGATGATTGAAAACGGATTGCGTGGAGGAATTAGTATGGCGTCGCATCATTACTGTAAAGCAAACAACAAATACTTGGACGATTATGATCCGAGTAAAAGGTCTAACTATCTTATGTATTTAGATGCAAACAATCTGTATGGATGGGCTATGGCGCAATCACTTCCATTACGCAACTTTAAAATGTACACAGGCGGCGATCCGAAAAATATTCAAAAGGCATTAAAGTGGTTGAACAGTTTAACCCCCGATCGAGATCAGGGCTATATTCTAGAAGTTGACTTAGAATATCCTCATGAACTCCATGACCTACATAATGACTACCCATTAGCAGCAGAAAGTCTAAAGACGAATCCAAGAGAGCCGCCTAAACTTGTGCCTAATCTTCGAGGCAAAAAAAATTATGTCTGTCATTACAGACTTCTGCAATTTTATTTAAGACATGGTTTGAAGTTGACAGCAGTTCATCGCATAATTGCTTTGATCAAGAACAGTTCATGAAACCATACATCATGAAGAACACTGATCTCAGAACTAAATCCACAGATGCTTCAGAAAAAGACTTTTTCAAGTTGATGAACAACAGCTGTTTTGGAAAGACTATGGAGAATCCGCACAAGCGCAAAGATGTCAGATTAGTCACCAAAGAGAACGAAGCAATTAAGCTGACTTCAAAACCTAATTATCAGGACTTTAGAAGATTTCATGATCAGCTTTTTGGTATAATGATGAAAAAAAAGAAAGTCAAATTAGACAAACCTGTATTTATTGGGTTTACTGTTTAGAATTATCAAAGCTTTTGATGTTAGAGTTTCTTTATGACTACTTTAAGCCCTCGTATCCTGAGTCCAGTGTACTTTACACAGATACAGACAGTTTTGTTATAGATATTCCTACTGAAGACATCTATAAAGACATGGAAATGGAAGTAGCTAAAGGACATGCGGGATGGTATGATACATCTGATTACCCTAAAGATTCGCCTTTGCATTCAACGTTAACAAGAAGGTTTTAGGAAAGATGAAGGATGAATTATCTGGAAAGGTGATCAAGGAGTTTGTTGGTTTAAGGTCAAAAATGTACAGTATTTCGAGCCAGGAGAAAATCATTAAGAAAGCAAAAGGAATATCCCGCAGCGTTGTGCAGTCAAACATATCACATGACAACTACAAAGAAGCATTGTTTGGCAATAAGACTTTTCATCATGACAACGTAAAACTACGATCTAATCTACATGAGATCAACACAACAGTTGTAACAAAGAGTCATTAGATAGAACAAACACAAAACGGGTGTTTGTTAATACAGAGTTTTCATATGCAATTGGGCACTGGAGAACCGTAAATTAATTAAAGCGGAACTGTGCCTGGTGGGATTATCTGCAGTTCTTCTTTCACAAAAGATCTTTGAGGAGCTGGTTGTTTTGTTGTGTCAGTTTCTCGTAAATAATACACGGGCGGATTCATTTTTACAATTCTTTTTATTTCATATGGATCAACACTCCAAACTGGATCTGTTGCCCTGATGCGAGTGTCCCCTTCTGCTTCCCCCGGTAAATAAAGGTACCTTACTTTTAAACCAAACGTAATAGTTTGCTGGTTGAAGACTCTCCTTCAACAACATTTATTGTTTTTCTTTTGATTGCTTGTACTGGTTTTAGCCCTTTAAATTCTTCATTATTCATTGCGCGCAAAACTGAGGGCAGTCTTCTAACCCATTCTGTGTTGCGAGAATTGTCAATCAGCTCTCTGTGATACTGGTAGGAGAAAAGTCTTTCGGCTAACTGTTTGTTAAAGTTTTCAACTAAAGCCTGTGATCTGTGAACTCCCGGAATGCCTCTTCTAATAGTAACTCTGTGTTTTAACAATAATTGGTTCACTTGGCCTTTAAATTCTTTTCCATCATCGACTTGAATCATGCGAGGATAAGTTAGTGGCCCTCGTTGGTATATCAGTTGTATAGCGACAGCAACAGCAGAAGCACTCTTTTGTGTTAATGGCTCCGCATCTTTGTATCTTGAAGCCATGTCAATGACTGTGAGTGCGTACTTAAATCTTTTTCGTCTAATCGTATCAGAGGGTAAATATAGAAGGTCCATTTGATGGGTGTCGTTCGGTATTGTATTCACAAAGTGTGGTCTCTGTATTCGTTTGGGCGCAGGTAAATAAATTTGCCAAATCGCTTGTTTAGATAACCATTCTTTTGCTGTTTGTTCACTGACCCCGCCGCTTGGCTTAGCTTTTGTATTGCTGTGATACCTTCCAATATCCTTTGGGCGAATAATAGATTTTGTTCATTTTTTATTCAGCCAATATTATGCGCAACAAAATACACGACGGTCATACCAAAGGCAATAAACGCGATTTCTTGCATCTTTTGTTTTTCTGATGGTTGATAAAAGTCGCTGAATTTTGGTGGGGGCAATGTCTGGATTGGTTTGCCTGTTACTAGATAATATTGTTTTATTGCTTGATCAACATCTTTAAATATGTAAGCTGCATGCCCCTGTTTTTTCAGTGTGTCATTAATAAAATCTAACTGCTCAAGTCTCTGCTTTTCATAGGCGTCTTGTGCAGCTGCTAGTTGCTCCATAGCTTTGTTATGTCTTTTTCTCTCGCCGTCATCCCGCAGTTTACTAAATGCGAAATTACTTCCGCTAAAAGCAAGCGCATTCACCACAGCGCACCTATCATCATTACGAGTGAAGCCATTTTTTATAAATGTATTTTTTATTTACATATTTATACTGTCTGGAATTATTCCTTGCTTGACTAGAAAATCTTTCGTGGCAAACGAAGCTGCAATGATAGCAATTAGCTTTGCTGAATCCTCAAAGTCTAGTTTGCCAAGATCTGCTGGTTTAATTCTTAACAAGCTTTTACCAAGCATTGAGTATCCTACACTTAGACCTCCAATAACAGCAGAATGGTATACAAGGTTAGCAACAGTTTTTTCGGTGCTCATTTTTAGAAAATAAAATAATTATAATTTAATAAAAAACATGAACAGCGATGATCTACTACAGCTACAGGGCGGCCTAAACCTTCCTGAACTTATGAATGACCAAGTTGATGATCAAGCTATTATGCCCCAAAAGGAAAGGCTGTATTCTTTGGCAGCATGTGGGAAAACAAAACAGTTCCTCGGAACTGAATTCAGCATAGAACAGATTCAACAGATGTCTCCACAAGACATTATAAAGTATCATAACAGGTATGAAGCGCAGCTGGGGTCTAGAATGGTGAAAAGTGTGGGACAAACGGTTCTTAGTTTGTACACTAAACTAGTCAGTAGATTTGCTCCCATTGATTCTGAACAAGATCTTACGTATGATTTAACGCAAGATCCAGTTTTAACAAAGTCATTAGAGTCTCTAGGATGTGATCTATACTACAGATTTGGAACATTGTTATCGCCATTAATCATGGGATTAATAACTTTTAATCATATAGATTTTGTTTCCCTTCAAAATGAACGAGCTGGAAAATCATCAGAATCAGGAAACATTGAATCAGGTGGAGAAAGTAACCAAGCCAGAAAATCAGCAGAAAACACTGAATCAGGTGGGGACCAGTGAAAAGCATCCTCATCCTGGACGTGTTTAAAGCAGGAAAAAAATTAGCAGAGTGGAACAGACAAAAAAAATTAATGTTACAGAATATAACTCATCATGAAAACATAACACCGCCAGCGCCAGAACAAGTTGATTCAATGCCCGCTATAAAAACTCCATGTGATTCAAGGCCTACAGCGCCAAAGTCTTCATGGTATATTGAACTTAAAACTGTTGCCATTTTTGGCGCCCTTGCTGCTGCTGGGGGCTGTTATTACGGTTATAAAATATATAACCAATGGCAACAAAAACAAAAGAAGTTAAAACAACCTGAACCACTAAATACAGAAAAAGAAAACTGCACGCCAGCACCGCCAATAACAAAAGATCATTTTGATCCATTTCAGATGGAATAATATTTTAAGAACTTAAATTTAATTTTTTTTAATAAAAATAGAACATGGCGTATTATAAAATGATGGTGTCAATAAATAAAGACATGGAGTCTATAAAAAGACATTTCCATAGACCAGAATTGTAATCAATGCGGTTGCTTCGGATGTAAGAACTTCATTAAGATCTATGCTAGCCGATCTTGCGCAGAGAACGCTGAGCAAGATATTCTCAGCGATGACGCGTTTTTTGAGGCGTGTGTGTACTATATTAGACATCTACTATTTAAGACAAAAACATAGAATGTATTGTTTTTTTGACAAGATAACTTGAATAAGAACTTGGTTGTACTTAGAGGATGACTTAGTTATGATCTTAGGTTAACTTGGGGATGACTTAAGGTTGACTTGATCAAGAACTTATTAAGAACTTGAGGTAACTTAATTAAAAACTTAATTAATAACTTGGGGTAACTTGATCAAGAACTTAATTAAGGACTTGGGGTAACTTAATGAAGGACTAGGGTGACTTAATTAAGGACTTGGGGTGACTTAATTAAGGACTTGGGGTGACTTAATTAGGGACTTGGGGTGACTTAATTAAGGACTTGGGGTAGCTTGGGGTGAAGGTGCCAAGTGTCTCAAAGTGGAAGGAGCTGCCAAGAAAAGTGGAACTGGAGGACCACTTGCTTTGTGACTGAACAGGCTGTGTCCCATGCGCTGAGTAGTGATTCGTTGCCTGGCTAGCCTTCAACGCGTTAGTACACGCCCGCTGTGTGGACAGACATATCATTTGGCGAATAGTTGGCTTGCCTTCGCTGACTGACACAACTCTTTAAACATTGCTGTTGTGTGCGCGCTGTTGTGTAAATTAAATATGCAGCCTACTTGTAATGGCTCAAAGTACTGGACTATCGCAAGAACTGGAGTTTATAACTGTTAGTGGCGAGGAGGACATAGAGATTGATGCAGAAGAAGTCACAAACAGTGCTACTGAAAGAAATAATCAATTAATTCAAGCCCAGATAGACTACTATTCTGCTTGTGCTCAGTACTGGAAAAATTTTCAACGCATTTATAACACATCTGGTGAGAGAGCAGCAAAAAAATTTGAAAAAGAAGAAAAGAAAAAATTACCAAAACACCCAGGTCAGTTTCAGCTCAATAAAAAAAGACAAACATATAACAAATCTAAAAGTCTACATTATTTGTCTGGTGAAGATTTATTAAACAGCCTAAAATATCACAAAACAGAAAAACGTTTAAGAAGTGTTGAAAGCGTTATCCCAGTCTTTGATGAACAAAAACGCTGAAGAAATTGAAAGAATTCTAACTGAAGGCCAAACTGCCCTTGGCTTACTAAATAATCGCGGCCTTCAACAGTATCTAGCTTATGGAAAATGGCTGCAAAGGTTGTTTACAATAAAAAGAGGAAATTTCAAGAAATTTGTTACAAGTCATTTGAAGTACTCCCTTCGTTGGATTAATAAACTGAGAAAGACGTCAGAACTCTTTGAAAAATATCCAGAACTCGCAAATCTGACAATTTCTATCACACAAGCCATCGCGTTGACGCCAAAAATACAAGCTGCTCTGAAAACCCACGCCAGTGTAGCAGTCGACTGGATGTGAAGAAGGTATGTGGCATTGTTTGGTTGTTGGCATTAACAGCTAATTGACTGTCTTACTTGTCAGAGAACAGGAAAACCTTTATTCTGGGTCACTTTCGCCCAAAACTGGTTGAGGGCGAAAGTGTCCCAGAATGAAGGTTTTCCTGTTCTCTTAAGATTATCTTTTCTCTCGAATATTTATTTACCATTTTAACTAATCCGTTTGTTTACCAGCACAGTTAACGCACCCAAACGTACACACACCAACAGAGAAATAACAAGCACATACTGCCAACATAGACGTGAAGAAGGTATGTAGCATTGTTTGGGTGTCATCGTCATTGGCAACTAATTGACTGTGTGCTGTGTTCTGTGTAAACGAAGCCCTCTTGTCTGCGCCGGTCGTAAGGCCCTAGCATAAATTAAGTGATCAGGTTTCAACCTAATGGCGGGTCTCTGCAGTATTCTGATAGTGCGAAGTCCTTAGGTAGGTCGGGCGTGTTCAGCGACTGATGCTTTTCCCCTACAGTACTCTATGAGGTGCGTTCAGCCACTGCTGTGGGAAGAATAATCCTACACAGTATGTCTGTTTGTAGATAATCGTTATTTTTTGGTTATTGAAGTCTTACTTGTCAGAGAACAGTAATATGCTGATTCTAGGTCACTTTCGCCCGAAAACTGGTTGAGGGCGAAAGTGGCCTAGAGTCGGCATATTACTGTTCTCTCAAGTGTTTGTGCACCAGGGTGAATTATGGAAAGTATTGAAATCACTTTCCAGTGACAATGTGACAACAAAACGAAACATAACACAGTAGGTTAAAAATTGAAAAAGAAAAAGAAAGGAAGGAAGGAAAGGAGGATGAAAGAAAAGAGAACAGTGAAAAACAAAAAAAAAGGAAGGAAGGAAGAAAGAAAAGAAGAAATGAACAAAGAGAAAAGAAAGAAAGACAGGAGGAAGGAAAGCAAGAGAACAAGTAAATAAAATGAAAGGAAGGAAGGAAGGAAGGAAGGAAGGAAGGAAGGAAGGAAGGAAGAAAAGAAAAGAAAGAAAGCAAGAAAGAGACCAACTGGGTCTAACACAAACTGAAAGTATGAACCGCAGTTCAACAAACAGAAGAAATGACAAGAGTGCCAAAGCTGCAGTCCCTTTAGTTTGCTTCTTTTTTTCTCGTCTTCTAAGAGTGCCATTCTACACTCATTAACTGGACACACGCTTGTAGAACTGTGTGTACAGTTTATCAAGTCTGCTACAGGATTCTGATACTTTCAAAACGTTCGGAAATCGAGTAGATCCTGCGGCATTATGAAACTAGTCCATGCTAGTCGACCAATTCATTTACGATTTTCTCTCTCCACCCCCACCCCCCACCCCCCACCCACCCCCGCTCCCGTTTGTGCAGCGCTCTTGTTTGCTTTTTGGTGACACTTTTCATACATACATGATAATCTTCTCTATTTCGGAGAATTTCTCTTTCGCTTATTATATGAAGGCACATTAGGCAAACAAGAACAGCCACAACATGAAAGCAAACAGCAACTACGACAACAACAACAACAACAACAACAGCAACACAGAATTAGACAAGGATGACAAAAAAAAAAGGGGGGGGGAGCCAAAACAGCAATAACCAAACAAAAATCAAAACAAAACAAAACAAAACAAAACAAAACAAAACAAAACAAAACAAAATAATAGTGAAGACTGGCACCTTCTGACGTTTCGTTCAGTCGAAAACCATCGGAATATCGACCTTTCACATTAATGCCTAAATTGATGACCTTCCCCACATGATGTAAATTGCCTCTGTGGCAAATCCTCACACCTGTGGTTTAAGAGCTTCGCCTCTGATGATTATAAGTGTTTTAGTTGTTTACTTGTGTTTTGTTGTTGTTTGTTTTTGGCAAGCTCACTAATTCATTTCACGGATGAGAAAATGTGCGCTAATCTCTGTCCGTCAATTGACTCTCTGTCTGTCTGTCTGTCTCTCACTGCGCACGCTCGCAGAGAGAGAGAGAGAGAGAGAGAGAGAGAGAGAGAGAGAGAGAGAGAGAGAGAGAGAGATACGGATACGGATACGGATACGGATACGGATACGGATGTTTTATTCATACAGGCCATGGCCCCTAATGAAGGGGGTGTTGAGATCAAATCTTTTCAGACAGACATAAGCAAATCATCAAACATCTAGGCATCCACAAATAACAGCATACTCGATATTAAACAACATACAACAACCAATGCCTAACTACATGCTATACTTCGAATTTTAAATGCCTTGTACAAGAAAATAGCAAAGCGTTTTACAGTAGTTTCATTTGTAGATGCCATTAGCAATGAAAGTCGAAATGAAGAAGGATGTCTACAATATTTTTGATGAATGAACTGATTCCTCAGGTCACTTAGAGCGGGACAGCACAACACAAAATGAATTTCATTTTCTTCGGCACATTTACAAAGCGGACATGTCAGTTCAAGTTTGTTATGCTTCTTATAACGATAATAATGAACAGAAAGATCAGAAATACCTAATCTGAACTTTGTCATGATATATTTTAAATGGTTATCCATTTCAATAGATAAATATACCGGCACACAATGTATAGATTTGAACTGTCTATAAAAAGCAAATCGGTCACTTTCATGAACATGACATGACCATTCTTGCCATCTACAATCTATCAATCTATTCCGAAATGCACGAAGAAATCCATTTATGTCCCCAACGCTCTGTTGTAGCCAAACATATCCAAATCCAAGTTTATGTAATTTAGTCCTCACGTTAGAAACCCAGTTTCTTTTCCCTCTACCATCCAAATCATACAACATATTATATGCTTTCCTGGGCAACCTTGAAATGTCCATTTGTGTTATTTTCAACCAATAACGTATGCAAGCTGTCGCAGAATTCAAATATATTGGGTATCTGTTTACTTCGCCGTAGACTAAATCGTTAGGTGTTCGCATGCTCACTCCTAGAAACTTTTTCAATGCAAATAAATGGACATTTTCACAATAAACAGCAGAATCATAAAGACCCCAGATTTCAGCTCCATACTGAGCGATAGGCTGTACCTGAGAATCGAACAATTTTATAAATAATTTCAAAGACTGGTTTTCTAATTTTGATAAGTGTTGCATGATACATAGTAGTGCACGCTTAGCTCTACTGGCAAGATCCTTGCATGCAAAAGTGAAGCTTAATTTCGTTGAAAAATATATTCCTAAATATTTATATACGTTGACCACTGGCATAAACACTCCATTATAAGTCCACCTTTCTCTAATTCCTAAAAACCCACCCTTCCTAAACACAATTATATTGCTTTTTGACATGTTAATTGTTAACTGAAGTGAAGATGCAGATCGTGATAGATTATTTAGTTGAGTTTGTAAGCCAATAATAGTTTCAGACATCAGAACAATATCATCTGCCAAGAGAAGAATAAACAACTCAAGAGCATCGCAAGTAAATTGTGCGCCATGTTTTCCATTTCTAACAACATCTGATGTTAACTCATTAATGAAAAGAGAAAATAAAACAGGACTGCACACATCCCCTTGTTTTACACCTGAGGTACATTGAATGTAGTCAGTCATATTTCCTCCACACCGAACCTTAGCTTTAACACAGGAATACATGCTAACTATGCATCTAAACAGTTTTCCATGAACACCAGCTTTTAAGAGAATAGGCCACAGAATAGTTCGATTAACAGAATCAAATGCTTTCTCAAAATCTATAAAAGCGACATACAACTTACGATTTAAAGAAAACTGTTTTTGCACCAAAGCCATCAAAGTAAATATATGATCAACAGTTGAATAATTGCGCTTAAAACCTGCCTGATATTCGCCAGTGATATTATTATCTTCAACCCATTCCTGTAATCGGCGATTGATAATAGTGCTGTATAATTTACTACTTGCGTCACTTAAAGAAATTCCTCTATAGTTATTAGGATCATTCACGTTGCCTTTCTTATACAGTGGTAGAACAATACTTTCCGTCCAGTGTTCAGGATAAATTCCCTTATCAAATAGAGAATTGAAGAAGGTTACAAAAAAGTTCATAATCAGGTCAGTTTTACAAGCATACCTCAGCAGCTCTCCAATTATACTGTCTGGTCCAGGAGCTTTACATTTCTTAATTTTTCTAAGAGCAAACATTACTTCCTCTTTTGAAATCGGACGACTTAAATAATCATCCTCTCCTTCATTATGATCCAGTTGTAACCCGCTGTTAGGATCTACGTCTTTCGTTAGAAGTGACTTAAAATGTTCGTACCAGGTTTCAATACTGATGCTGTTCACTGGTTGTTTTCTTTTTAATGAAATTCGATGTACATTCTTCCAAAATTCTTTCTGATTTTCCATAGATGCAATTAGTCCTGTCAGCAATGCGTTGTTAAATTGTTTCCTTTTAAACCTTTGCAAGTGTTTGTACTCGCGTCTTGCCCTACAATAGAAATCACGATCTTTGTCGTCATGCGTACGATTAAATTTTCTATATAAATTTCGGACTTTCTTTTTATTGTCATGACATTCAGCATCAAACCAATCTTTTGATTTCGAATCATTAATTCTTATTTCTTTCTTCATACACTGTGCTGCTTCTTTGATGCAGGTGTTGAAAACATTCAACGCCTCATTTACATTGACGTCAATAACACTAACTGCATATCTGATTTTTTCTTGAATCTGTTGCATGGAAATATTACTCATAAACACATCAGCACGGTCTTCATTCCATACAAACCTTTCCAATGTAAAACTGTATTCAGAAGGACTTATCTCCGAGTTGGCATTATCCCTGTTGTAACTCAAATGAAATTCCACAGGCATATGATCCGAATCGAATCTCTCAGACACTCGTAACTCACATGAATCACATAATAATGCAAACAAATCACACGACATAACAAAGTAATCATTTACACTGCATCCATGGTCTGAAACGTACGTGTAGCAACCTTGACAGTCGCCATGACACATACCATTAAGAATACACAAATCCAGTGCAGTACACATATTCAACATCATTTTGCCGTAATTATTCAATACAGAATCCTCAGATAATCGATTAGCGTTGATTGGATGACTTGCATGTTGAAAATCGAAAGTACTTGATACTCCTTGACAATAATGTGAAATATTACCCGTTCTACTGTTCAAATCCCCGCACAACAATACATATGCATCTTTGTAAACTAGTAAACAACTGGACAAATAGTCTTCCAATAATGCAATTCCATTTTCAGAGTCAAAATATGTATAATACGGGGAGCCTTCTGGAGGCACATATGAGTATACATACAATACATCTTTGTCCACACCAAACAATGTTTTATTAATAATAAGTGCACCAAAAATATTAGATTTTATTTCAACTTGTTTGACATATGACGCATACATATTCTTAACGAGACACAAAATTCCACCAGATCGTCTCCCTTTAATCGTCAGTTTTATCGCAGGTAAACAAAACAATTTGTATGCAGAGAATACATCAGATTTAAATTCATCAGTAAATGTTTCTACTAAACAAATGAAATCGAAGGACCGAAGAAAGTTAACAAAGTCATAGTCTTGTAATTTTGATAGTAAGCCATTGACATTCCAATGCAGGAAAGATAACGAACTACGTTTGTCATGTTTATGGCTTGTTACATCTTCCAAGCGCCTGTGTTCACAACGATCACTCACAGAAGCACACACAGAAGTTGAAACACACAGGGAGTCTTCGTCATCCAGGTAAACACTCTCACTGCCATCAACACCAAAATCACGTGCACGTTGAGTGTCATTCTGGGCTGCACTGGACGGTGATACCGGTGTCGCTGTTGGAAATGTTCCCTCACAGAAATCAATTTTATGTACATCAAAATAGGGCCGGCCGGTTTCCTATTTAAGTTCTACGAGCCTGTCACGAGCGTCGATGGAGAACTTCTTACCGTCAATCAAAAGGTAATTGTGCACCATCGTGGCTCTTTTCCCGTCTTGCTTAGCGCGTTTCAAGTGTGGAGTCAGCCTTCGACGAATGTCCCTGACCCCTTTTGAAAAGTCTTCCCCAATAAATATGTCTGAACCTTTCAGCTTAACCTTAGCTTTAAGAATCTTTACCTTTTGCTTGTAAAAGGCACATCGGGCGATCACTGGGGAGTCAGGTCTGGAACTCAGTCGGTGCACACGGTCAAACTCCACATCGTCAGTCAGATCCAGCTTCTCCGTCAGAAGATCCTGCACCAAGCCCTCACAGTCTACGTTGGTTTCGCCGTCTCTCCGGGCAGACCGTAGAAAATCAGGTTGTTGCGCTTAGAACGGCCCTCAAGGTCGTCTATACGCCTCTCGCAATCTTCCAGCTTTTCACGCAGGTTGTTGTTGCTCTTCTGCAGATCTCCGTTGTCTTTCCGTAGCTCTGTCACCTCTTTCTTCAGCTCCCTCATCTCACTGTGAAGGGTCGCGTAGTCCTCCCTCAGATCATGGACTTCCTGCTTGACTGCGTCCAGCTTGGCGTCCATCTGGTCGCTTCTCGAGTTCAGGGCAGCCATGATGTCACGGTTCGTGGGTTCGGGTTTACTTGGAGCTTGGTCAGGGTCAGGTGTCATGGAAGAGTCCGTACTTGCACGGCGCACAGAGCCATCACGAGCCAGGCGGGACTGCCTCGTGGAGCTGGAGCTGGACGACTTTGGCCCGGGGTTCGTCTCCACGTCGCCGCATCGGAGCAGAAGGTCACTGAAGAAAAAGGCGGTGAGGACCAAGCCTACCATGACACCGGTGACACGGGTGTGTACGTTTAACACGCGCACCGTCATGGACATCTTAAACCTGGCTCTTCTTGCCATAAAACTAATAAAGATTGCGATGAATCCACCACACCGACCTCTGAAATCGAGGGCTGCCGATGGCATGTTGATACAGCTACCGATCTGAAAGACTGTACTGATGAAAACTGGATAAATTAACTGAAAACGTTAATTAAACGCAGAGCCGAAGAAAACGTGTCTTCTCCTCTTGGATGACGACAGCTCACCCCCGAGAGAGAGAGAGAGAGAGAGAGAGAGAGAGAGAGAGAGAGAGAAGAGAGAGAGAGAGAGAGAGAGAGAGAGAGAGAGAGAGAGAGAGAGAGAGAGAGAAATGACAATGACAATGACAATGACAATGGATACAGTTTAATGTCATCAGCAAAACCTGCTATTTGACATGGGGAACACTGCTTAAGCAAAATTAAGAAAAATCAAAATTAAAGAGAATCAGAAAGCAAAGAGAAATTTGTAAACACCACAAATAGCAAGCGACCAGCAGGCCTAGTCAATCAGTCGGCAGGACAATAGGACTTAACAAGAAAGAACATTAATTCGCTTAAGTATTGAGAAGCTTCCTTTTTCGAAGAATATTTGCTTCTGTGATAAATTTAGCAATAGATTTTAAGTTGTTTTCACTATCACTCTGTAACAGAGTGACTAAGTCACGTTCTTCTGCTAACACTGATTTAAAGACATCGCATTTTCCCCGTACCTTTTCATACACCTCACACTGAAAGAAAAAGTGAAATTCATCTTCTATATTTTTTTTTTACAAATTGGACAGATACAGGTACGTTCATTATTAAATATACTATACCATCTTTCTTTAGCATATAGACCAAGGGTCCTTGTTCGAAAGCGTGCTAATGAATCCCTGTGCCATTTTCGTGTTACTACCGATAAATACTTTTCTGGCTGTAAGTCACTATTAAAGCGCAAGAACCAAAAATATCTCTCACTATTTTCTAATTCAGAGTGCCAGATCTGTTGGTAGGAGGATATCAAACGCTCTTTAAATTCTAGAATAAAACGTTTGTCGTTCTCAACACCCTGGTTATTCCATATAAAACCAAATCCAGTTTCAAAAAGGAGATTTTTTACTCCAGGAACCCAGTTTTGTCTTCCATTTTCATGTTGTCTTAATAACATATGATATGCTTGTTTATTAATTCTGCTTTGTGGAAGTTTTACAAGACGTAGCCAATACTTGACACACTTAGTTTTGGAACGTATTTGCAAGGGGTATCTACCCGTTTCTCCATATGCCATTTTATTAGAACTGTGTAAAGGGATGTTCAGAAAACATTTAATCGCCAGTGTGTGCACCTTTTCCATAAGGTCATTTACCAATAAACCCCATATTTCTCCTCCATATGTTATCATAGGTTCCACTTGTGAATCAAAAAGTTTCCAAAATATAGTAGGTACGATACATTTCAACTTCCTTAGAGATCTTAAAATCTCAATAACTCCTTTCCTTCCTTTTCTATACATTTCCATCCATGCCTTACTCATACTTAGTTTAGTTGTGAAAATTAGCCCTAAGTATTTGTAGTTGTTTGCAACCTTAACTTCTAAATCGCCATACCGCCATTTTTCATGCCTAGCCAAATACCCTCCCTTTCTGAAAACCATTATCTTTGTCTTATCCATATTAACCGTCAATTTTAGTCTAGCCGCCTCTCCGTTTAGTGTATTTAATTGAATCTGCAGTCCAACTGGCGTATCTGAAACAAGAATCACATCATCTGCAAATAGCAACAGAAAAACTTCTGTCATACCTGGTATTAACTGAATCCCGTGCCTTCCCTTTCTAATAATTTCTAGAGCCAATTCATTTATAAAGAAAGAAAACATTTGTGGGCTCAATAAACATCCTTGCTTTACACCTTGAGGGCATCTAAAATAATCTGAATATAAACCCTTGTCCCTAACACAGGCTAGTACTGAATTATAAACCCCCTTCAGTGACCTATATAATTTACCTTGAACACCTGCTTTTCTTAGCACATCCCATAATATATTTCTATTCACAGAGTCGAATGCTTTCCGGAAATCGATGAAGGCTACATACAGTTTCTTATTTGTCAATAAATAAGATTGTAGAGAGAGAGAGACAACACGCACGCGTGTGTGGAAATAATTAGGATAAAGAAATGTTGATTAGTTGATGATCTTTAGTTTTCTTTAGTTTTACCAATATTCAATGTGTATTTGAGTAATATAAGTACTCTGTCGATATATTCACACGTGTGTCAATACATGTAGGTCCCTACCTTAAAATCATTTGCCTTCTTTTGACAGTGTTTGACCTTGTATAACTGTCAGTTTTACGTTTTTCAAAACACAGCGTAAGTTGTTGGTATGACCA
>CM031623.1:43674685-43689685 GCA_018398815.1 Conus ventricosus
AGCTGTCTGCTGCCTGGACAAGATGGACATTCACCGTTTCAAGTTTTTGTGAGGAAATCACAATAGATGTGATCTAAACATGGTGTACATCCGACAATATCTTGAACTGTGCTGTTCAGCTACCTAGTTAAGAGGTGTGTGTGTGTGTGTGTGTGTGTGTGTGTGTTAGTGTGTGTTAGTTAGTTAGTTAGTTAGTTAGTTAGTTAGTTAGTTAGTTAGTGTGTGTGTGTGTGTGTGTGTGTGTGTGTGTGTGTGTGTGTGTGTGTGTGTGTGTGTGTGTGTGTGTGTGTGTGTGTGTGATTCAATTCAGTTCAATTCAATTCAATTCAATTCAATTCAATAGTTTAATGCCTTTGAAAACCGTAACAGGTTTTATATGACACAAAAAATAAATAGAGGAAAGATAAACGAAACCAAATGACGAAATGCAAATATCCATGCTTGTTGCATCCAACTATCATCATGCTATATCAAGTTGTCCTTGTCATGCATTTAACCTTATCGACACTTTGAAATAGCATACACATATTTTGAGATCTCGCTGATAAGTACGTCATTTGATATTAAGGTAGATGGCAGCGCATTTCGTATATTGTATTTGTCTTTGATGTGTTCTAAAAACTGCCTCCTTATATCATTATATTTAGTACATTTATCTAAGAAATGAATTTCGGCTTCTACTTCATTACATTCCAAACACAGTCTTCTTTCTCTTGGTGTCTTAGTATATCTACCTTTTTGTACTCCCAGTTCTTAAAGAACAGGGAGTACTTTAGAATGGGAACGAAGAAATGCTGTCTGTGTGTGTGTCTGTTGTCAAAATGTGTTCCACTCGCTCCAGACAAAACTACTGGGCCGATCTTTCTGAAAAAATTGTAGGTATGTTCACAATGGGTCAAGGATGATGCCCGATGTTTTTAGTTTACCGTTACAGCCGTTACTAACGGCTGTAACGGCCTGTAACGGTTTTTCTTCTTTATGGAATATCTCAGAAAGTACATGGCCGTTCTTTGTGAAAATTAGCAAGTATGTTCATTATGGGTCACGGATGATGCCCGATGTTTTAGTGTACCCCGTTATAGCCGTTACTAACGGCTGTAACAGCCTGCAACGGTTTTTTTTCTTTATAGAATATCTCAAAAAGTTTTTGGCCGATCTTTCTGAAAATTTGTAGGTATGTTCATTATGGGTCACGGATGATGGCCGATGTTTTAGTTTACCGTTATAGCCGTTACTAACGGCTGTAACGGCCTGTAACGATTTTTCTTCTTTATAGAATATCTCAAAAGGTACTTGACCGATCTTTCTGAAAATTTGTAGGTATGTTCATTATGGGTCACGGATGATGGCCGTTTACCATATATACCGTTACTAACGGCTGTAACGGCCTGTAACGGTTTTTCTTCTTCATGGAATATCTCAGAAAGTACTTGGCTGATCTTTGTTAACATTAGCAGGAGAGAACAGTAATATGCCGACTCTAGGCCACTTTCGCCCTCAACCAGTTTTTGGGCGAAAGTGACCTAGAATCAGCATATTACTGTTCTCTGACAAGTAAGACTTCAATAACCAAAAAATAACGATTATCTACAGACAGACATACTGTGTAGGGTTATCCGTTTTCAATACTAATTTACTAAACTTTTCAGATTTCAGTTTTTGCTTAATCCTGTGTTTTTCCTGATCGTTTTCAATAACATCATTTTCACGCAAACATTCTTCAAATGAGTCTCTGTCTTTCATGTGAAATAACACTACAGTCTTTAACTGTTCTCTAAAGTCTTTTAAAACTGAGTTATATTTTTGGCATAAAATCCACACACTTATCCTGGCATGTCTTCCACTGAAAGCAAGTTTTGATAAAGTGTTTCTCTTTTTAACTATGTCTCTTTCTGCCGAACAGTCATCTATAATAAATAGTGTCTGCGTTCCTTCAAACAGTCTATAAAACTGTTCTAAACACTCACTCAGTTTATTGCTAGGATCAACTAAATATATGTCATCATCTGTCCATATAAACCTTCTATCATGATATGCTTTGTTCCATTTAAGTGTTGGGCAGAAAATTACAATATGATCAAAATTATAACGATAAACTGTTTGTAACAGGTCGAGGATAAATACTGTTTTTCCACAACCAGTCTGCCCACAAATCAATGAGCAATGAGGAGTTTTTGTCATAAAGTTTAACTGCTCCATAGTTTTTATAACAGAACTTAATCTAATCCAGTTATTATTTTTATCATACTCTCTGTCAAAACTTGTTCAGTATAATAAAACCCTATAAGGCCTAAATGTGTAAGATTAATCCAATTCAGTTCTGTAAGATTGTTTCTATTTAAGTCAACAGTGATTTTGTTGCTTGTTGTTATAACCTTAATATCCTCACCATTGTGAAGAACGACGATGGTAACTGTAAGGCGTTTAACGTCTAAGTTTTGCCAGCTAATATTAATTCCTTTTTATAAGGTCGTCACTACGCCCACAACCCCATCCCTCTCCACATCTTTAAAGACAGAAATTTCAAATATTATTGTGAACGTGTCTCCTAATTTTCTGCTTGGAAAGAACTGTAATTTTGTAGAAGCATTTTTTACAAACTGTTTCTTTTCTGTGGAGGATGTACTGTTTTTTCCCATACGGCGTTATTTCAATTTCTTTCCGACTATTGTCGTCCGGCATAAGACTTACATGTAAAGGGCCAGAGTTGAATGCTTTTCTGAAACTTTTTTGACGGCTAAAATATGTAAATGGGCTTATGAATTCAAATTTTATGTCCCATTCTAAATATGGTTCTAGTGCCATTTGAGGTCAGGTTTTCGAACTATTTTATATTCATACTGGCCAACATTATTTGCCTCTAGATTGCGCAGTTGTTCTAGTTTAGGAAATTTTTGCTGTCGCCAACCTCTTTGCGTTTATAATCACCATCTTTAGTGTACTCAAAACCATACAAAGCGCCTATCTCACCGTTCTGTTCAAAGTCCGCAACGTCTGCAAGGTCTTTTAATTCTAAGGTTATACACTCACAGGCGCTAATGTAACTCTGATTCTTCGGCCCCGCGACATTATTTTTAGAACAACTTATTATTTTATTTCCAAAACAATGTGTAGGTTATCACATTTCACAACTTTCCCGCTTTGTCTGCAATTTTTATATTAAATGATCCAACCCTCCACAAACTAATCTTTTAAACTGTAAATTAGGGAATTGTATAATTTCATAATCGCAATATGCAGCTTTCCCTGATGGAAGAGCTCTTAAAACAGTTGAGGGCCTTCCATCATATAAGTTTTCATCAGTGCTCAGCTCATCCAAATGAACATAGAGTAATGAATGTAATGCAAGATCGAGCGGATTTTCTCCCTCATAAGTAGTTTTGTTTGGCGTAACTCTAAAACTATGAACGTCTCGATTGGCAGTTGTAAAGCCTAACATTTTAGCTAGCTCTTTATCAAAATAGTACCCTACTTCTTCTTCTTCAGGTTTGAAGGCCAACATTGTTTTTAGATTCGCATTGTTAAGTTTGAGAGCAATGTCAAAGTTACTCATTGCTTCTTTTAGCGAGCAAAACCCGTAATAACCATCAGGTATGGTTAACTGGCTAACTAATTGGCCTCTATTATTAACTTTTTAATCTTATTATTCTCCTTGGATTTGGTTATATTAAACCATACAACTTTGTAGAATATTTCATGGAGCACGACCGTTTTGGCCCCGCAATTGTTATCAATAGCATGTTCTAAAAACGAAGGACGGTCTTGGGTTGTTATTGTTACAAACATTTTTAAAACGAAATAAAAATGAGCGCATTCAAATATACTAATGCAAAATATTCTGTTGGGCCGCACTACAATCTTAAAAACAAAACAACTGATACTCTTGACATTGCTGTGACCCAGACTGTCACTTTTCATAAAAGGTGAGTACTCCATTGAAGAGCTATCTTAACCCCCTATTGAAAACGACCACATCCAGAAAGCGTGGTTTAGTCATCGATGCAGTTTTATCAGAACCAGTTAAACTTTGCTGTGTTTTGCGCATCAACTGGGTGTGGAGTGTCGTATGCTGATCATTTAAATCACCATGATCCTTTGGTGAGGTCAGTGTACAGATTTCATTTCTATTACACCTTCAGAGGGTATTTTGACTGAACTGCAAGCTCCATTCCCAAATGACAAACCGTTTATCCACTCAGCAACAGAATAGACATGAAGGTTTTTGAAAGGATCTGTAACGAATTCAATATTAACATCAAGACAGGCTTTAGACAAAAGTTGGATCTTAATCATGGCCTAGGCGCCCTTTATTTTCGGGGCAGCACAGAAAGTATAACTATGACTGGCATCCTCCTTTCAAATCTTTTTTTTCAGGCATAAACGTTGAGCCCGGGTCCCTACAGCAAGAGCATAAACAGCATGGACAACTTTATTTTAGACACTTCTAAGGGCCTAATAAAGCAGGAATGAAACGAATAAACGACTCTATTCGTACTTAGTTTTGGTGTTTGCTAGGTTCGCAAGCACAGGAAAGATCGAGCATAACTGATCCTTCTAACTGGCTTTGACGCGCAAAACAATACTTAGCAAATTTAGAGGACGCCATTAATTCTACAGTTGATTTACCTTCAAGTTTTAAAAGATACCAAAATGTTTTACAATACGCAAGATCGAAAGTAGACTTTGCTGTTGGCACTGGTTTATACATGCTGCCTTCTGACCTCAGACACAGTTTGGTACAATAATAAACAAAATAATGAAATTCTTATAGCAGGCAATGACAAAAGGGTTTGGGGAAAACGACATAAATTCTGACCCAGTAATATTACAAACAAAAAAAGAACGCCCAAGAATAAGTCATCCATTCACAAGACCCAACCCCCAAAACCCATTGAAGATCCCGGACTCTGTTCGCGATGACCATGAATATGAAAAAAAAAGCGCTTGTTCTTGGATTAACTGGCATAGGATTACTTGGTCTTTATCTTAAAAAATATTAACCCGACTATGAAGAGACCCAATGCCCATAAGTGCTCGGCCATAAAGCCAACTACTTTGTTTGCAGTAGACAAAACCCAGCTAACAACACCCCTAATATACCGGTAAAGAGTTTATAGCTTTACGGCTATTTTTTTAATAAATCCGCAAGATGATCAAGCTGTTTTTTTCCCCATGATTTTTTCAGGCGGTGATGGGAGGCGATGGCGGTGGAGGCACTGCCCCGGGAAACGCCACCGCCTGTAATAGCCATCACCAGTGTACTTATTGCAAATCCTAAGGCCGTTATAACGCTTGCAATGTGACTCCTTGCTCTCTAAACAGTGTTTTATTCTTTCTGCTAGCGTTGTGTCTTCATATAAAATTCTTTGGATAGTTTCTCTTATTCTGCTCATTTGAGTTCGTAATTGTTCCGGTTAGTAGACAGCACTTCTAGTCTTGCTGATCTTTCTTGTTTAAGATCTTTTAGTCTTTGGGTTATTCTTTCTTTAATATCATGCCCTAAGTTGGCGTCATCAGCCTCAAGAGTTTTTTTTCTCTTTTTATATTGTCATCTAGTTCCCCTAGTTTTGCTAAATTGTTTGTTAATTCGCCTTGATGCTTCTCAAAGCATGATAAAGGGCCGTTAGTTCTCGCATGGGTAGCGGGGAGTCGTGTATAGTCTTTAACGCTGTTTCTTCTGAAAAACTGGTTTTGCTTCTATTGCATTTTTTTAATTCGTCTGCTGATTGATTTAATTCTTTAATTTCCCATGTTTTGCATTTGGTTATCTGTGGGGAGTTTCTTGTAGTGTTTTGAAGTTTAGAAACTGCATCCTTATCTATTTTGGTTTAGCAATGCCAAGGCGATTTTGTACGCTCGCGGGGAGTCTTTGTCTATCGAACCCACGGCTAAAAACTTTGATGGGTCTTTTTTAGTTGTAAGCGAACAAGTTGCCCTTTTGGTCGTTTTTCAAGACAATGACCATCTTCTAATTCAAAATCTTTGGGTCTATAAATTTCGGGGGGTTCTTGACCTAAACTTTTGTAAAATGCTTCGACCTTTACTTTTGTTAATTCACGGGGCATTGAGAGCGTTGAGCGATGCTGTGTAAAAGGGATAATTTCACTCATGTCGTCTCCAGGATCAAAAACATCTAATCTTCTTCACCTTCAATGCCTGCCTGTTTTTAAATAATTAACTTTTTATTTTGCTTCATAAAAATGTCGCAAACATATGGTTAAATTCTTGGTCCGCATAGAAGACTGAAAGAGCCTTTGGGCGTGAAGGGAAATAAGCGGACTATTACTGTTCCAAATAACCATTACTATTGATGCAGATCAAATTCTTACTGTCAAATTTCCAGACCTAGGAGCAGATGACGTGATTGTGCCAGGCTCTGCGCGTCTTACTTTAAAAATAGTACTCGCTTCAACAACAGACACAGCAGGACAGTTGTCCAGAATTTGGGGCGGGCAATCGTTAAGAAAATTTCTATAAAACTTGAGGGGCAAGAAATATTTTCTTTACACAATGCAGACATATTTTTAACCTATTCTGATCTATGGCTAAACCGGGAATGAAAAAGATGATCTTGCGTTTCAGGAAACGAAAATGAAGAAGCACTAAAACTTAGAATTTGGCGCTGCAGTCGCCGCAGATGCTAAAAGCAGCAAAAAGTCTGTAGCTGTAAATTTTGCGTATGGAAATCGTTTTTCCATTCCTTAGATTTTGGTTGTTAAAAGCGCATGCGCCTTCTTTTTAAAGGGGCATTAAAAGACAGATTGTATATGAACTAACTTTAATGAAAACAAACGTGTTATCAGATCAACAGACCCCGAAGCAAAGTACGCATTTCTGACATTCGTTAGGTTTGACGTTGTTAGCAACCGTAACTTTAGCAAGGCTGATTGAGCAACAATTCAGGGCAAAATTAGCAATATATTACGAAAGAGTGATTCATCATACAAACATATCCCAGAAGCAGGGCAGACGCTATATGGAATTTTAAATTTTAGTGTCGCAGCAAGATCGCTTTTAAAAGGGATTTTTTTTGCTGTGCGAAGTGAAGAACCGTTCAAATTGAAGTGAAAAGTTTTTTAACCCAAATAACGAAGTACAATGTTCGATTGAGGGTAGTCCTAACCAAATCTACGCTAGCGGGCTTAAACCTTATCAGCATTTTGATGAAATAAGGGAAAAAATGTTTGGAGGCGGGGGTGTAGAAATCCAACAGTTGACCTTGTGTCTAAAGATTTACAATCTTCCCCATGTTAGGCTTGTGATTATTTAACAAAGAAATACGGTTTATGGATTGACCCAAGGTCAACAGAGGATAATCAGTTGCTGGAAACTGGAGAACTGTGAGAGACGTAATAAACATTCAAATTGATAAAGAAGAAGAAGCCGATAAACGCTTAATGTACATTTGTTTTTATATATGATGCGCGCTGAATATTGAAGATAACAGATTAAAGATATACAATACTAAATTATTTTTATTTTAAAAAAAGAATGTCTGTTCAGGTTTATCCCAAAAGTGCCTACAGCGCCCCCAAAGAAAGGGGTAGTAGAAACCCATAACATAAAAACCTTCAGATTAACAAACATTACACAAATGCAACAAAAACTAGAGCAGGGGCCTTTTAAAATACAGCAAAACCAAACGAAGGTATTCTGCCCCCTTTAATGCTGTTAATATGTTAATACTGGAACATCAACTATAAGTGCTCTATCAGCAGGAAAAGGTGTTGGTCTCTTAGCAACGGGCATAGGCGCACCCGCGGCTTTACCCCTAGGCAGTTTGTCTTTAGCTCTTGGCGTGTGTTCATTAGCTGTTTGGTGCTGCTAGCAAAAAATTAAAAACTAAACTCCAAAAGCAAAACAGCTATGGTTCAACTAATAAACGGCTAAACTTAGTTCGTTTAAACTGACAATAAAATAAAGCACTAGCTGACCAAACATCACGGATGAAGAATTTAACCGTTTACAGGCCGATTTTGTGACTACAAAAGACAAAAGTTTGATCTTCAAAGAAAGGCGAGGACAAGTTTTTCTCAACAGCCAGACGCCGAGCAGATAAAAAAGGAATGCTTAAAAAAAGTAAACGAAACATTTAAAATCTGTTCTAAACAGCTCACATTAACAATACAAAAGGTGTTTATACTTTTGTTTATGAGTCCAAGCACAAAAAGACCGTTGATATTAATTCTGATTAAGCGTTGTTTTTTTTTATTTAAATAAATATGTTGGCTTTGAAAAGAAAGACAGAATGGCTAAGATATATGAAGGCCCAGATGAATTGTTTGAAGGAATGCTCGAGAAAGAGCGTTTGTCAAGGCCTGAATGATATTGATTTTGAAGTTATTAATCCAGAAAACGTGCGGGCAAGTGTTGTTCATGCTATTTCTCAAGTTCCAGGCAAACTAACAATAGACCCGCCAGTTAAGTAATGTTAGCTGTTTTAATCGACTATGTAACAATAAATGAAGAAAATCTAGAAGTCTGGGTCTCGACTAAACAACAGCTTTCTTTCCTCTAATGACTTAACACCCGGTTTTGGGGAGACGGAACTGCTTACACAGTTTGACGCTGCCCCTGAAGAAGCTAAAATGGAGGCTTGGTTGGTCAGAGGGCGAAGTCTTAGAGATTAGATTAAAACAGGCTAAGTATGCACGATTGTAGGGAAGGCTTTTCATTCCGCTACCCCGGGAGTTGGTTTTAAAGAGAGCAGTTTTAAACATAAAAAATTTCAGACAACAAATGTTTCATGTGGGGTGTTCTTGCAAGGGTGCATCATGTCCGCGAACACGCAGAGAGAGTGTAACTATCGGCAATACGCCAAAGATCTTAACTTCAATGGAATATCCCTTTTCCCGTTAGGCAGACAAATTGATCAGTTTGAAGAACAAAACAACCCCAATAATGTTAATGTATACACATGGATGAGGAAACAAATTTGGTGCCATATTTAAAGTCCAAGAACAGTCCAACAATAGGCGAACCAGCCAAAAGTCTTTTGGACTTACTCCAATGTTTTCGCCAGCAGGGCTGCCCCATTACACATTTTATACGCACATGAGCAGATTATTAGCGCATACTTCAAAACATGAACATAAACAAGAATTCTGTAGAAAATGTTTAACAAGAATTCCAACCGCTCAAGCCGCGCTTGAACATATAAACATTGTAAAAGTTCTGTAGACTGTAAGACAGAACTACTACGCCCCCCCCAGGATCTAAAGTTAGTTTAGAACTGGAAACGGCTGCAAACAAGTCCATTTCGTAGTTTACGCAGGCTTTTGAGTCGCTTATTGTTCCTTTTGAAGGGCCGCCACAAAAACTTCGAAAAACAGTCTTAATGAGTAATCATCAGTTTGTTCATTTGCCTTCATTATTGTTAGGTCGGATGGCGTTTATTCAGAACCAGAATTATATAGAGGACCCGATGCTGCAGAAACATTCTTAAAAAGCATGCAGCAAGTGCGTAACGCCTGTTCTAATAATCTAAACCTATCTAAAAATCATAATGGCGCCTGAAGACCAACAACAGTATGACTCAGCAGCATTGTTGGATTTGCGGTTTAGAGCTAACGCCCAAGAGTGAAAACCCCCACAGTAAGAGACCATGATCACATTAGTGGGAAGTTTAGAGGTGCAGCGCACAGTAAATGCAATCTTCAACTAAAGTTTGATCCAAAGACATGGAAGCTGCCTGTATTCTTTCACAACTTGCGAGGTTATGACTCTCACCTTATAATGCAAGCAGTAACCAGCGCCTTCAGGGTAGCATGCATTGCACAGTCATCAGAAAAGTACATGTGTTTCACTTTAAATAACATGTCTTTCTACGACTCTATGCAACACATGATGGGCTCATTAGAGGCACTGGCTATGTCCTTAAAGTCCCGCCCAATAACGGAAAAATATTTTGACTCAACTCTTGTTAGAAAGGGTGTTTACCCTTATGAATACATGAACAGTTGGGAAAGGTTTGACGAAGATACACTTCCGCCGAAAGGCGCGTTCTTTTCTAGTCTTAGAGGAAAGGACATCAGCGACTCGATTACCAGCATGCTCAAGATGCTTGGCAAAAGTTAGATTGTAGAACGATGGGAGACTATCATGACTCCTATTTAATGGCAGATGTATGTTTGTTGGCGGACGTCTTTGAAAATTATAGAAAGACCTGCATGAAACATTACAGTTTGGATCTGTGCATTATATTTCTGCACCCGGGATGAGCTGGGACGCTTTCTTAAAGTTTACTGGAGTACAGATTGATTTATTGTCAGATTTACCAATGATTCAGATGATTGAAAACGGATTGCGTGGGGGAATTAGTATGGCGTCGCATCATTACTGTAAAGCAAACAACAAATACTTGGACGATTATGATCCGAGTAAAAGGTCTAACTATCTTATGTATTTAGATGCAAACAATCTGTATGGATGGGCCATGGCGCAATCACTTCCATTACGCAACTTTAAAATGTACACCTGTGGCGACCCGAACAATATTCAAAAGGCATTAAAGTGGTTGGGCAGTTTGGCGCCAGGTCAACAGCGCGGTTTCATTCTAGAAGTTGACTTAGAATATCCTCATGAACTCCATGACCTACATAATGACTACCCATTAGCAGCAGAAAGTCTAAAGACGAATCCAAGAGAGCCGCCTAAACTTGTGCCTAATCTTCGAGGCAAAAAAAAATTATGTCTGTCATTACAGACTTCTGCAATTTTATTTAAGACATGGTTTAAAGTTGACAGCAGTTCATCGCATAATTGCTTTTGATCAAGAACAGTTCATGAAACCATACATCATGAAGAACACTGATCTCAGAACTAAATCCACAGATGCTTCAGAAAAAGACTTTTTCAAGTTGATGAACAACAGCTGTTTTGGAAAGACTATGGAGAATCCCCACAAACGTAAAGATGTTAGATTGGTCACAAAGAGAACGAAGCAATTAAGCTGACTTCAAAACCAAATTATCAGGACTTCAGAAGATTTCATGATCAGCTTTTTGGCATAATGATGAAAAAAAGAAAGTCAAATTAGACAAACCTGTATTTATTGGGTTTACTGTTTTAGAATTATCAAAGCTTTTGATGTTAGAGTTTCTTTATGACTACTTTAAGCCCTCGTATCCTGAGTCCAGAGTACTTTACACAGATACAGACAGTTTTGTTATAGATATTCCTACTGAAGACATCTATAAAGACATGGAAATGGAAGTAGCTAAAGGACATGCGGGATGGTATGATACATCTGATTACCCTAAAGATTCGCCTTTGCATTCAATTACTAACAAGAAGGTTTTAGGAAAGATGAAGGATGAATTATCTGGAAAGGTGATCAAGGAGTTTGTTGGTTTAAGGTCAAAAATGTACAGTATTTCGAGCCAGGAGAAATCATTAAAAAAGCAAAGGGAATATCTCGCAGCGTTGTGCAGTCAAACATATCACATGACAACTACAAAGAAGCATTGTTTCGCAATAAGACTTTTCATCATGACAACGTAAAACTGC
This sequence comes from Conus ventricosus, assembly GCA_018398815.1. NCBI lineage: Eukaryota > Metazoa > Mollusca > Gastropoda > Neogastropoda > Conidae > Conus > Conus ventricosus. Next base: position 43,686,194 of record CM031623.1, read on the forward strand.
GATCTAATCTACATGAGATCAACACAACAGTTGTAACAAAGAAATCATTAGATAGAACAAACACAAAACGGGTGTTTGTTAATCCGGAGTTTTCATATGCAATCGGGCACTGGAGGACCGCATTAGCAGGGGGTTTTATATTTTTCATCAACTTTTATTATAAGATCAATCATAGCTTCATCCAATTCATTTAAATCTTTTCTCATGTTTGCTTGATGCGTTCGAATTTTTTTTATTATTTCAAGATATTCTTTTTCCCAATTTGGGGGTTTGAGTTGTAGGTGATCTGGATGATTTAGCATGCATTGATTAATCCCCGAAAATGTTTCCTTAATAGCATTACACGCCTGAAATGATTCCCGTATCATTTTCAAGGTCTCTTCCTTTACCATTCTTGTTTCGTTCTGCGCTTCCTTCTGGCCTTCCATTTTAAACCAAAATATGTTTACGTAAATTAATTAAAGCGGAACTGTGTCTGGCGGAATTATCTGCAGTTCTTCTTTCACAAAAGATCTTTGAGGGGCTGGTTGTTTTGTTGTGTCAGTTTCTCGTAAATAAAACACGGGGGGATTCATTTTTACAATTCTTTTTATTTCATATGGATCAACACTCCAAACTGGATCTGTTGCCCTGATGCGAGTGTCCCCTTCTGCTTCCCCGGTAAATAAAGGTACCTTACTTTTAACCCAAACGGTAATAGTTTGCCGGATGAAGACTCTCCTTCAACAACATTTATTGTTTTTCTTTTGATTGCTTGTACTGGTTTTAGCCCTTTAAATTCTTCATTATTCATTGCGCGCAAAACTGAGGGCAGTCTTCTAACCCATTCTGTGTTGCGAGAATTGTCAATCAGCTCTCTGTGATACTGGTAGGAAAAAAGTCTTTCAGCTAACTGTTTGTTAAAGTTTTCAACTAAAGCCTGTGATCTGTGAACTCCTGGAATGCCTCTTTGATGGTAACTCTATGTTTTAACAATAATTGATTCACTTGGCCTTTAAATTCTTTTCCATCGTCAACTTGAATCATGCGAGGATAAGTTAGTGGCCCTCGTTGGTATATCAGTTGTATAGCGACAGCAACAGCAGAAGCACTCTTTTGTGTTAACGGTTCCGCATCTTTGTATCTTGAAGCTATGTCAATGACTGTGAGCGCGTACTTAAATCTTTTTCGTCTAATCGTATCAGAGGGTAAATATAGAAGATCCATTTGATGGGTGTCGTTCGGTATTGCGTTCACAAAGTGCGGTCTCTGTATTCGTCTAGGCGCTGGTAAATAAATTTGCCAAATCGCTTCTTTAGATAACCATTCTTTTGCTGTTTGTTCACTGACTCCAGCTGCTTGGCTTAGCTTTTTAATTGCTGTTATTCCCTTCCAATATCCTTTGGGCGAATAATAGATTTTGTTCATTTTTTACTCAGCCAATATTATGTGCAACAAAATACACAACGGTCATACCAAAGGCAATAAACGCGATTTCTTGCATCTTTGTTTTTCTGATGGTTGATAAAAGTCACTGAATTTTGGTGGGGGCAATGTCTGGATTGGTTTGCCTGTTACTAGATAATATTGTTTTATTGCTTGATCAACATCTTTAAATATGTAAGCTGCATGCCCCTGTTTTTTTCAGTGTGTCATTAATAAAATCTAACTGCTCAAGTCTCTGCTTTTCATAGGCGTCTTGTGCAGCTGCTAGTTGCTCCATAGCTTTGTTATGTCTTTTTCTCTCGCCGTCATCCCGCAGTTTACTAATGCGAAATTACTTCCGCTAAAAGCAAGCGCATTCACCACAGCGCCACTATCATCATTACGAGTGAAGCCATTTTTTATAAATGTATTTTTTATTTACATATTTATACTGTCTGGAATTATTCCTTGCTTGACTAGAAAATCTTTCGTGGCAACCGAAGCTGCAATGATAGCAATTAGCTTTGCTGAGTCTTGAAAGTCTAGTTTGCCAAGATCTGCCGGTTTTATTTTTAACAAGCTTTTACCAAGCATTGAGTATCCTACACTTAGCCCTCCAATAACAGCAGAATGGTATACAAGGTTAGCAACAGTTTTTTCGGTGCTCATTTTTAGAAAATAAAATAATTATAATTTAATAAAAAACATGAACAGTGATGATCTACTACAGCTACAAGGCAGCCTAAACCTTCCTGAACTTATGAATGACCAAGTTGATGATCAAGCTATTATGCCCAAAAAGGAGAGGCTGTATTCTTTGGCAGCATGTGGGAAAACAAAAACAGTTCTCGGAACTGAATTCAGCATAGAACAGATTCAACAGATGCCTCCACAAGACATTATAAAGTATCATAACAGGTTATGAGGCGCAGTTGGGGTCGAAAATGGTGAAAAGTGTGGGGCAAACGGTTCTTAGTTTGTACACTAAAAATAGTCAGTAGATTTGCCCCCATTGATTCTGAACAAGATCTTACGTATGATTTAACGCAAGATCCAGTTTTACAAAAAGTCATTAGAGTCTCTAGGATGTGATCTATACTACAGATTTGGAACATTGTTATCACCATTAATCATGGGATTAATAACTTTTAATCATATAGATTTTGTTTCCCTTCAAAATGAACGAGCTGGAAAATCATCAGAACCAGAATCAGGAAACATTGAATCAGGTGGAGAAAGTAACCAAGCCAGAAAATCAGCAGAAAACACTGAACCAGGTGGAGACCAGTGAAAAGCATCCTCATCCTGGGCGTGTTAAAGCAGGAAAAAAATTAGCAGAGTGGAACAAACAAAAAAAAATAATGTTACAGAATATAACTCATCATGAAAACATAACACCGCCAGCGCCAGAACAAGTTGATTCAATGCCCGCTATAAAAAACTCCATGTGATACAAGGGCCCCAAAGTCTTCATGGAATATTGAACTTAAAACTGTTGCCATTTTTGGCGCCATTGCTGCTGTGGGGGCAGTTATTACGGTTATAAAATATATATAACCAATGGCAACAAAAACAAAAGCAATCAAAAAAATCTGAACCACTAAATACAGAAAAAGACAACTGCATGCCAAAACCGCCAACAACAAAAGATCATTTTGATCCATTTCAAATGGAATAATATTTTAAGAACTTAATTTTAATTTTTTTTTAATAAAAATAGATCATGGCGTATTATAAAATGATAAAGTCAATAAATAAAGACATGGAGTCTATAAAAGACATTTCCATAGACCAGAATTGTAATCAGTGCAGTTGCTTAGGATGTAAGAACTTCATTAAGATCTATGCTGACCGATCTTGCGCAGAGAACGCTGAGCAAGACATCCTCAACGATGACGCGTTTTTTGAGGCGTGTGTGTACTATATTAGACATCTACTATTTAAGATAAAAACATAGATTGTATTTTTTTGATAATTATAAGATAACTTGAATAAGAACTTGGTTGTACTTAGAGGATGACTTAGTTATGATCTTGAGGTAACTTAATCAAGAACTTAATTAAAAACTTAATCAAGAACTTATTCAGA
>CM031623.1:43694685-43713917 GCA_018398815.1 Conus ventricosus
ATGATTGCTCAGAGTGTACTTTTAATCAAATGAAGACCTGTCACGGTAAACACTACTACAGACAGAGAGTGCCAGAGTCAGATTGCATGCAGAGTGGAAACTAAATGAGGAACTGTCACAGACTGCCCTGACGTTAGATTTAGCCTTTCCAACTTGTTATCAACGACATGATTTTTATTTTAAGTTCCATACCTGATTGAAGCTATGAAAAAAAACATTGCATGAACAAAGATTGCATCCTTGATACAAACCTTGTGTTTTCATGACGTAGCGTTTGTTCACTTTAAAAAATAAAAAAAAATTCACTGAATATCAAGAATTCATGAGTTTTATGTTCTTTGTCTAAAATGATACTTTCACTATGCGATCCAACAAATAGAATCATGCTTCATCATAATCATTACGAACATAGGACACGTTTACATTTTTTAAATGTAGGTTATCTTTCTCCTTAGATGTTCTGTACGAAATCGTTTGTATATATTACTAGCTTTTTTTTCAGATAGCAAATCAATTATTACATAAAAATGGCGGAAACACATGCCATCTGACTTGTCTGAACTTGTTTGTCGATAGTTATAGGACTTCCGGAATTCACCGACTTCAAGATGTCCACTTTCTTTCCGTCCCCTGTTTTTCTGTTCAGCCACTCTTTCGGCAGAAAAAAAAAGTTCTCAATTTTTAACCCAGCTGTGGGATCATCGGTAATGAGAAGGCGGACGCTCTGTCCAGGGCAGGCAGCAATGTGGAGCAGTTCAGCCACCCGGTGACCTACAAAGATGCCGAAACTGTCATCCACAACAATATCAAAACCAGGGGAAGAGAAGGCTGCGTGCAGACAGTGGTGCTGATCCAATCCATCATCTCCAGAGATATCAGCAAACAATCCTCTTCAGACTGAGAACTGGCCACTGTCGACTGCTGAGTTACCTCAGCTGAATCAAGATTGCCCACACAGACGAATGTCCGTGTGGCACTGGATTCTCAGACCCCAGAACACACCCTCCAACACTGTCCAGCCCATGCTATTCTACGGCGTCACACCTGGCCAGAGGTGGAGAGCTGTAGATGCAGCTTGGGGCAGCCGTCAAGACCTCAAGAAGACTGTGGAATTCATTGTGGCGACAAGATTGAAGGTCTGACGCAACCAAAAATCGACCACAGAAGAAGAACCTTGCAGTATGAAACTATACCTTTTTTCAATTGAGAGTGCTTACATAGCGGCTAACCTCGTTTAGAGAATTTCTTGGTGCTTTACAGTCTGCACTCGTTTACACAACGGGCTGCCTATCTGGGTAGTGCCGACAGAACAGCTGCCTGCAGGCGCTAATTATTCGTTTGTATCATTCAGTCAAATGCACGTCGCTTAGTTTTTCCCTCACTCTTTCAATTTTTCACGGAGGATGAATAGTATATGTATACGTGTCGTCAGAATAACTGGCCTTTTCTGTCCAAAAGTTGGTGACCGGAGTTTAATGTGTGCAAGCTGTTTTGCGCGCGTTCACACACGGAACCTCGGTTTATAGTCTCATTGGAAGGACTTCATCCTATTCATCATTTACCTGACAACTTCAGCCACTATTGCAGTTAAAAAGGTAACTTAAAACTTATCTCTTTACAAATACATTCACATTTCTGCAGACCTGGCCAAAGGGTCTGGTCTAATATGTGTGTATACAACGTTAACAGTTTTTTTAATCAGCTATCCTATGTCCCCCCCCCCCCCCCCCCCCCCCCCCGCACTGCTACGATGAGCGTATGGTCACTGAGAAACTGCAGCCCCCTTGTGATGGGATGGGGCAGACAGATCAAGCGACCACATATTACCGTTTGTCTTGTCTTGATTCATTTGGAACAGATTACGTTCATTTAAATGAACCAACTCCGCTTTGAAAGTATACATCAAGCATAATTTCTCTCCGAAACCCGTGCAGATCAACCATCATTCAACGATACTAGCTGTCAAATTGGTAAGTGACAGGTCAAAATTTCAGCAATAAATCAGATATTATACGAGGAACGTAATATAATTTGTGTCAATCGTGCTGTGCTCTCTCTCCCCTCTCTCTCTCCCCTCTCTCTCTCCTCTCTCTCTCTCTCTCTCTCTCCTCTCTCTCTCTCTCTCTCTCATAATTATAGAGGTATCCCTTTTGGTTGACGTTAGAAGTAAAACGTAAGTACAAGTATTTAACGGTAGATTTATAGAAATGGATTGAAATTTGATAACATTACGGGAGAACATCAAGCTGATCCACACACACACACACACACTCTCTCTCACACACACAACACACACCACCACACAAACACACAACCCCTCTCCGCACACACCACACACCAACACACACACCTCTCTCTCCTCTCACACCCACAAACACCACCACACCAACACACACATCACAAAACAACACACACTCTCCAACACACACACCCCCCACACACCACCCCCCCTCACCACACACCCACCCTCCCCCACACCCACACACACCCACCACACACACACCACACCACACACCACACCCCACACACACACTCCCCCCCCACCACAACCCACACACAACACACAACACCACACACACACCACACACACACACACTCACACAACACCCCACACACACCAACCAAAACCACCCCACACACAAAACCTCCCCACACCACACACACACACACTCTCACACATACACACACATCTCTCAAAACACAACACCCAAAAACCACACCCCCCCACCACACCTCCACAACCCCACCAACAAAACCCCACACACCACACCCCCCCACACACACACCACCCCCACACCACCTCCTTCCCCACACACTACACACCCACCACACACACCACACACCACACACACACACACCACACACCATCACAACACCACACACCCCACACTCTCCCACACACCCCCCCCCTCTCCCCACACACACACACCCCACACCACACCCCACACACACACAACCCCCCACACACCACACACACACCACACTCTCTCACACAAAACCACCACCACCCACACCAACACTACACACAAAACCACAACACCACACACCACCAAACACAACACACTACTCTCCCCTCACACACACCCCACCACACTCCCACCCAACAAAACACAACACACCACAACCCCACACCCCACACACACCCACCACACACCCACACACACCACACACATACACACCACACACCCAAACCCACCCCCCACACACAACACAACACCACACTCTCTCTCTCCCCCCCACACACACCCAACCCACACACACCCAACAACCCACACACACACACACCCAACACACACACCACCACCACCCACCACACACCCCCCACAACCACACCCCAAAACCCACACACACACACCCACACACACACACACACCCAACCCCCACACACCACCACCAACTCACACCCACCCCCACAACCACACCACACCACCCACACACTCACACACACCCCCCCCACACACCCCCACCCCACACACTCACACACACACCACCCACACAACCCCCACACCCCACACACACACCTACACACCCCCCAAAACACACACACACACTCCACACACACACACACACACTCTCCACACACCCCCACCAGTTATTTTAATTTTTTTATTTTTCCCTTTGGTCGGGGGCCGAATTTTCCAGGAATAAAAAGCCCTTTTTCTAAAGGGTTTTAATTTAACCAGTCCTTTTTAAGGGGAAACCAGTTTTTCCCTCTTTTGGGAAATCTCACGCGTTTTTCAAGATAAGCTGGAGTATTTACATACTTTATCTTGTTCTATTTAAGATGTGAAAGAAATCCTTAATTTACATAATGTTGTTTTGATTGAAATTACGAAAGAGTTTGCTAAAAGGGTTCCATTCTTTTATTTTTATAAATTGTCATAAATTTTAGTTTTGATCGTTTTGATTTTTTTTTTTTCCAAAAAAATACATATTCATTTTTATTTTATTCTTGACCACAAACCCAATTTTTAAATAAAAATATGCTTTATTCCAAACATGTTCAACCCCATTAGGCTAAAATTTGTTTAAAAAAATCTACAAAAGGTGTCGATGACTCGTTGTTTAACATGTTAGGGGTAAAAGATTTTGGTAAAGGGGTTTGTCTTCAGATTTAAAAATTGATACCAAAACTTTATTATTATGGCCTTTTTTAGCTAATTAAAAAATTTTCCGATTTCTCCTTTTTACAGCAAATTTAATTTTGCGTTTTGTGTAACCTACCATTTTTTTGAAGACTTTTGGAAATGTTCTTTGGGTAAACTATTTAAAAGGCAATGATTAAATAGATTTTCTAAATTGAAATATCTTTTAAAAATTTAACAAAAATGAGCCAACCCCGCCCCTACATTAAAATTTTGGGTAAAATAAACATAAACAACTTTAGAATAAATTGAAATTAATATTTTTTTTTCAAGCGCTTTTTAAGGGAAATTTGCTTTATGCCTTGTTACTTAGATGTTCCGCTGCGTGTCAAGTTTTCCTGAGTATGAAACATTTTCCAAATATTTGTATTGTTCTGCTTTTTGTTGTCCCTGAACATGATGAACGCTAAAAGTCGCAAAATTTTTCTTTCCCGGGTTTTTTAAAAAAATTTGGTTTTCGCGGCGGCGTGCGTGCGTGGTGTGTGCGTGCTTGTGTGGTGTGAGGTGGTTGTGGTGTTGTGGGGTGTGTGTGTGTGGTTTTGGTGGGGGGGTGGTGCGCGCGCGCCCCCGGCTGTGCATGTTGTTATGTTGTGTTTGTGTGTGTGTGTGTTTGTGTGTGTTGTGGGTGTGTGTGTGTGTGGCGTGCGTGCGTCTGCGTGTGCGTGGTGTGTGGTTGTGTTGTGTGTGTGTGTGTGTGGTGTGTTGTGTTTTTGGGTGTGTGCATGGTGGGGCCCGGGTGTTGTGGGTTTAAATCGTATGTACGGGGGATCCTGGTCTTAAATAATCATATTTATTTTAAATCTTTTTAAACAAAATATATTTAAAGATAGGTTTTTGCTTTTTTTTTAATGATGATGATGTGCTCATTTTGAAATTTTTGGTTTTCCATGTTAAAAAAGAGAATGGATGTGTACTGTACTCGCACGCACAGTATTTGTACGGGTGGGGGGGGGGGGGGGGGGGGGGGGGGGGGGGGGGGGGGGGGGGGGGGTGGGGGGGGGGGGGGGTTTTTTGTGCTTGCATGAAGATATTTTACTGATGGGTTTGATTTACTATGGATTCTTACACAGCCTTTTTTACGCCTTTTGTGTGTGTGTGTGTGGGTGTGTGTGTGTGTGGTGTGTGTTGTGTGTGTGGTGTGTGTATGTGTTGTTGTGGTGTGTGGTGTGGTGGGGGGTTGTGTTGGTGTGTGTGTGTGTGGTTGTTTTTTGCCCGGTTATGGCTGCTGTGCTGTCGAAAATGAATTTTTTCCATCTTTGGACAAATAACATTGTTATCCTGTTACCCCTTTTAAATGAAATTTGTACCACATTTAAAAAATAAACGAGCTTTGGGTTCGTTTTGGAAAATTTTTATATTGTCTTTTTTTCCCATTTTAATTAGTAACCCGCACTCTTTAAATATAAATGTAATTGGTCTAATTTTGATTGAAACATTTTCGATGTTGCAAGGGTACAAGATCGTCTCATACAAAAAAGCAGATATTTTGTATTTCCGAAAGATCCATGTGGTGAATCCTCACTTCGAATCTTTTTTGTTAGATGTTTAACAATCGAAAAATGAGTTGGACTCAAGGGATTTTTTGAAAAAATTTCCTTTGTGTGTGTTAGTGTTTTTTAGGTTAGTTTTAGTGTGTGTGTGGTTGTTGTGTTGTGTGGTGTGTGGTGTGTGTGTGGTGGTGTGGGGTGTGTGTGTGTGTGTGTGTGTGTTTTTGCGTGCGGCGTGCTGCGGTGTGTGTAGTGTGTGTGTGTGTGTGTGTGTGTGTGGGGGTGTTAGGTGTGTGTGGGGGTTGTGTGTGGTGTGTTTTGTGTGTGTTGTGGGTTGTGTGTGTGGGGTTTGGGGCTATCCCCCAGCCTCCGTTTTTCCCTTCATTTTTTCGGGGTTTCTGGGGTTTTTCCCTTTTCCTTTTTTTTCTTTTTTTTTTTTCGTTTTCTTTTGCTTCTCTCTTCTCTCTCCTTCCTCTCTTCTCTTCCCTCTCTTCCTTCTCTCCTTCTCTCTCTCTCTCTCTCTTTTTTTTCTTTTTTTTTTTTTCTTTTTTTCTTTGTTTTTCAAACAGTGAGGCCCTTTCCTCCTTTTTTTTTTTTTCCCACTGCTTTTAAAACAAAAATCATACTCACCATGCATAGTCTGTTTTCCTTTATTTCTTTTATCTTTTTTTTTAAAAAGGGGCCATTCATTTGCTGATTTTAGTGTTTTTCCGTTTGACACAAAGACCTGTTTTTTTATGTAAATTTGAATGCACTGATATTTTCATTCTGCATGTTGCTCAGATGTACTTTTAATCAATGAAGACCTGCAGGGGTAACAAACACAGACAGGGTGCCAGAGTCAATTGCATGCGGGAGTGGAAACAAATGGGGAACGTCACAGACGCCCGGACGTTAGATTTAGTTTTTCCAACTTTATCACGACTGATTTTTTTTTTTAATTTCCCAAACCCTGTTGAAGCTATGAAAAAAAAACTTGCATGAAAAAGTTTCCCCTTTATACAAAACCCTTTGTTTTTTTCATGACGTAGCGTTTGTTCATTTAAAAAAAAAAAAAAAATTCACTGAATTAAAGAATTCAAGTTTTATGTTTTTTTCTAAAAGATACTTTTCACATGCGATCCCAAAAAAAGAACCTTCATCATAATCATTAGAACAAAGGACGTTACTTTTTTAATTTGGTTTCTTTTCCTTAGATTTCTGTAGGAAATGTTTGTATTTTTTCTAGTTTTTCAGTAGCAAATCAATTTTTACAAAAAACAGGCGGAAAAAAATGCCATCTGACTTGTCTGAATTGTTTGTCGATAGTTTTAGGATTTCCCCGGAATCCCCGCTAAAGATGCCACTTTTTTTCCGCCCCCTGTTTTTTGTTCAGCCACTCTTTCGGCAGAAAAAAATTTCCCAAAATTTTTAACCCCTGGGGGATCACGGTAAGGGAAAGGCGGACGCTCTGCCCAGGGCGGGCAGCATGGGGGCATTCAGCCCCCGGTGACCTCAAAGATCCCCAAAAACTGTATCCACAACAAATCAAAAACCCGTGGAAAGAAGGCTGGGGTGCGACAGGGTGCGATCCCCTCCATCATCTCCAAGATATACAAAACAATCCCCCAACTGAAACTGGCCCCTGTCGCTGTGGTTTTTCCCCAGCGAACAAGATTTCCCCCACAGACAATGTCCGTGTGGAGATTCTCAGACCCCAGACAACCCTCCAACACTGTCCAGCCCCCTGTATCTACGGCGTACACCGGCCGGGGGTGGAACTGTAAAGCACTTGGGGGGCCGTCAAGACCTAAAGACTTGGGAATTTTGTGGCGACAAGATTGAAGGGCTGACGCAACCCCAAAAATCGACCACAGAAAAGAAACCTTGCAGAAAGAAACTATAAACCTTTTTTCATTTAGAGTGCTTTACAAGCGGCTACCTCGTTTTGGGGGAATTTCTTGTGCTTTACAGTCTGCACTCGTTTACACAAGGGGTGCCTATCGGGGGAGTCGCAGAACCTGCCTGCAGGCGCTAAATTTTTGTTTTTATCATTCAGTCAAATGCACGCGCTTTTTTTTCCCCCCACTTTTCAATTTTTTTCCGGGGATGGAAAAGTATATTAAACGGCGTCAAAAATGGGCCTTTCTGTCCAAAATTGGTGCCCCAGTTTTTTTAAAGTGTGCAAGCTGTTTTTTTCGGGGTTCAACACGAACCTCGGGTTTTTAAATCTCATTTGGGGCTTTATCCTATTCCATTACCTGACAATTCAGGCCCAATTCAGTTTAAAAAGGTAAATTAAAATTTCTCTTTTCAAAAAAAAAATTTAATTTTTTGCGACCCGGCCAAAAGGGGCTGTTTTTATTTTGTATCAAAGTTAACAGTTTTTTTTAAACAGCTTCCCATTCCCCCCCCCCCCCCCCCCACCCCCAGCTATAGAGTATGGTCCTGGAAAAGCAGCCTCCTTGGGGGATGGGGGAGACAATCAAGCGACCAAATATTACCGTCTTTCTTGTCTTTATTCTTTGGAACAGATTACGTTCATTTTAAGAACCAATCCCTTTGAAAGTATACATCAGATATTTTTCTCCGAACCCCTCAGATCAACCATCATTTAAAGTACCTAGCTTCAAAATTTTGGGAAGTGCCAGGGCAAAATTTTTACCAATAAATAAATTTATCGAGGAACGTAAAATTTAAATTGTGTCAATCGTGCTGTCTCTCTCTCTCTCTCTCTCCTCTCTCTTTTCCTTCTCTTCCCCTCTCTCTCCTCTCTCCCCCCTCTCTCTCTCTCAAAAATTTTTGGTATCCCTGGTTGACGTTTGAAGTTTAAAAAAGTATAGTAAAGTATTAACGGTAGATTATAGTGGATTGAATTTTAAACTTACGGGAGAACACAGTGGATCCACCACACCACACACACCTCTCTCCACCACAACCCCAACACCACAAAACACCACTCCTCGCACACACACAAAAAAACCAACACTCTTCTCTCTCTCACACAAAAACACACAACAAACACAACAACACACTCTTCCAAACACAAACCTCTACCACACACACACTCCTCCCCCCCACAAAAACACACACACTCTCCACAAAAACCACACACCTCTCTCAACACAACAACCCCACACCTCACACCACACACACACACACACCACACACACCACCCACACACACACACACCAACACACACACCCACACCATTCTCACACACACCACACACACCACACACCCCCCCACACCACACACACCACCACACACCACCACACCCCAACACACCAAACCACCCCACACCACCCACCCCACACAACCAAACAAACCCCACAACAAAACCAAACACCCTTCTCACACACACACAACTCTACACAAAACCCCCCCCACAAAACATCTCTCTCTCAACACACACCACACACACACTCTCTCTCACACACCCCACACACCCACACCCCACACACACACACACAACACACACACTCTCTCTCTCTCCACACACACAACCACTCTCCCCCACACACACACACCACAACACACACACACACACACACACACACACACACACACACACACACACTCTCACACACCCACCACACACACACACACACACTACACCAACACACACACACCACACACACACTCACTCACACACCACAACACACTCACACACAACACACTCACACACACACACACACACACACACACATCACACCACACACCACAAAACACACTCCACACACCCCAACTCCACCACACACAACACCACACTCTCACACACACACACACACACTCCCTACAACACAACACAACACACACAACACTCTCACACCACGCACACACACACAAAAACTCACAAAACACACACTCTCCTCTACTCCCACACACACACAACACACTCTCTCTCCTCTCAACACACACCCCACAACACACACACACAACAACACACACCAAAACTTCTCTCTCACACACACACACACACACTCTCTCTCTCTCTCTCTCACACACACAAACCACACACACTCAAATCTCTCACACACCACCACACACTCTCTCTCTCACACACACACACACACCTCACACACACCTCTCTCTCTCACACACACACACACACACTCACAACAACCACAACACACAACACACACACACACACTCAACACCACACACACACACACACTCACACACACACACACACACACTCACACACACACACACACTCTCTCACACACACACTCTCTCTCACACACACCACACACACACTCTCTCTCACACACACACACACACACACACACACACACACACTACACACACACACCACCCACACACACACACACCACAAAACACACACACCTCACACACACACACACACACACACACACACACCACACCCCCCCAACCCCCCCCCCCCCCCCCCCACCCCCAACCCCCCCCCCAAACCCCACCACCACACCCACCCACACCCCCCCCCCACACCCCCCCCCCCCCCCCCACCCCAAACCCCCCAACCCCACCCCACACCACACCCCCCCAAAACCCCCCCCCCCCACACAAACCCCACACCCCCACCCAAAACACACACACACCCCACACCACACACACACCCCCCACACACCCCCCCACACACACACACACCCACACACACACCCAAAAAAAACCCCCAAAACACACCACCACCACCCCACCACACACCAACACCCCACACACCCCACACCACACACCACCAAACACTCACAACCCCCCCACACACACACACACCCAACCCACACCCCCACACCCCCACACCCCAAACCACACCCCTTCACACACCACACCCCCAAACCAACACCCACAACCCCCCCCCCACCACCCCACACCCACACACCACCACCCCCACACACAAAACCACCACACAAACACACACACCCCCCACACACACACACAACACCCCCACTTCACACACACCCCCCACACACCACCACCACTCCACCCACACACACCCACACACCACACAAAATTTCACCACTCTCCCCACACACAAAACACACACTCTCACATCCCCCACCACACAACACACACATAGACACAAACACCCCACCAAACCCCACCCCCAACACACCCCCCAAAAAACACAACCACAACCCTCACACACACAGGAACACTCCCTCTCACACCACACACACATTCTCTCCCCTTCACCTAACCCTCCTCTGGATTTTGACGCAAAATAGGTTGGCCCCCCCCCTCCATCGCCAATTTGTCGCCCCTGAATAAAAATGTAGAAAAATTTTATATAGAAATTTTGAATGACATTGATTTGTTTAATTATGTAAGAACCTTTAATTTTGTGTGTTACTAAACTTTTGTTGATTGTAAATTTGTTTTCCGGGTTTTCAGGGTTATTTTGTTTAGTCCCCCACAGAAAGCTACGAACCAAGGCAAAAAACTAGGGGGTTTTTTCCTTGCTTGTAAAGAATTTTTAAAATCATTTAAATAAAAGAAGTTATTAAAATAAAAGTGATAATTTTGTTGCAAAGGGTTGACAAAATGTTTTTTAAATGTGGAAAAGATATTTTGTTGGGCGTTATTTGCGCTGAGGAAGTTTTTATAATAAAAAAGACAAAAGGGCATAGTCATTCTGGAGAAAATTTTAGAAAGCATTGAGAAGCTAAAAGGGTTTTCATTGTAGCGGGTGACTAAAAGTAGAAAGGGAATTGAACAACCAAGGCCAGGACAAAACTTTTTAAACCCTTAAACATGGAACGGGGGAAGAGAGACTGTTAGGCGTTTCAAAAGATTAGTTGTCAATAAGTTTGGAGTCTCTGATTGAATTTTTTTTATAGGTAATCTGAAGGTAAAGGGAGCTCCCAGAGGAGATGTTAAGGCGGTTAATTTTGGGTTGTCATCGCGGGGTGTGGTGTTTGATTTTTTCCGTTTCTCAGAACTGTTAAAAAAAATTGTGAAAGTGTGGGGGAGATAGTTTACATCCTGGCATTTTCCGGTGAGTTGACTTGGAAGAACGAGAAAAAAGTAAAGGGAGAAAAAAGGGTTTTGCCAAAAATGGGAAAAAAAAGGGATTGTGTGGGTGTAAAAAGTGAAATTTAAAAGAGAATTTTTTTCATGGGAGTTTATAAAATGTTTTAAAGAGGCGAAAGAATTTTGAAGGTTGATTTAATGGATGGCGATGTTTTTGTA
This sequence comes from Conus ventricosus, assembly GCA_018398815.1. NCBI lineage: Eukaryota > Metazoa > Mollusca > Gastropoda > Neogastropoda > Conidae > Conus > Conus ventricosus. The sequence goes on from CM031623.1 coordinate 43,706,468, forward strand.
AATAAATAATATGCGCGGCAGCATGTATGATTGGGAAAGTGGGAAAGTGAAAAGAAGAAAACTGTGGTTTGATAAAAATTTAACCCCGAAAAGAACTATTAAGGGGCCCTTCTAAGGAGCTGGCAAAGGTCAAAAACAAACTTGGAATTTTAAGGGCTATATTCACGAAAAAGAAGTTTTAAATAACAAATTGAGAAAGGGGGAAAAAAAAAAGAAGTTTGACGAATTACTTTTAAAAATTTGGAGTCGATTAATGACCCAAAGTTATTTTGGTCAACCACAGATCTGTAAATAAAAAAGTGTATTTATAAGAAATTAATTCTCAACAGTGATTTGACATTTCATGAGCTTTAAGAGGTGGGAGATACATATCAACAAGAAAAGTTTTTACAGAAGAAGAAAAAAGTATGTGAAGAACCCTTTTTCAAGACCCAATTCAAAAGGAAAGTTATGAAGGAATCAAACATTTTTAAAAAAAGGAAAAAAAAAGGGTGGTTCGATAAAATTTAAGTGAAATGTTCAAACGGCAAATGCTGCGTAATTGACTTTTTAGTGGGATTCTTTAACGTCCCTTTGGAAAAGGAACATTTCCCCTTGGGCCCGGCAAAACTTTTTTGTACCATATACAAAAAGGGGGGACCGAAACAATCCCCGGGAAAAATTAGGGAGTACACTGACAAGTGTAATAGGAAAAATTTATGATATCTTAAAAAAAGGCTTAAAGGGGGAGAAAAGGGGGAAAAATAAATTTAAGAGCGGCAGGATTCAGAGGGGCACAGCCCCATTGACCTAAAATTTCCCTTTTACATTTGCCCAAAGTATTTGAATAAAATTCTAAATTTTATTTTGCATTTGTTGTTTTTAAGAAGGGGCCTTGTTTTTTTTGAAAAGAAATAATTGTGGAAAGTGTTAGAAAAAGGGCGTTTAAAAGGAAATTGTACAGAGCCCCTTGAGGTATAATGATATGTTTCTGGGGTGTGTCGTGACAGGCTGTTTAAACCCGATTTCTTCAGTTGCCCAAGAGGCGTTAAGCAAAGGGGTTTACTTAGTCAAAGGTTTTTTTTCGTTTTTTAAAAAAAAGAATTACTATTGAATTTTCAAAAAAGAGGAAAGCTTTGGAAAACAGATGCCCAGGGGCTCTTGAAAATGTTTTTGTCTGTTTGCGACGATGTTATTTTTCTCCAGATTCTGTTGTTGGCTTCAAAACAGTTGAATATTTTAAAACAGGAAAATGTAGACTTTTCTTTGAGTGTGAATTTTTATAAAACGAAAGTAAGGTTTTTCGCAAGGGGGGGCCCCCTTTCTATTCATGAAAAATGGTGGTATGGCAATATGGAGTAACGGTTACAAATTCCTATAAGTATCTTGGTAAATTTTTACCACTAAGCTCAGTTTTAAATACGTTTGGACAGGGCATGTAAAAAAAAGGGGAAAAAGGGAGTCACTGAAATTTCAGAGCTAGAACAAATTAAGTTTCCCCTGCCTTCACTTTTCGGAAGTTATTTTTACACCAGATCGGCCTACCCCCACAATGCGAGAAAACTGGGGTTTCACAGAGAAAAGCGTAGAAACGTGCACACCTTTCATTAAAGTTTTTGAATATACCCCCTTTGCTCCCCTAAAATACTTGCATCGGCGAGCGGCGTTTCCCCCTAAATCCCAAACAACTTTTTAAAGGTGAAAATTGGAAAAAAAATTTTAAAGCTTCCAATAGAAAGTTATGTCGGCAGGCGTAGAAATTTTCTGTTGCAGCAACAGAAGAGGACGGCAAAAAAAGGGTAGACAATATAAGAAAGGTTTCTTTTTGGAACGGTTTCGGTAAGTTTGGTGAGTCAGGGGGTTGGAAAATGAGTTGCCTTTTTCAGAAATTTAAGGGTATTTAATCAAATTTAATAGCAAAAATGGCATTCCCCATGTAGAAGAAAAACAAAAAAAAATTTTGGATTCCCATTTAAAATATTTTCCAACTGAAAAAAATACCAGTCAAAAAAATGATGGGATCGAGTCTTTTTGCCAGACTAAAAAGAGAACCTTGGATTAAAGGCTAAAAGAAGATGTTTATTACGACAGGAAAGGGGTAAATTGTGTTACTGTGTTGAAAAGGGTTGAAAAACGAAAGGGTTTTTTTTTTTTCATTTCCCCCATATGAGTCAATTCGAAATTTTATGTTTGTTTTCTTACCCTTTCAGAAGACATTATTTTGAGCTATTTTATTCCGGAGAGGAAGAAATAATAACACGCCCTTTCCAAATTTATTTTTTTCAGAAGCAAAAAATACGGGGGAACAAAAATAGTATCCCAAACACGACACTAAAAAATTAAAAAAAAAGAGGAAATGACAATGGTAAAATAACGAAAGTAATTGCAAAAAAAAAAAAAGAAAAAAAGACAAACAAAAAAAGGGATTAGGCGGAAAAAAAAGCTAAGTGAAGAAAAAAAAAACGAGAGAAAATGAAAAGACAAAAAAAACTACTCGAAATTTTCTTGAGTTCCAATGAACGCTTAGTACTTTAATAACTACAGATGGATGGTCGAGTCTGGTATTTATGATGATGATGATTTGTGTGTGCGTATGTCTGTGGTGTGTGTGTGTGTGTGTGTGTGTGTGTGTGGTGTGTGTGTGTGTGTGTGTGTGTGTGTGTGAGTGTGTGTGTGTGTGGAGTGTTACTCTAGATTGGAAATTGCGCTTGGTTGAAGTACACATGTAAGTGGAAGTGCATGAGTATTGTCCCTTTTCTCGTTGCTATTAGTATACTGCTATTTCAGAAATTGTTCCCTTGGCACAAAGGCTGTAAAACGCTAATGCTAATAAACATGTCAGTGTCAGTCTCTCTCTCTCTCTCTCTCTCTCTCTCTCTCTCTCTCTCTCTCTCTCTCTCTCACATGGGGTTTCTCATTTATTGCATGTCCTTTCATTATCATCTAACCAGTGGCAGACCAGTGACAATTTGTGTGAAAAGGTCTTGATTAATAAAGGCTAGACTGAGCCGTTAGTCGACAAAAAAGTCGAGAGGCCAAAGTCAGCTGTTTATTTGCCAAGGCAAACGTACGTCTCTATTCTGTTCAATGCCACTTTCAGTTTTGGTAAAAGGTTAGTTCACCACCCGCAGATAATTGTTTCTAAGTACTGTGTCACTTGTTTACTTATTGGCGAATACGGAGGCTGTCTTAGTACTAAGGATACCCTCTCTCTCTCTCTCTCTCTCTCTCTCTCTCTCTCTCTCTCTCTCTCTCTCTGCTTTCGTCTCCTTTATATATATATATATATATATATATATATATATTATATATATATATATATATATATTATATATATATATATACAACAAACTAATAAATTCCAAGGATAAGTACCGCACCGTTCCAGCAACTTACAGAGCAGCTTGGTGTTGCAATGACTGCAAGAAATATTGAATTATAAACAAAGCTTGCTCTTATGTCTTAGATTGAAGAAATAGGGGGAGATACGCATTCATATCTGCAGTGGTAGATGATTCTGCCTAACTAACAGTATGTGCATGAGTGGGTGAATGGGGAAAAATAAAATAAATGCTTCTCAAAATGAGCCTTCAGCAAGCTTATATTCTCCAAGAGGGAGACATCCTCCAATATGGAGGGAAACCCACAAACATATAAACATATAAGGAGTTATATGTTTGTGGGTTTCCCTCCATATTGGAGGATGTCTCCCTCTTGGAGAATATAAGCTTGCTGAAGGCTCATTTTGAGAAGCATTTATTTTATTTTTCCCCATTCACCCACTCATGCACATACTGTTAGTTAGGCAGAATCATCTACCACTGCAGATATGAATGCGTATCTCCCCCTATTTCTTCAATCTAAGACATAAGAGCAAGCTTTGTTTATAATTCAATATATATATATATATTATATATATATATATATATATTTGAACTATCATAATTCCAGAAAGTCTTTTACTTCTTGCTGTAAATGTAAGGCAAGTTTCAGACATGCTATTTTTTATGTTGTAATCTTGTAACCACGCAATTAGACATTGTGTCTAGATTGAGCACTCGCCATGTTCTTAATTCCTGTGACGCTGACTGCTTTGATTGATTTTCATTTTCAAGTTGGTGCGAAACATCTGTCCATTTTTCAATGTGGTGGCAGTTCCGGAAAAAAGTTATGTGCTGTTTGCTGCCTGCACCATAAAAGATGGAATAAGATAATGTGTTGATTTACCTGACCACACATGAGATTTGCTTTTTTAAAGGTTAATCGAAGCTTAAAGTTCTTATACGGTTTTACTGAGGATTATCCTTGATTGATTTTATCCATCAAACAAGGTCTCATTTGACAGAATGATCAAGGTAGCTAGTCGTGATTCAGTTGAGAAATGAAGAAGCTGGGGGGGGGGGGGGGGGGGTTATAAAAAGTCACAATCTTACGGGACACACTCACGAGCTTTCCATTGGAAGACTGAATGATGAAAGTGGCTTTAAGAAATCAACTACATCAATGTGGTATGAATCAATCAAATTTTCAAACTCCTCGTAGTTAATGCTTCTGGTGTCCAGACAAAACAGAAACATCTAATTTTCTATATATCGTTGTTTTCAAATTGCTTGTTTATCAATATTTTATTGTTCCTTGTTATCCACCAATAGTGGCGTTTGGCGTTATCTCATTCATCTTTTCCATATAATTTCTGATTATGCTATTCACTATTTGATTTCTAGATATCTAGCATTAACAACACAAAATTATCCATCTTCACCATTCTATTTCTGGAAATCTTGTGATGCTGGTATAAGTTTATTCATCTTGACCATTCAATTTCTGAATATCCAGCAAAGGTTGCCATCTTTACCAATATTTATCCATCTTTGCCATTCTTTATCCTGCTCAAAACCTAACTGCAAAATCTGCCCCCTCACCAAACCAGACACCATCCTACGGGGCCCCAAAGACTCCTTCACTATTAAACGCACTTCCTGTTACAGCCGCAACATTGTATACGCTATCCACTGCCAGCTGTGTGGCAAGATCCATACAGGTGAAACATCCCGCACACTGGAGACACGCATCTCTGAACACCTGGCTGACATCCACCACCGTCGACCCAAACCATTTCAACCACTCCCAACACATCAACCATGTGAAAGTCTTGGCACTCTGGCAATCACAGTGTGACAACTTTGAACGCACTGCACGAGAGACCCATCTCATTGCCAAACTTGGTACGCTACAGCCCCAAGGCATCAACATCCAACAGCAACACAAATATACATACCCATCACTTCAACACCAGTCGGCAATATCATCCACCAACACACACACATTTATATATACACATACATTCGCACCCCCACCATATCCCCCACTATCCACTTCATACAGAAAATGCAGCACCCTCCATTCATTTATTTTATTTTATTTCGTTTTGTTTTATTATTATTATTATTATTATTATTATTATTATTATTATTATTGTCGCGGTCAAGGTCCGTGAATCAAGGATGTGAGGGTGGAAGAGGAGAGAGGGACAGGCTGGGCACAACACTCACCGACCACACACTCAAACCACTCGTGGAAAACAGTAAACCAAATAAGCAATTTATTAAATTAATGAAAATATCTCATTCACACCTAGCGGAGGAGGGATGACTATCAAGAAGAGGAAGGATAGAGAGATAAATTGGAAAAGAAGGAAAAATAGAAGATGACAGCCACCTAAAAGAAGATAACTACTTAATGGACAAAATAACCCAACAAAAGACCCCACACCCTGGCCCAGGGAACAAATAAATTTAAACCCTAAACCCTAATATATCCCAAAATAAAAGAAAGAACAAAGGACAGGGGAGAAACAATTAAATGAAGGACGAAACAGGGTCTACCCCAGCCACACAAGCATATTCATCAACATTCGCACACTTATACAGTTCATTAACACTTAGTATATTCACACATGTACCCTCACAAACATCACAGCCATACAGAATGTCTCCTACACGCCAGGCATCACCAAACACCGCCCATACACAGCTAGAAATAAACTTAACTTAAAGTCCTTTCCATGTCCGAGCAGGGAGACACTGGTGCACCCCAAAGCAGCTGATATGCTCAGGAAGGGCGTTCTGGCCTCGCTCTTGGCACCACGGTCAGCGTCTGGCTCCTCTTCATACTGCTCTCGGAATGGACATCCAGAACGACGTCTGGCCCGGCACCACGTCAACCAACGGAAAACAAGAAAACCGCCCTATAAAAGGGGCATTAGGATTCATTTCTAGGTACAGCTGAGATAATTATGGTGTAGGTGCAGGCTATTACCTGGCGAAATGGGCTACACCCGCAAGACTGAACCTAGTTCAATTTACTTCACATTTCATTATTGTATACTCTTTTTTTTTCTCTCTAATGATTGAAAAAAACACAAATTCGTTTACTTGATGAAATTCTTGCACTTTTTCATAATATATATACACTACCCTTCAGTCTGAAGGGCTCACAAAACTGACGAGGAAAACAAGGCAGATGACGTGTTGACTCGAGAATAAAATTACAACAACACACCCATACCACATTCACATTAAAGAAAATATAGTAAAATAAATGAGAAACAAAATAAAATACATAAACAAATAGACAAACAGGCGGAGCGGAACCAACTACGGGGAGCCGCAAAGGAACGCTCGCTTCCCGACCTCAAGTGAGTCGCATGGTAACTCGACCAACACCGCGTCTGGCCTGAAGGTTTTCTCTTTTCCTTAAATGAAAATAAATAATTTATATTTACAGAACCAAACTAGCATACCCCTCTCTCCGACGGGGTACACTCAAATCAAGAATGACTCGGCTAAAAAAACAAGTGTGCACGGCGCACCATGTGTCTAACCAAATCGCTGACAAGAAAAATGCCACTGCTTCAGCGTAGCGCATTTAGAATAAAATTTAAACTTGCTCTTCCATATTTATAAATCAGGCTAACGCTCGCAGCGCGCGTGAAACCACAATATTTCTACACACCTACAGTACTGCCTCAGCACAGTAACCGGAACGACAGATATTGAATGAAAATATTATAACCGATACCCCTGTGGGAATGTGAAATGAGAAACTGCGAAGCATGAAAACAACTCACCAGAACGGCGGGGTGGAAGGAGGGGAAAAAGTGGGCCCGGCAGGCTGATCCTCAGCGAAAAGACTGTCCGGGACCCCGGAGCCGACAGCACCAGCAGCCCTTCACCATGGGATGGCCAACAGCTGGTCACCCCCAGCGAAGAGGGTCAAGATGTAGATTTGGTGGCAGAATAGGGATTCCCTCTCTCAACCCTAGACTACCTCGTCGACAGACAAGTGCCTTCGTCACAGCTTATAAAAAATGCCTCACCAAAGAGAAACTGGTCCCCACCGGGTCCAATCCGAGTAGAGTAAGAATTTTTTTCCCAAACCCAGCTCCGATCAAAGGGAATTAAAATTTCCC
>CM031623.1:43714017-43726281 GCA_018398815.1 Conus ventricosus
CATGCTTGTGTAGGGACTCCTGTCTACCTTACATCAACATGCCTGTATAGGGACTCCTGTCTACGTTACAACTGGTGTTGAATGAAGCGCTTAATGAAACGACGCTCTCCTCTTTCAAAATTGAAGGCCACTCTGCTTGTGACTTGTGTAGTTCTGGTTTGCTAACTCTAGTAAAGACACCAGAGATGTGATGCTCAGTTCGTGTTTTCTTTATGCAGGTTGTCCCCTCAGTGTCTGTGTTGTTAGTGTCTGGTTTTCTTTTGAATTTTTCAAATCGCTTTTTCCTAGTTGTATCCATGTCTGACAAAAGTTGTCGGACGACGTCTACCCCCCAGCCCCACTTCGTTCAGTCTAGTATCCAGAGCTGAATCAGACTCAACCCGTAGCTCTATTTCCGACGTGACAGACCTATTCTGGCATATAAAGACTGCATAGGACAATTAAATTTGTTATATCGAACACAAACGTCTGTGCAGGGACACGATGTTGAGCTGTAGCAAGCCAAACCATAATTATAGCAATGAATATTCAAGGCCGTTGACGATCACTGAACGAAGAAAGATAGTTCAGTACAGGAGCTCCGATGTTGAATTCAGTAAGAATGTAGATGTGACTCTCATCTATGCTTCAATATTCTAACACAAAACGAAACTAAATTCTGTCTCATTTGTTAATCTATGCCATGGCCTGCAGGCACCAGAAACTGAAGAAACACTGAGCAGCTGCCCACAGAAAGGTTCGGCACACCACTCGGTCTTCTGAGCTCTGTATCTCTTGTGCATATCGCCTGGCCGCCAGCTAAAGAGGAATTAATTTTGACATGAAACAGATTTCAGAAACTCCCTCTGTTCCACAGATATCTCCGTGGCAGCACTTGAGTAGAAAGTAAGAATAGACAAAGTTCTTGAGAAAAAAAAATCATTAGTCTTGTAAATGAGTGAGAGAACTCTCAGAAAGGTCTGACCCCAACCTTAAAAATGTTAAAGCTGGTTCAGACATATGGATAAAAATGGTGGCAAATTCAGCAATAGTTGCTTCAGGCTAAAGTACATAAAAAATTTGTTTTCATCTCGGAAAAGGCTTCAATATATACAGAAAGAATTATATGCAATTCTTATGCCTTTGCTTATATGTACTACATACTCTACTTTTTGTTTATTCAAAGTCTGTTTCGCAGTCATTGCGAAACTGCAACTGTGTCCCAGAAGTGATTAACTCTAAGAAAAAAAGTATTAAATTTCATTGTGTAATGTCTCAAGGTTTTGGACGGCTACTGTTGGGTGTAATCACATTGTGGTCTAAAAAACAGACTGAATTACCAGTTAGTCTCGCAAACCTCAGAGCACAGGAATTTAAAAGAATGAACCCAGTTCTTTCATTGAAATTTTCTCCGTGCCTGAAATCGCTGCAAGTGTTCAGAAAATTATGTTTATGAAAAAAAGTTTTGTTACAAGTCGTACACATCTCACCTGGCCAGTCCACATAGCTGTAAAAAAGTTAGAAAAATTAAAGGGTTCCAAAACATAACAACCTCCCACCCCCAACCCTCTCCCTGCACCCCCCCCCCCCCCCCCCACACCACACACACACACACGCGCACACGTACACACACACACACACACAAAACACACAAAACACACCCCACACACACACACACACACACACAACAAGGAAATGCATCACTTTTTTTTTCTACAAACAATGGTTTACACGAGCGGATTTTAAGGGCCCCAAAAAAAGGGTCACAACTTTCGCTTCCTCTAATCTGTTCCCGCCAAACAGGGGGGATTAGTGTGGCATGCTACTATCCATTACTCCCCTTGGCTAAGTCCGCCAGTAGTTCGTGACGGGATGGGCAGGCCAACGTCGCTTTTCTCCATCTTGCCTATACATAGTGGGGCGGCTTTCACAGGCTTTGGGAAAGTGATGAATGACTCGTCTTCAACCCGTTACTCGTCTGTTGGTTTGTTGTGGTGCGGGTTTTCTGATGAGAGAGAGAGAGAAGGGGAGAGAGAGAGGGGGAGAGAGAGGAGAGAGAGAGAGAGAGGGAGAGAAGAGAGAGAGAAGAGACAGAGAGAGAGAGAGAGAGAGAGAGAGAGAGACAGAGAAAAGAGAGAGAGTTCTGTTCGGTCATTTTTTCTGGGTTGTGTAGTATGTACTTCTCCGTCATTTTGGTGTACAGTAAACCATGGGAAATAGATTCTATTGAATTTCAACATAGATCATAGATTACCCGATAAGTATTGTTTTTGATTTTCTACCTATCTATCTGTGTCTGTCTTCCGATGAAAAGAAAGGAAAGTAACAGAAAGGATTCCAGATATTCATTAAAAAGAAATAATTCTCTCTCTCTCTCTCTCTCTCTCTCTCTCTCTCTCTCTCTCCTTCTCTCTCTCTCTCTCTCTCTCTCTCTCTCTGTGTGTGTGTGTGTGTGTGTGTGTGGTGTGTGTGTGTGTGTGGTGTGTGTGTGTGTGTGTGTGTGGTTGTGAAGACGCTGGTGGTACATAATTTAAAGGAAACACATCGACTCATGTAGTGTTAAAATGCATACAATTAGATGTGTTTAAATACCCCGCGTGACTTTCGAAAAAAAGTATCCTAGGTGATTAAGTTGAGGATTTTATAATTTTTAAGTACAAGTGTCGTAGATTTTGACGAAAAGATTTTCTACTTTAAAATTGTATTAAAAAAATTTAAAAGCTACGCCGCTCTCTTCCAATACTAAAAAATGATTAGACTTTTACAGCAAATCAGAAAGGCGGGAATCAGTTGTGAGGTTTTTTACGCTGAAGTAACAATCGTACTTTTTTGGGAAAAAATTGATCGCGGGAAGAAAACAATCGTACTTTCTTGGAAAAATTGATTTCCATTGTAGATTACATCGACATAAAAAAAAGTTCCTTTCTTGAATTAGTAGCAATGGCCTTAACAACCACAAAAGAGCACACCACACACACCCACAAAAAAAAAAACACACACACACAACACACACACACCACCACACTACTCATCTCTCCTCTCTCTCTCTTCTCTCTCTCCTCTCCCCTCTCTCCTTCCTCGTATATTTATATATATTTTATATTTTATAAAATTTTATATATATATATATATATATATATATATATTGCTTGAATTAAATGAATGCAATGTACCTTTTTTCTATGCCCCCTATGGGGTTCCTTCGAAAACAAGTTCTCTTTGTTGTCATGACAGACGAAAAAAAAACAAAAAACAAACGAAAAATGTCTACAGAAACTGTCTTTTGCACTCTAAAGCCCACGACGGTAAGATAACTAAAGGCACCCATATGAAAAGAGGTTGGGGACTCACAGCGGTAGCGAGGCAGACAGAGGCGAACGAAGGAGAAGGACGGAAAAGACGCAAGGGGGGAGAACCGCTCAGTCGTGGCGTGACTGCTGCAGCGTTGAGCTGAGCGGGAAAAAAAAAAGGGGTTTTTCAAAGGCGCATAATTTCCATATCAAACCATCTTGTTTACACCCAAGCCTGACCACGGAAGCCATACTCGAGCTGTCAACAGTTCCACACAAAAAGAATGTCAAGATACCCCAGCCGCCGTGGCGAAGTGGTTAGCGTCGCGGACTCCCGGCTGGAGGTCGTGGGTTCGAATCCCATCAGATCATGTGGGGTTTTTCTGCCCGACCGGCTCCTACCCAGAGTTGAGTTTGCTGCGGACTCATTTGGGGAAGACTGGAACCACACAGTCGAGTTTCATCCACTTAATGGATGCGTTTCTGAGAGTTTTGCTCAAATTTCATGACCAAACACTGCAGGTGCCTGTATCTCTCGGGCCTGGTTGACGCCAGAATATTATTATGAAAGGAAGGGCGTGAGAGTACACCCCTGTCATGTAGTCTCAGACCGAAATAAAAATCGTAGCATCATCTTAATCATCCTCATTCCCATTGATCAGCTTTTAAAAAAAAAATGTCTCAAACTCTGTGGCCCTTCATGCCCTGCTCTCATGGTGCCCTCAGTTTCGATGTCCTCTACGCGTCTGTGGCCTTGGTTTGCTTCCGTCGGGGTCCCCGGGTATCGGGCGAGTCCATGGGGGCTGTCGTTGGACGGACGTGGGGGCCCCCCTCCGGAGGGAGAGCTCACTCACGCCGGCTCGCGACTAAGCAATTATTGTCGTCAGTAGGGGTCTTAGTAGGTGGTGTCCTGCGTAGTTAGATCAGAACAGACGCCACTGAAAACCACCGAAGTGACTGGGCAGCATTTGCAGTGTCTCCTCCGGTGGGTTGCCTCATGACGACTTGACATTGATGCTTCCTGTGGATTGCTGGTGCCGGGGCTGCGGCGGGGTCAGCCGGGCTATGGCTGTGGACGGGGTGTCGGAAGAGCGGCGTGGGTGCACTGCCTTGAGGTAGCGCAAAGGTTGGGACAGCAAAAAAAAAAAAAAAAAAAAAAAAAAAGAATGTCAAGATACAGTACGTTTAACCGCCGTCCGGTCGACATAACTGTCACACGTTCGGCAATCAGCGGGGGAGGAAAAAAAAGAGGGGAACATCCCCACCGAGACGACTAATGGGTTAGAGGAGGAGAGAAGGCGGAAAGGGGCAAGCTTTTTGTTTATGGCCATGTTTACGGGAATGTATGTTTGCGGAACTTGCCATCATGATGAACGCGAAGGGGGGGAAAGCGGTTGATTGCGGGCTTTTCCTCTCTCTGATTACGCTCTCCCCTCTCTCTCTCTCTCTCTCTCTTCTTCGGGGTCAAGGACGCGACCATACAAGATGGCGACGTGTTTTGTCTGCTGAGGCTCAAAAATCAACATTAATGAAATAGCGCTGTCTCCGGTGAGATTTAAAAAACCAGCACTGCCATCGTGTCTCCAACAGCACCGACAAGTCACAGGCAGGTTCATTCGTGCTAATTGACATACTTCGAAAGAAATTTTGGGTGTCAAACATTCATTGGCATTGTGGTGTTGTGGCCAGGATGTGGTACCTTGGGAAAAAAACACTTTCTCACTTTTACTTGACTGCAGACATGTTCTGTTGTCAGAGTGTCCGTTTCCCAGCGAACTGAACCGGGATGTAGGCAAGGTCGTTTCGGGGTGTGGACAGCCATCCTGGGATTTTTGTGTCCACCGCCATCCTTGTCTGTGGAGATGTCAATCCTAACCCAGGCCCTCCCTCCCCTCAAAAGAAAACGGATAACGATGAAACTTCAGGTGAGACTCTGGACTGGGAATATTCTGGCACCCCGCCTAATGATAGTGACGTACACAACAGCTCCATGAAAGGGCCCTGCGTCAGTGTGTCAAAGATAGTGTCAGGAAGTAGTGAAAGGTGCTGTGAAAGAATTACAAGATCAGCAAGTGGCACAACAGGAAGCCCTGAAGTCTTACCAAGAGACACAGACCACGAGGTTGGAGAGCAGAGTGCAACAATTAGGGGACAGTCTGTCTGACCAGCTAGGAAGGATTGAAGAAAGGCAAAGTAGATAGAGGAGGAGCTGGAATGCGTAACAATACGGTATGAGAGATTACAGGAAGAAAATGCAACTCTGTGGAAGAGATCGACAGGTGGAAAAGTAAAGTGGACTACTTGGAAAACAAAGTAGGCGAAACAACTTACTGTTCTTTGGGATTGAGAAAGAAAAGGTCAACGAAAACTGGGAGGAGTGTGAACAGAAAGTGAAAACAGTACTCAAAGAAGGAATGTGTCTTCAGGAGGAGATTGCCATTGAAGAGCTCATAGACTGGGGAAAGGAGAAGGCGTGGTCGTCAAGTTCTTGTCTCAAAGTCAAAGGAGCTGATTCTCAAGAATGCCAGTAAACTGAAAACTTCAGAAAAGAAATCAGAATGTGTATATCAGAGAAGACTTCTCTGAGACAGTGCGGAAGAAAAGGCAGGGACTGAGGAGAAAAGCCAATGAACTTTATGACAGCGGGCAGAAAACAAGGATGAATTTGACAAATTGTTTACAGAAGAAGGCGTGTACACTTACGACATGGACAAAGAAGAACTAGTGAGACTGAGTGGTCGGGGGGGGAAAGGGAAACAGCAGAGGAAAGCATGAGAAACGGAAGAAGAAGAAGAGCCAGCAGTGGTGGGAGAGACAAGATGTAGAAGAGGATACTGAAGCAGTGTACAATCACTATGATTCTTTGATCTCCACGATCTTTCCAAGGAGGCTTCCCTCTTCTTTCCCCTCACGATGAAGGCAACGCAAGTCGCTATTCATTCTGCCAACGTCGGAGTACCGAGTGCAAGGAATCCGAGACAAACCGGCCGAGAGAATTCAGGTTCGGTGCACGGGAAAAACTCCGGACAAGGACTTCAACTCTACTGCTGCCCCCTTCCCCTTCAAGTCCTGATGACAAGACAGCGCGCGAGCCGGCTTCTCACTGCAAGGGGTGGCAGGCCAAAAGAAGAGGCATACGACTCTACACACTGGGTGAAACTGGGATCTCGAAAAACAAGAGAGAATGGGAAAACGGGTGGGTGGTTCATAAGAGGGGTGGAGATTGCGGGTGGCGGGGGTGAAGGGTGGGTGGCGGTCGGGTAAGAGAATTAGCGAGGGAATTGAACGGAGAGGGAAATAATGGGGCTGGGAAAAGGGGGTGGTACTGGCCGTAGGGGGGAGGTGGAAGGTCAGGGAGGGGGGGTAATTAAAGCCAAGAAATTGACGGGGGGCCGAGGCCCGGGCAGTGTTAATATGGCACATGGAACTGTGGAGGCTGGGTAAATAAACTAACATTCCTGATGTAGTTTCGAAGTATAGATTTTTATATATTTTGTTTAAAAGAACGTTTGTTAAACAGACAGTATTCGTACACTCTTTAGTGATTACGATGTTTTGTTCCAAAGCTGGGGAGTTTTTTCACAACAAGGGCGGTTCTCAGGGAGTAATGATGTGTACGAAAATCTGTCTTTATGAGAGATCAATACGTACTTGAATAATGTTATCATTGAAAATGGTCGGAAATTTGGAACTGAAAAAACCATGTTTCTTATAAAAAAATATTTATTACACCCTTATGACGTACTTACTGGAGGCTATCACAAATGGTTTTGGTATTGAAATCATTGAAACAGTGCTTAATTGATCTCCATGAACGTTTGAGGATTTCTATGTTCATAGTGTGTGGAGGATATGAATGCGAGGAATGGGTGCGAGAATGTTTTGTTAAAGGATGCCGTTGTTGGAAAATAATGTATGGGACTCATTGTTATGAAAGTGATGAGGAAATTATGTGTTCCGTAGGAAGTCTGAAGATTACGGTAGTAACAAATTTTGGAAAAGAGTTGGATTAATTTCTGTTCAACGTTTGATTGTGTTGTCATGAACGGGCTAAATTCAGTTTTGGGTTTCGATGATTTCACTGGACTTTGGGTTTCCAGTTCAGGGGGCCGCAACCTTGACTATTTTATAGCATCTGGTGATCTCTGTCTACAGGAGTTCTATAGTCACTGCCGTGTTTGTCCTCTGTGGGGCTCCGCACATTTCCCCGTTTGGTATTACACTGAACGTCGATGTTGATTTCGATCATTTAGAAGAAAGAAAAGAAATGGTTGAAAAAACGCATTGGAATACAAGTTTAGAACCACACTTTGTAGAGGCTTTAAACAGTGAGGAAATAAGAGATTGTATTCCGGGCGTTGAGCTAATTGATACAGATGTTAATCAAGCTGTAAACTTTTTTTCTAATGCTTTGGTTGTAGTAGTGATTGTATGAAGAAAAAATATATGTGTTAGTAACGAGCACGAATACCAGACTGGTACGACAGGGATTTCGCAAGTTAAAGAGCAAAGTGAGGCAGTCGTTAACAATCTTTCGTATTTGTAAAAAATTAAATTGACAAACGTAAAGATTTTGTTCAGCATCGAAAATATTACAAGTCTTTCGTTAAAAAGAAAAGAGGGTGTTTTAAAAAGTGAAAAAGCTAACAGACTGGCTTCTTCGGTAAAGATAGTGAGGGGGTTTTTGGGGAGAAGTAAGAAGTATGACAGGCCGAAAAAGTCTCAAATTTGCCCTGATATATCAGATCAACAATGGTACCATCATTTTTAAAAGCCTGTTTAATGTGCGAAGATCAAAGTACATGAAATAGCACCGAAAATGTTAATACTGATTGTAAAGAATTGAACTTACCTATAACTGAGAAATGAAGTACTTCAGCTGTTAATCTTTAAAGAAAGGAAAGCGTGTGGAAAATTTATGGAATCACTGCAGAAATGTTGAAATTAAGTAGAACTTTTCCGGTCGTTTTTTTAAAATAAACTTTTCAATGTACTATTCGACAGAGGTTCGTATCCAGAAGAATGGGCGAAAGCAATCATAGTTCCAATTTTTAAAAAAGGTGACAAAACAGTAACTGACAATTACAGGGGGTTTCGCTATTAAGCTTAGTTAGTAAATGCTACTGTCGATTCTAATAGAAGACTAGTAAATGGATCGAAGAGAACAGAAAACTGTCAGAATCTCAGGCTGGGTTTAGAAAGGGTTACTCCACAGTCGACCCTATTTATACTTTAAATGCTATTATAGAAAGTGTTTTTCAAAAAGGGGTGGCAAACTTTTTGCATGTTTTGTAGATAAGAAAAGCATTTGATTCAGTCCAACATGAACCACTATTTAAATTCTGCGTACAACTGGCATACATGGAAGTTTGGTGACAGCGTCACAGCGATTTTGAGTCAATTGTTTCATGCGTGAGAATTGAAGACGTCTTTCGGAGTTTTTCAGTTGTCGTAGGTTGAGACAGGGTTGTATACTTAGTCCAGAGCTTTTTTCTATTTTCATTAATGAAATTGCTGCATATGTAGATGGCAGCGGTATGCCCTGGCATTCAGATGTTACCTGGTTTGTTGAACTATTCCTTCTGTTGTTTGCCCATGACATTGTTCTTTTATCCCATACTGCCAGGGGTCTCCAAAATCAAATTAATTTTTTTAAATGAAGTCTGTAAAAGATTATTTTTAAATATAAATAAAGATAAGACCAAAGTAATGGTTTTTCGAAAAGGAGGGTTCTTGGGTAAAAATGATAAATGGACTTTTTAAAAGGATCTATCTTGGAAGTGGTAAACGAGTATAATTTCTTGGGTTTTGTTTTTACAACGAAAATGAGTATTTGTAAAGGTGTTGATGCCTTGGCAGCAAAGGGTAGAAGAGCATGTATGAAAATTTTGTAAAAATATTAGGCAGTCTTCATGATATATCTAAATCCCGCATCTTTTAAAATTTTTGACACACAAAGTTCAACCTGTCATTATGTATGCTGCAGAATTGTGGGGGATAAACAGATTGAAAACATTGAAAAAATTCATACATTTGCATGCAAAGTTTTTTGAAAGTACCATTAAAATTACCAAACAAAATTGTGTGGCCGAAGTGGGTAGATATCCATTAAAATATTAACAGTTCTGTGAGATGCATAAAATACTGGCTAAAGATTTTGAAGATGAATGAGTCAAGGCTACCCAAAATTAGCATATATTATGTTTAAAAACTTGGGTGAAAAAAAGGTAAAGCATGTGGGTAAAATTCGATTAAAAATACTTTGTTTCGTTTGGATTTGGATTGCCTGGGTTTAAACCCAAAGGGGTTGGATGTGAAATTTCTTTTGTATCATTGTTCAAGCAACGTTTGAAGATAATATCTCAGGAATGGGATAGCTCAGTAATGAACAATGACATATATTGCATGTACGGCTATTTAAAAATGTGTTTGAAAGCGAACCATATTTTCAATACCTTGATATCAGATGCTTTCGTGATGGTTTTGTTAAACTCAGAACCGGGGTACTTCCAATAAATGGTTCCTCTTTTAGGACTACTTTAGTTTAAACGCTAAACTTTCTGTGTCCTTTCTGTAAAGTAATAGAAAAAGAAAACCATTTCATTCTGTTTGTCCTTTATATGATGAATTAGAAAGAAGTATTTGTCTGGAATTGAACAGCACTATACTTCTGTTTGATGAACAAATCCATGAAATTGACTCGAAATCTAGCTTTGTTCATCTTTTATGCAACTCGACAAAGAAGGCTGTTGACTGAAAGTCATGAAGGATGATTACACGGTGATAACTATAAAAGTTTAGATGTGAAAAGGAAGTAAAGTTGTATTAATATACTGTTGCTAATAGTATTGTCTAGTCATACTATATTTCCATTGTTTTTCTGTTTCTTGACCTTGTATCTAGGGGCTGGTGGCCTAAAGATAATAACCCCTTGTTCTTGTTTCTCTCTCCTCTCTCTCTCTCTCTCTTCTCTTTTCTCTCTCTCTCTCTCTCTCTTCTCTCTCTCTCTCTCTCTCTCTTTCTCTTTATGGGGACACGATTTGCTGTTTGTTCATTACGTATATAACTGTTTATAATATTGTGTTGTATTTGTATGTTCACACACCCTTTCCCTTAGGGGCCAGGGCCTATTTCGAAAAAAAATTATCTGAATCTGAATCTCTCTCTCCCCTCTCTCTCTCTCTTTTCTCTCTCTCTCTCTCTCTCTGTAACACGGTTACGACTAAACGTCTTTAGTCGGATGATGATAAGATGAGAGAGAGAGAGAGAGAGAGAGAGAGAAAAGAGAGGAGGAGAGCAGAGAGAGAGAGAGAGAGAGAGAGAGAGAGAGTATCGTGTTGTTATAACCCCTCCCCACCAACGCCTTTCAAGACTTTTTTTTTGTCTTGTGTTTTGTCTGGTGATTCGACGTTTGTCCACGGTTGTTGTTTTTTTTTGTTGTTTTTTGTTTGGCGGTTCGCTAACATTTTTTTTAAAGATTATTTTCAAGACTGTTACAAAGCATACGAGAATAATTCGTCATAGGAAAACATCAACCAACAACCTACAATTATTGATGATCGTGTATAATATAACAGCTCAACTAATGACGTTGACGTCTCTCACGGTTGCGAAGCGAAGTCATCCCGTTGGAAGTATCGTCCCCTGATAAGGAATAGAATGAAGAACAGAATAGTGTGACAGACAAACATGAAGAGACCACGATGTTGAACAGACACTGAAAAATGTGCGAAACATGTTTCCCCACTGACAATTTTTTTTTATGGCAGTTTGATATCAAACAGAATTACTAACATGCTGCATACTGACCAGCCGCCGTGGCGAAGTGGTTAGCGTCGCGGACTCCCGGCTGGGAGGTCGTGGGTTCAAATCCCATCAGAGTCATGTGGGTTTTTCTGCCCCGACCGGCTCCTACCCAGAGTTGAGTTTGCTGCGGACTCAGTTGGGAAGACTGGGACCACACAGTCGAGTTTCATCCACTTAATGGATGCGTTTCTGAGAGTGTTGCTCAAATTTCCTGACCAACACTGCAGGTGCCTGTATCTCTCGGGCCTGGTTGACGCCAGAATATATTATGAAAGGAAGCGTAGAGTACAGCCCTGTCATGTAGTCTCAGACCGAAATGGAAATCCGTAGCATCATCTTAATTAATCATCCTCATTCCCATTGATCAGCATTAAAAAAAAAAAAAAGTCAAATTCTGTGGCCCTTCATGCCCTGCTCTCATGGTGACCTCAGTTTCGATGTCCTCTCCGCGTCTGTGGCCTTGGTTTGCTTCCGTCGGGGTCACCGGTATCGGCGAGTCCATGGGGGCTGTCGTTGGACGGACGTGGTGGCGCCCTCCGGAGGGAGAGCTCACTCACGCCGGCTCCGCGACTAAGCAATTATTGTCGTCAGTAGGGGGCTTAGTAGGTGGTGTCCTGCGTATGTTAGATCAGAACAGGCGCCACTGAACACCACCGAAGTGACTCGGCAGCAGTGCAGTGTCTCCTCCGGTGGGTTGCCTCATGACGACTTGACATTGACTGCTTCCTGTGGATTGCTGGTGCCGGGGCTGCGGCGGGGCCAGCCGGGCTATGGCTGTGGACGGGGTGTCGGAATGAGCGGCGTGGGTGCACTGCCTCTGAGGTAGCGCAGAGGTTGGGACAGCAAAAAAAAAATAAATAAAAAATAAAAATTCAAAAAAAATTAAAAAAAAAAAAAAATGCTGCATACTGAAATGAATCTTCTCTTTGTAATGCGTGAAGGTTTTACACAACAAAAAACAGGTTGAAGTAACACAAAGACAGAAAACAATGAGAGCAGGCGAGCTAGAGAGAGAGAGAGAGAGAGAGAGAGAGAGAGAGAGATGTAGCATCTTATACAAGCGGACCTGAAGATGGAAATGGGGGTGTAGAAGTGGGGAGATGGAAGTGGCTTTGATGACTTGAGCAGTATTCAATCGTACTTGAAACGGCAACTTCATACTTTTATTAGCGCGTGTCCGGAAACTTAC
>CM031623.1:43739107-43756607 GCA_018398815.1 Conus ventricosus
TGTTGATTAGTTACAAGCTTCTCCTTCATTAATTCAATATTCCTGTTTGATAAACAGGTACAAGTATGATGATTTTTTGGAGTGATTCCGCAGGTAAAATGTCGATTTGTTTTTAAAGGGAAACAAATCAAGGTGGGACCTTTAAACAGGGGAATGGAGTGGTGTAGAAGACAAAGAACCACGACAAGAAGGAGGAGGAGGAGGAGGAAGAGGAGGGGAAGGAGAAGGTGGAAGAGGAAGAGGAGGAGGAGGAGGAAGAGGCGGAGGAGGAGGGGAGGGGTAGGAGGAGGAGGGGGAGGAGGAGGAGGAGGAGGAGAGGAGGAGGAGGAGGAAGAGGAGGAGGAAGAGGAGGAGGAGGAGGAGGAGGAGGAGGAGGAGGAGGAGGAGGAAAGAATGACACAAGAAGAAGATACAGGAAGGAAGGGGGGGGGGGGGAGGAAAAGAAAAGGTTAAAAAAAATCCTCCACAATCGTCCTTCCTTATCAGACACTGTGACGTCATTGAGATGGAGCGGAAGTAGTGGGCCCATGGATCAACAGGGAAGTGAACCAGGGAAATGTTTCAGACACTGCATTAAGATTGAGAGGTCTGGCCGTTTCACCCATTGGTCAGAGAACGTCACTATTTCAGGTACATGAGGGGGGTGGGGGTGGGGGGGAAGGAAACAAGTCCCTTTTTTGAAGCTTTAGCCCTGGAAACAACATAATATCTTATTTGTATGGAAGATTCGTGGGGGTTTTAAACAGGAAAAAAAGTGAATTGGACGGAAACTAGATTAAACTTCGTCTGTTTTTTTTTTTTTTTTTTTTTAACCTGTTTCTTTCATTCATCTATGTTAGTGTATGTGTCGGGCTTCCTGATTTGCCGACATCTATTAACTTTCGATTGCTACTGATTAAGACCGTCAGTCTCAGTAAAGGCGTTGTTACCAAAACTTTAACATACCCCAACAAATGTGTGCCGTTGCTCATCACAGAGCAAGAACCCCCCCCCCCCCCCCACCCCCCCCCCCACACACACACACACCCAGTGAGCGTTTACATATAATACATCTGTAAAAACAAAGAAGAAAGAAACAAACAAAAAACGAAAATAGGCGTATCACCAGCCGCCGTGGCGAAGTGGGTAGCGTCGCGGACTCCCGGCTGGGAGGGTCGTGGGTTCGAATCCCATCAGAGTCATGTGGGTTTTTCTGCCCCGACTGGCTCCTACCCAGAGTTGTTGAGTTTGCTGCGGACTCAGTTGGGAAGACTGGGACCACCCAGTCGAGTTTCATCACTTAATGGATGCGTTTCTGAGAGTGTTGCTCAAATTTCCTGACCAACACTGCAGGTGCCTGTATCTCTCGGGCCTGGTTGACGCGGGGATATATTATGAAAGGAAGCGTAGAGTACAACCCTGTCATGTAGTCTCAGACCGAAATGGAAATCCGTAGCATCATCTTAATCATCCTCATTCTCATCGATCAGCATTAAAAAGAAAAGTATCAAATTCTGTGGCCCTTCATGCCCTGCTCTCACGGTGACCTCAATTTTGATGTCTCTCCACGTCTGTGGCCTTGGATTGGTTCCGTCGGGGTCACCGGTATCGGCGAGTCCATGGGGCTGTCGTTGGACGGACGTGGTGGCGCCCTCCGGAGGGAGAGCTCACTCGCGCCGGCTCCGCGAATAAGCAATTATTGTCGTCAGTAGGGGGCCTAGTAGGTGGTGTCCTGCGTATGTTAGATCAGAACAGGCGCCACTGAACACCACCGAAGTGACTCGGCAGCAGTGCAGTGTCTCCTCCGGTGGGTTGCCTCTTGACGACTTGGCATTGACTGTTCCTTGTGGATTGCCGGTGCCGGGGCTGCGGCGGGGCCGACCGGGCTGTGGCTGTGGACGTGGTGTCGGAATGAGCGACGTGGGTGCACTGCCTCTGAGGTGGCGCAGAGGTTGGGACAGAAAAAAATGCGTATCTGTTCATTTCTAAAACATCAATGTGCCATTTTGTAATGCATCAGAATTGTTATTGATTTTGAATTAAAGAAAAAGAGAGAGAAACAAAACAAAAAAGGAATAGAAAATGGACAAATTGTAAAAAGAGGAAGAAAGAAAGATACAAAATGAAAAGGGACCACGTTTTAATTTTCTTCTTTTTGTTCTGCCAGTGAATAAATCATACAGAACTTCATTTGAAAAAAGGGGGGGGGGGGGGGGGGGGGGGGGGGGGGGAAGCAAGACTTTATGCCCCGGGGGTTTAACAAATGAAAACCCGTAACCACACACACACGCACGCACGCAGCGGGACGCACACTCACTCCACACACAACACCACACACCACACAACAACACACACACACACACACACACACACCACACACACACACCACACAACACCCCCCCCCCCAAAAAAAAGCCCGGTGTATTCGGGGGGTTTCTGGCTGAAGGAAGAGGAAACTCTGACAATCATATCGTGAATTTGATTTCCCTTTAAAACGGGGAAAATATATGGACAAATGGAACAGGTTGTTTGTTTTGAAAGGAAGGGGATATGGTACATCTCTCTCTCCTCTCTCCTCCCCTTTTCACCCTCTCTCTCTCTTCTTCTCTCTCCCCCTCTCTCTCTCTCTTTTCCCCCTTGATTCTTTCAAACTTTTTTAGATTTTGAAGAAAAATATCGTGTTGTATCAACAAAAAAGGGGACCTTTTCTTTTCGAAACCTAAAGATACTGTGCTAAAAATTAGGGGAAACTATTTCCCAAATTGTGTATGCTTGGAATGTCATTTTAAAGGGCTGTGAAAGGGGCGCCTTCAAGGTCGCTACACAAACATATGGATAGGGTAGCGCGTTAACGACTATTTTTTATGTCCTTTGACATTTTTCGATCTTTTTGTTTGGTGTGAATGTGGTATCGAGAAAATTGAGTCTATCAATGCCTGTGGAACGAAACCTCACCGCTATGTCATACCAGAACTTGCAAAAGAAAACAACAGGCGCTGTACGAGAGAAATTTGTCGGGAATGAAGTCTGTTGTTTTTTTTTAAAAAAATGCGTTTTTTTTCTAAAAAAATGCAAGAGCGTATGAAAGGGGGCAATTAGTCTGATTGAATAAGTAGACGAGGCATTAGATGTTTTAATTGTTGTGTGAAAGGGGGCGCAGAGAGCAGAAAAAGCAGTTTACTTGGCATCAGAACAAAAAAGGGGACGGTATGATACCGAATCCCGGGTTTAAACAAAAGAAAGCTCAAAAATTTTGACGAAATTCCGGCTTCTTTGCCCACCCCTTCTCGTGATCCTACTGAAAGGGCCAGGGGGAATTAAAATCTTTAAAGAGAAGGAGAAACAGTTAAAAATGATGTGTTGGAGGGTTTACTTCAGTCTGTAAAAAACCCAAAAAATTTTTTTGGGATCGTATTCAAAAAATTTTAAAAGAAACAAAACCCCCCCTGGAATGTTATTAGTTCAGAAATGTGGTTCCACTTTTCAGGACTACGGGAAGGGAAAAAATTTGATGCCCAAAATGTTTTGGTCGTGACAGTTACCAAAATAAAACGATTTGATGACAATCAAAATCGCCCGATTTCCAGAGAAAAAATTTTTAAATGACTTGAAAAAAGTAAAACCTCGTAAAGCGCCGGCCCAAGGGGTTTTTGGGGGAAATGATAAAACGCTTCCCCAGTCAAAAGTGTTTTTAGATTTTTTGGGTTTAAATTTTTTTAATTTATTTGAAAAAAGGGATACCCCAAATTTTGGTCAAATCTATAGTGTTTCCCATTATATAAAAAAGGGATGCAAACAATCGAAATTACAGAGGAATCTCGTTTTGAAAATGTGCAGAAAATTATACAGTCGTTTTTTAAACCTGAACGCAAGATGGGGGAAGAAAATCTTTCGGGAAAATATAGCTGGATTTAAGAAAACTACCCCACTTTTGATCATATATTTACTCTGAGGCATTCGTACAAAACTTTTTTTTGTTTAAATCGTAAACGTATGTCCTTTTATTGATTTCGAAAAGGGCGTTTGATTCGTTAATAAAACTATATTGGGGGCCCATCTTGCAAAAAAATGGATTCATGGAAAAGCGATAAATGTATAGTAAGTATTATGACTGGAAAAGGCCGAGTGAAAATGGTGCTTTATAAAAATTTTAAAAACGTATTTCTGGTGTGAAACAGGGCGTGTTTTACCCGGGGTTTTTGTTCTCGTTTTTATAAAAAATTAACCAAAAGTTTACATTCGGGGAAGCCGGGTCACTTTTTATAAATAAAATTTTTGGGAAATTTTTCATTCTGTTTCAGTGATGACGTGGTCTTGGTCTCAGAGACGCATTGGTTTACAAACTCAATTTAAAACCCCTTGAAAAAAGCTACTGAATTTACAATAAAAGTTAATAAAGCAAAAAGTACAAATTGCATTTAAAAGGGGGGGTATTTTTGCAAAGAGAAAGAGGACAACAAGGGGATCTATATTGCTTTTTTAAGGGAAAAAATTTGGGGTAATACTTCCCACCGTTGATTGTCTATACCTGCAAAGATTTAGTCATAAGCAAAAAACGCATTTTTGGTTTAAAGAAATTATCCCTCCAAACGTTTCCCCCTTAAACTTTTTTTTTTGAATTTTTTGATTGTCAGTTCAGCCGATGGTGAAATAGGAGCTAAAAATTGGGGCTGGATGTGCTTTTGTACATTGCAAAAAACCCTTTTGTTTCTCAAAGAAATTTTTGGGGGGTGTCGTTGGACACCAATGATGGATTGGGAAACAGCTAGTTTCCGATTCATTTGAATTTCCGTTGTAAAATGTATTCGATTTTGGGTTTAAAAATATTACGATGCAAGATCAAGGACCAGCCGTAAAATGCGTAGAATTGGCAATAAGGTAAGAAAAACGGGGTAACAAATGTTGAATGAAATTTTGTGATATGGATTTGGGTTTTGTAGGGCTCAACCAAGTTTTGGGGGATATAATGCTTTTATAAAGGGTGTTCCAAAAAGAAAAATTGATTGCATTTGGGCAAAATTGGGAACACGCACCTAAAAAATAGGGAAAGTTTAAATTATAAAAAACCCTTAGCCTTACGCGTTTACCATTTTTACATGTCAAAAAAAAATAACAAGCATTTCAAACACTTTGACAATTTCGATTCGGGTCTCTGATATTGCTATTCATTACTTTTCGCATAGACGGGCCCTGCAAGAAATCTGTCTGTCCTTTGTGTCGAAATGCAAAGAGGACGAAGTTTTTTGTGTGGTTTCCCTGTTAAGAATTTTGGGAAAATTCACCCCGAAAAAGATTTAACTATCCTTGTTTTTCAAGTTAACGTTTTTAAGGGCACCCCAAAAAATACCGTTAAAAATTTAAGCTATTTATTTAATAACTAAAAGGAAGTGTTTATAAACTTGAAAAGACCAATACCAGGCGACTTAAAAGTATAATCCCCCTTTTAAAAGGGTAGGCCTTTAGAATAAACTTTAGTCTTTGGGCTCTCCTGACTTCTCTGTGTCTTCCCTTTTCTTCTGTCTGTCTGTCGCTTCTGTCTGTCTCTCTCTCTCTCTCTCTCTCTCTCCTTCTCTCTCTCTCACAAGACACACAGACCAAATCAGAAAAAAAAAAAAAATTTGTTCGTTCTTTCCCTTCGTTCGTTCTCTCTCTCTCTCTTCTCTCCCCTCCTCTCTCTCTCTCTCCCCCTCTCCCCCTTTCCCCCCTTTTTCTCTCTTCTCTCTCTCTCTCTTCTCCCTATAGAGTCGTGTGGTTGTGTGGGTGTGTGTGTGTGTGGGAAATTTTAACGAATTATTTTCATTTGGAATGTTGTAGGCTTTAAGGAGAGAAGAGGAGGAGAGAGAGAGGGGAGAGGAAGAGAGAGAGAGAGAGAGAGAGAGAAGAGAGAGAGAGAAGGGGACAGAGAAGGGGAGAGAGGGCTGGGGAGGAGGAAAGGGGGCGCAAACAAACACCTATAACACCCGAGACTCGAAAAAAAATTTTTTGTCAAAGGGTAAGATTTTAGGGGGTTCCTATCTTCCACTGGCCCCCGTTTACGGTTTTTAAAAAAAAAATAAAAACAAAAGGGGAAAGAGAAGAAAAAAGGAGAAAAAGGGGGGGGGAAAAAGGGAAGGAAGGGAAAAGGGGAAAAAGAAAAAGGGGAAAAAAAACGGAGAAAGGGGGAAAAAAGGGGGGGGGGGGGGGGGGGGAGGGGGGGAAAAAAAAAAAGGGGGGAAAAAAAAAAAGGGGGGGAAAAAAGGGGGAAAAAACTGGGGGGGGCGGGGGGCCTTCCCCTGTCGTTGCCCCCCTGGGTGGGCCCCTTTTTGGGCATAGGGGGTGTTTCCCCCTTTTTTTTTTTTAAACGGCCGCTTTTTTCCATTCTTCCCGGGACAAAATTTTATCCGTCTCTGGGTAATTTTCCGGGGCGCCATAAAACATTTAAACCCCGTGTGTTTTCACCCTGTATTTTAATCCCGGGGAATCCCTTAAAAACAACCTGGAAAAAGGCCCTTTTTTTTCAAAATTTCCGGTTTATTTGAAAAAAGGACCCCGGAAATTGGAATCTAAGATTTTCATTTTTCATTTTCATTCAGGAGTTTGGATGATGGTGACAGTAAACGCTGAAATCTGTTTCCAAATCCAAGGGAAATTTAAGAATTGGGGCAAATCTTAGTTTGCAGTACTGAAAAAATTTGGGAAAAAAAAAACAGGATTGGGAAAACTGCGAAGTTTTTTAAAAAAAAATGAGTTTTTAAGTAACTTCTTTTCCCTTAAAAATACGTTATCTTCAATACGGACAACATTTGTTGTTTAAATGGGGGGAGGTGAAAACGGAACTTCTTACAATAAACCCATTCATTGTTAAAAAAGGGGAGGTAAAAACCCAAACTTTTTCAAATCATTTTTGCCCTTTCATTTTTTTAGGATTAAAAAAAGAGTATATCCAATTAAGCCAACAAAATGCTGGGGTTTTTAGTATGGTTTAGCCCTGGGGGCAGAAATCACCCCCGCTATTCAGGCCGTGAAAATTCGATTTTCCTGACGAGTGGCGTAAACGGGAATGGACCCGCCGCATTTTTTTTTTTTTTGCCCCCCCCCCCCCCTCCCCCCCCCCCCCCCCCCCCCCCCCCCCCCCCCCCCCCCCCCCCCCCCCCCCCCCCCCCCCCCCCCCCCCCCCCCCCCCCCCCCCTCCCCTCCCCCCCCCCCCCTCCCCCCGCCCCCCCCCCCCCCCGCGTCATGGGGTAAAGCCTGTATGCATGGATTTGGGGAGGCCCCTATGAACCTTCAGGGGGGTTTTTGGCCTGGGGGGGGATGGCCCTTTCTTTCTTTCTTTTTTTTTTCATTTTTTTTCTTCCCGCCTTTTTTTTCCATTCTCCTGTTTTTCGTATTTTTTTCCCCAATTTTTTTTTTTTCTGTTTTTAGTTTTTCTTTCCCTAGCTCTGTGTCTCTGTATTTGTAAGCAGTTATGTATTTTCCCAGTAATTCTTGTATTCAGCATGGTTTTCGTATAGCAGTTTTGAATTCGAATGCATTACATCCAGTACTTTCCTGCATATTGTTGCTTTTAATATAGTAGTGCTCAGTTTTAAGATTTTTTTCTCTGATATTCATGTGGTGCATGTATGGATGCCACATTGTATTTCATATGTTTTGGTTTATTCATTTTCAAACAAGATAGTATTCCATGTCTTTTATCATGGTTGCTTATACAGTTTTGATATTTTCTTCATATCTTTATCTTCATAGAAAATATAGTTCGTGTTGTACCAACATACTTGCATATACTGTACCCAGACTATAGCACCAATTACGTAGCCTTACATATATAATATGTTTATAAATGAAAGAGACAAGAACGGGGAAAAAAAAGAACGTTTCAACAAATTTAAAAGCCACGATGGTGAAGTGGTTAGCGTCGCGGACTCCTGGCTGGGGGTCGTGGGTTCAATTCCCATCAGAGTCATGTGGGATTTTTCTGCTCTGACTGGCTCTTACCCAGAGTAGGTGCGAAGGCTGAGGTGGGACTGACCAGGCTGTGGCTGTGCACGGGGTGTCGGAATGAGTGCCGTGGGTGCTCTGCCACTGAGGTGGCACAGAAGATGGGTAAGCAAAAAAAAAAAAAAAAAAAAAAAATCAACAAACTAATTTCTAATTAAGCGTCTTTCCGTTTCAATCTACTTCATCTCCAACATGAAATAAGATGTAGGTTGATTGAAAAGGCTAGACGCATAAAGGAAATCTTTCTAATCAGTTATTATTTTTTCCCTCTGCACTGAAAATAGTCCATCATCGAATTGGTTGGCAGAGCTATTTGGCTTTCTACCTCGCAGTCCAGTCACTGGAAGTTGAAATTACCCCAGATACTCGGTGCACGTGAGATTCGAATTTTCTCCTTTACGAGTGAGTGTACTTGGTGAGAATGGACTGGACTGTACATTTTGTCCCCTGTCTCATCCCATTGCCGTCTGAACGGCCTTGCTCCAACGGCGCCCATCACGGCTTCTTTGTACACACCTACACCAGTGTTCGTCTTTTTCCCAGTCTCGGCACCGACAGTGCAGTGGGAGTAATCAGCTTATTGCATTGATGTGAGGAGGCCTGTGATGGACCTTCAGTGTGTCTCCTCTTGGTCTGGGTGTACCAGCTTGCCCTTCTTTCTTTTCTTTTCTTTTCTTTCTGCCTTCCTTTGTTCTGTCCGTCATTCTTTTTCTTTCAAACTTTTTCTTTTTGTCTCTGTCTCAGTGTTTTTCTTTCTCTTTGTTTGCTGCTGTATTTGTAAGTCATTTTATGATTTTTCCTAGTGCTTTCTTTTAGTGTGCATGTTTTTGAGGAGTTTCGTGATTCAAAATGTATTACATTCAATACTTTCCTGCATCTGGATGTATATAGTAGTGCTCGGTATCAACATGTGTTTTTTCTAATACTTGTGTGGGTTTCATGTATGGATATAAAAGGGTTTTTTTTATATGCAAATGTTCGTTTATATTTGAACAAGATAGTATCTATGTCTTTTGTCATTTTAACTCATACAGTGTTTACCTTTCTTCACACATCTGATCCAGTAAAGAAC
The DNA here is from genome assembly GCA_018398815.1 of Conus ventricosus. Lineage (NCBI taxonomy): Eukaryota > Metazoa > Mollusca > Gastropoda > Neogastropoda > Conidae > Conus > Conus ventricosus. The sequence continues at coordinate 43,748,136 of CM031623.1, forward strand.
TATGTTCTTTTTCATATGAACATACTTGCTTTTTCTGTAGGCTGACATACATCACCAGGTATGTAGCCTGAATATATGATAATGTTTAGAAATGAAAGAGACATGAATGGAAAAAAACAAAGACCAAGTTTCAACAATTTAGTTTCTAAATCAGCTTCTTTCTGTGATGAACAACATACTGGTTGTTAAAGAAAGGCAAGATGTCAATAAGGAAATCTTCCTATGTGCAGCCAATACTTTTTTTTCTCTCCACACTAAAAATAGTACGTTATCTAATTGGTCGGCAGAACCATTGACATTTTTTCTCGCAGTTTGGTCGCTGGAGGCAGAAATTACCCCAGATACTCAGTGCACGTGAAATTCGATTTTCTCCTTTACGAGTGAGTGTACTTGGCGGGAACGGACTTGGCTGTACATTTTGTCCCCCTGGCTCATCCCATTGCCATCTGAATGGCCTTGCTCCCATGGCGCTCATCACGGCTTCTTTGTACATAGCTACACCTGTGTTCGTCCTTCTGCAGTCTCAGCACTGGCAATCCAAAGGGAGTAAGTAGCTGTACTGCATCGATCTTTGGATCCTTATGATGTAAATCTAATTAGTTTGTCTCTTCCTGGTCTGAATGAAAGTGCTTACCCTTCTTTTTTTCCTTTCAGTCCTTTGTTTCTTTCTTCTTCATGTGTTAGTTTTTGTTCTTCTGTTTCCATTTTTAAAGAAAATCTGTCTATCTCCATGCCTGTGTGTTTTTCTGTTGAGTGTCTCCATCTTTGTAAGTTTTTTCTTTCTTTCTGCGTACGCAGGCTGATAACTCCTGCGGACACTCCCTGTATAGCCGGGCAGTGGAGTTTTGTGTGTATGACCCTTTTTTATCCCGCCATTAAGGCAGCCATACTCCATCTTCGGGAAGGTGCATGCTATGTGTCACGTGTCATCCATACCAACGGCCAAACTGGCCTTCTCTTCCGAAAGTTGGTGATGGGATTTTACGTGTGTGCAAGATTTTGTGCGTGCGTTCACACACGGAACCTCGGTTTATAGTCTCATTCGAAGGACTGTGTGGGGAATGGAGTCAGAACCAATGTTAACTCCGAGGGAAAAATCCCCCTATACCGAAATTCGAACCCGCAACCCCAGGATCACGAGTCCGGCGCTCTACCAACTGAGCTATTCCGGCCCCCATCTTTGTAAGTCATGATATATTATTCCCAGTATTTTTCTGCAATTCAGTATGCCTTTATTACATAGTAATATCATGGCTTAATATGTATTATATCCGACACTTTCCAGTAGTACCAAACATCAGTTTTTGTTTTCTGATTCTTATATGAGTACTTGCATGTTTACAATGTGGTATTTCATGTGTAGTCATTAGTTCACATGCAAACAAATTGGTATTTGGTATCTTCTGGCAATGTAGTTCATATGATCTTGATGATTTGAGGCCTACATACATTGCTCTATCTAATGGAGAAATGTGTGATCCATTGAAACAACATGATGATTGGGCGCGGCATACTAAAAATTTATACATTTTCTTTTTCAATGGACTGTTCTGTGAAGAAAATTGGGGAGAAAACGCCTGTCTTTCCATTACAGATAGAATTACCTGTTCCTAGTTTATGGGTCAAACAAATCTAGAGTCAAATATTTTATATGAAGTGCACGCCAAGATAACCATCGCGATATTGACCCTACAGTGTAGGCGTGGCCGTTTCACACCCCTGTTTTGGCATTTCTCTCTCTGGTTGGACCGTTAAGCCGACAATGGGGGAGTACTGCTTTAGGCGTATCCACCAGTGCCGTCTGTCCTATGAAAACGGCGGGGTCACTCACGCTGAACGCTAGCTCTGACACGATTATCTCCATTGCAAATTTCCGTCAATCGTCTGCCCTCTACATATTTGGTGTCCCTTCAACAAAATGCGATTCTAAAGTGATCAGTCGTTTTTGTGAGTAAGAATCTTATTGAATCTTTCATTAAAACACAATAGATTGTTTTAGATTTTCTTTTATTGGCATTCAATTGCCTTTACTAAAATGATACTAATACTGCAACACATTATCTGATGATTCACAACTAATACAAAGCCTCTTGAGATAGTACAACATATCTGGGGGGGGGGGGGGGGGGGGGGGTTTCCTTCTGATTCTTATAGGCTTTTTGGAAAGCTTAATGTAGCAGGTAGCGTCAATTTGTAAGCAAGAAACAAAAAAACTTCAAACGAATTCTGCTTATGGTACCAGTTCGCGTACACAACTGCAGACACAGGGCAGTCCTCTTGAAGATCTGTTCTTAGTGTGTTCTATATACTATGTGTCTGCAAGTGTACCGGGCGAATTAGTGCCATGAGCAGAATTCGTTTTGGATTATAGATGTGTAGCTATCTCAAGCATGGGAGCATAAGCTACCTTTCTTGTTTGCTATTGATTGTGCCTTTATTATGCACTTTATTTAATTAAACATATCATAACTATTTTTTTCTGACACTTTTTTCGCTTTTAGTGTTTTGTAAATTCGTGTTTGTTACATTTTCTTTTGCATTTACGTACCTTCAGTATACCTTTATCATATAGGTTAATATAGTTGAAAACTTCCTTGCATTTAGTATGCGTTCTATGGTGATTAAAGTTAAGTTCTATTTCTGGTTCTTACCTCTCTTCAGCACTTCACAACAAACTTTCAAAAGAGAACAATTGAACTGTAACTCTCACTATTCAAGGTAGACCACTGCTCCTTGAAACTGATACTGGAACTTCCTCTGTGTTCCTAATCAGTTCATTAACATCGGGGAAGGAAGATCTGACACCCAATGACCATAACGATGATTCTATACGCAAGCCTAAGGACTGCTGTGTATAATCAAGTTGAGTTTTTAGCTTGGCGCATAGAAGAGTCTGCCATGCTAACCCTAATCGTGGTTGATGGGAAAGGGTTCCTAGTCTACTGGACAGAAACTGGACCCAGAGGTTGCACGTGGAAGCAGCATTCCTAGTGAACCAGGGGACTGAGGAGCTGTAATACAACGCGGAATTTCATCGGTTTCCCAGCTTGTTCAAGGATGAGTTAGTCAGATGAACTCTTTTCCTGTCCCTGATCCGCCCTTTTCCGCCCGACCCGTCAGGCTCCTGATCCGCCCTGTTCCGCCCGTTCGTCAGTTGGCTGATTGTCTCGGTGTGCCTCCCTTATTTGGGTTGACCACAGTAATAAGACAAACCGGTCGTTATCCGGGTCTTTCCTACCTTTCTCAGCGCCATATGCAAAAGCGGTTTGTGGCTTTTTTGATTTTTAATCGATTTTTTTTGGTCATCCCATCGACTTCCAACTACGATCGAAATGTCGCGCTCTGACAGTGACAGTGACATGAGCTTGACTGTGGACCAAATGTTCAATATGAATGTGTTTCCGACCGAAAATGACGACTGGAATCAATCAGACATTGATCTTGACTCTGTCGACAGCGACAGTGACTTTGAAGTTGCAGAAGGAGTGAATGCGAGTAGTGACAGTGACTCGGACATAGGCGACGCAGGTGACGCAGGTGCTTCTGATGTCGGTGGATGTGCACAGTCATCGCAGTGGTCAAACAACGACTTTCGGACTGAAGTTCGTGTGTTTGATGCATACAGGGCCCCCCCACATCCACAAGTGAATCTTCGAACACCTTTTGATTATTTTTCACTTGTTTTTCCCTTGGACGCATTCCATCTCATGGTCAGGGAAACCAACCGGTATGCAAGACAAACGCTCATGGCTGCTGGTCTTCCAGAAAATTTCATGTCAGTGATCCGTGTGTGACAAAAGTGATCAAAAGCAAAAATATTTCCAGTGACTGTGTTGTTTGTGTGTGATCATATTTGGATTATATAATTCATTACATCTGGAACCATATGGTGAGTACAACAAAAATATTTGAGTGTTGTTTTGTGTTGTGATGCCTGCCTTTCTTCCCTTTCCTACTAACCTGCATATAGTTAGGAATATTATCAGTCATAGGAATTCTTTTTCTCACAAACACAAACTAACTCATGCATATTCTTTTTCTCACAAACACAAACTAACTCATGCAGATCAAAAAGCATGCACTCCAATACATTTTCAGTAAATATGGTATGATTTTGACCTGTTATCTTTTTTATTTTTATTTTTTTCCTGCTATGTAACTGCTATGTGACTTAAAAGCGTCACAAAAATTTCACGTATATTCCTAGCTACCTGTGTAACTACTAACACCTCACAACACCCATCAGTTCTTTTCAGACGGTGAACCTGACCACTTGCCACCAAAAAGGTAGGTGTTATAAAGTTGATGGGTGTTGTATTGCCTGTCTATCATCTATTTCACTGACGTAGGTGTGTTTTCCAGGTAAAATCAGGTGTGTGAGTGTTGAGCCATAAAAATATTTTCACATCCCCCTAAAATAACAAGTGCAAACCAAAGTTCAGCTTTCCATAGATTTTTGCTGAAAATTTGAAGTCTTTTTATCCATTAGTTTATTTTTTTACAATTTTGTAAAGTTGGTAACCCAATTCGGGCAGCAAATTCCAATATAAACTTAGTAGTCTAGGTGACTTCTGTCATACGAAATACAGGACAATGAAGGACAAAGTTCTTTGAAACTGGAACAGCCCCTAATGCATTCAGAACCAAAGTTGATGTCTGGATGCCGAACTTCAGACGATTAAACATGATAGTATAACTGAACCAATACAAGCTGTTGTACCTGAACTCGAAACAGATGGGAGGTGAGGTTGTGTGGTAATTATGAAGTCACTGTGAACGTTCTTGCCGAGGCTGATGTAAAACCGCTTTCACATGTTAGGGATTTCTCTAACAAAGTTGAAGGCAGAGAATTCTCCACTTACCTTGAATTAAAACATGCATGCCAGCAGCAGCCTCTCGTTAAAAGGATCCAAGGATTTTACGACCAACAACACCTCAAAAGATTTGTTCAAATCTCTCTCTCTCTCTCTCTCTCTCTCTCTCTCTCTCTCTCTCTGGGTAGATAGTGTAGTGGAGAGGGGTATAGACCGTGATCTCGTACATGTAGGTCGCAATTCACATACTCTCAATGCTTTCCGGCAGTAAAGAAGACGACTAATTGCAGAATATCGTGTTTTGCCAGGAAGGATGCCAGACACACCACGCTTTCAGGACCACCGACCTTTACGGCCACTAAAGTTTGCTGCCAGCCTGCATTCCAGGCTTTATGATGTACGGGGCCAAAAAAAAACAAAGCCGCACTGGAGATCGCAACTTTTTGACACTCCGTTGTCGCACAGACGGTGTTGTGTTGGGTTTTTGCTCCTATCATTGGCTTTTTTGGGGGGGACTGCTTTTGGTGTGGCGACATCGAACAAAACCCCGGGGACCTCTGCGATCGGAAAAACACCAAAAAGGCCATGCTGACCAACGCATACCAAGACCGCGTGGACAGGGCCAACAGCGCTTCCGACGACTATGGACAGTCGACCCCCCCTCCTCCTCCTCCTATCGCCCCTCTTCTAGGCCGTCCGCCCGCCCACTCCCCACCCCCACCCCCCCTTCCCAAGCTGATGGACGTAATGGCGGGGCTGTATCCACAGAATGACCACGATCTATAAGTTGGAAAAACGGGGCACTTGGAGTGGAAACGGGGGGGGGGGGGGGGGGGGGGGGGGGGGGGGGAGCAGTGAGCACTGACGGCACTTCAGGAAAAGGCGAAGGGTGTGAGGGAAGAGGTGGGCGTGTTGTGCCAACAACGTCTGGACCTGACAAGACCACCGTTGAGCTTATAAGACAGGACACTGTGCTCTTGAAAAAAAACCGACAACTTAAAAGGAGGGTCTGACGTCATAATTTGATTTTTTGGGGTGTTTCAGCGAAATACTGATAGGGTTTGATGAAAGTTGCGATGGTGTAATTCCGGATTTATAAACTTTATTTTTTTGGGGGAAGTAAAAGTGAAGTGTGACTGAGTGCATGGCTGAATTTGAAAATCCAATTCACCAATAATCGCTGGATGTCCTTTTCATAAAGACAAGGTCAGGATACTTGAAGAATTAAAAAAAATCTCCGTGTACGTGATGTAAGGCAAGACGTCACCCATTTAATAACAGCCAAAACAATAGTCAGCCCTGTTTTTATGGTCTTTGATTTATCTTCTAATTAGTTTGACAAATTCATTTTGATGGTGGGGACAGATTCCAAAGAAGCCTATAGGATGTTGGCCGGTCCATTATTACGTAGGGTATGGCAGAAAATATGACACCGGTCGATGAGCATTCTGTCTGTTTCTCCTCATGCCTGTAAAAGACAGTGTTCAGTGTGTGGCCATTCTCTCATGCCTGTAACGACAGTGTTCAGTGTGGCTATTCTCTCCAGCTATCACTCAGCGGTTTTGCAGCCCCAAAAAATGATCGGACAATGTGTAGCCAGGTTTTATGAGAAATGAACACGAAGCATTGAGATATTGTTGACTCTGCATTGGCTGGTCCATTTCTAAGAGTGAGATGACCTTTGTAAATACACTTTTTGTTTTTTTATGTTTTATTTTTTTTTTTTTAAAGCTTTTCGTCGTGGAATATTATTGGATTGTTTTCAAAAATTTTCAGATCGCGATCTTCATTTAATTTGACAGTAATTGAGGCCTTCATGAAGAACATTGATTCTTACTCACTTGCTGGTTATAAAGCTGTTTTGTTGTTTCAAACTAATCTTAAGTTGTCAAAACAAGGAAGACGATCAGGTGGTGTTGTTTGTTTGATGAAAAATGAACTACTCCCACTTGTAGCAGTTTTAAATATCAGACATATAAATTTGTGTGTGTCCATAAACAATAAGAAATTAGGACTGTTCCCTTTTTAATTTCTCAGTTCATATCTAGTTCACATGTTTTAGTGTTCCGCCAGTGCGGTAGATATCATGATGTTTACTGTGTTCTTTTTCCTGCCGATGTACCGAACAGCAAAAGAAACGCGAAAATTTGACTTTGTATTTTATTCATAATGTAGAATGTAATTAAATCAACAGTTTTCAACAAAAGAAATGAAAAGTGGCACAAAAGTTCTGTGGTGACATGTCGTGAAAACAGAAAGTTCATTTGACAGTGCGCGTTTTGTGACGAATTTGACAATCAATATGGCGTATGTCCCCCATTGGCAGCAATAACAGCCTGGCATCTGTGGTGCATGGAGCGCACCAATCGGTTGATGGAAGCCATAGGAACGTTGGCCCAGGCCTGCTGGATGGCCTGCTGCAGTTCTGCGGCGGTGGTGGGTCTTGGGCGGATCGTGTTCAGCTCCCTTTGCAACATGTCCCAAAAGTGTTCAATGGGGTTCATATCCGGGCTCAACGCGGGCCAGGCCATGACAGGGATCCCTGACTGCTGCAGGAAGTCCTGTGTAGCCCTGGCAGAGTGTGGACGGGCATTGTCCTGCTGGAATTCGAAGTTTGCATGCCCGTGGAAAAAGGGCACCACATGGGGACGCAGCACCTGATCGATGTATCGCTGCGCTGTGATGCCCCCACCACGGCCCGGGGCCAGGCCTTGAAAGAAGACAGGGCCTAGCACCTGGTTACGTCCTATGGCGCCCCACAGGATCGTGCTAGGTCCGCCCCAGGTGTTGTGCTCTTGGACGCAGCAGTCTGCATACCGTTCTCCATGTCTCCTCCACACTCGCGCACGCCTATCCAGGTGGTCAACACAGAAGCGGCTCTCATCACTGAACAACACACGCAGCCACTGTGCGTTAGTCCAGTTGACGTGGTTCTGTGCCCACTGAAGGCGCGCCTGTCTGTGGCGCACAGTAAGCATGGGGCCCCTGGCTGGCCGATGGTTCCGTAGCCCTCTGTTGGCCAGTCGGCGCCGGACTGTGTCGGCACTGATGGGTGCCTGGTGGCCCCCAATGACATTCCGGGCTGTTTCCGCGGCTGTCCTGAAGCGGTCCTGGACGTGGTGGCGGCAGATGTAGCGATCTTGCCTTGGAGTGGTCACGAGGGGTCTGCCGCTCCTGTGTCTATCAGCAGTGGTGCCCGTGGCCAGGAATCGGTGCTGCAGGCGGTAAACAGTGGCGATGTGACAGTTGAAGGTCATAGCCACAGCCTCGGGAGTGTCTCCGGCCTCCAAACGTCCAACAACCCTCTCGCGTTGTGCAGGTGTCAGTCTTGGCATTGTGTTGGCGTCCAAAACGCGATTGCTAAAACCTGATCAATCGTGTCATTTTTATCCCCTGTCACTAGTGAACACTACTGACTATTCAGATTTGCTGCAGCGCTTGCACGTACAGCCACAGGCCGCACGAAAAGCGCGGTCAGAAACACAAGCCTCACGCTGGAAGCAAGAGCGCTAACAACCAGAAAATTCCCATGGTCTTCCCTCAGCCATTAGTCGTCTTATACTCAGTGCAAAAAATAACTAAACATAAATTAAACTGGAAGAAATACCCATGAAACGAAACCAAACAAATTCGCGTTTCTTTTGCTGTTCGGTATATG
>CM031623.1:43761607-43764107 GCA_018398815.1 Conus ventricosus
CGTGTGCGTTCTGCACACGTGTGTTTGCGTGCGTGCGTGCGTGCGTGCGTGCGTGTGTGTGTGTGTGTGTGTGTGGTGTGTGTGTGTGTGTGTGTGTGTGTGTGGCGAGTGTCTATGGCGTGTGAAATAGGAATGTGGGCGTCCTTCTGAAAGGCATTATTCACTCTGTCAGTGTGTATTTATTTATAAATCGGTCCATCCTCAACTGCTCGGTGGGTGTCAATGGACAAGCTGGGAGCGAATCTGAGAAAGACAGCGAAAAATAGGGGAGAGAGAGAGGGGGAAGGACATACAAAGATTTAGACAGACAGACAGAGAGAGAGAGAGAGAGAGACAGACAGACAGACAGACAGAGACAGAGACAGAGAGAAGACAGATAGACTGACAGAGAGAAAGAGAGAGAGAGAAAGAGAGAGAGAGAGAGAGAGAGAGAGAGACAGACAGACAGACAGACAGACAGACAGAGACAGAGAGAGACAGAGACAGAGAGAAGACAGATAGACTGACAGAGAGAGAGAGAGGTTAAGTAGGGAGACAGACATGAACAGACAGAAGAACAGGGCGAGACAGAGAAGGATGGAAGGCCGGAAGGGAAGGGGGAGTGGGGGGGGGGGGGGGGTCTGGAATCAGCAAGACGGTCTCCTGACACTAGAAAATAGAGAGGACTGACGACGTACGCCAAGACAGCAAATGTTTTCACAACAGAAGACAGGAGCCAAATCGGCCGCCATTGGACGCTCTCGCAAACATTGAAAGAATTGACGTTTCATCTTTTTTTTTTTCTACTCTTCCCGTTCTTTTTTTCTCATCAATCATCCTACCCCTCTTCACTCCTCTTTCCCCCCTCCTCCTCCTTCCTCTTTTTCCGCTCCCCCCTCTCCCTCCCGTTCGCTCCATTTCCCAACACCCTTCCTCGTTTTGCTATGTACACGCCTTCTTATTCCTTTTCGATGCCTGGAATTTCCAGTCGGTCCCAAGCTGAACATCCCAGTGGGGTACCAATATGCCGATTGGTTTGTTGCGGATCGTTACAGCAGTCATCATCATGGCCACGTGATGCCTGTTCCTGCTTCTAGCGAGGAGATGAACGTCTGCTTCCTCAGTCTTCTATTCCAGATTATTTCCTGTGGATGCTGGACAGTGGGAGCGAAACAAGTTGGAACCTGGAGAGTTTGACCTGTTCGCTGCACGTGTTTGTGCGACACAGGTTGAATAGGAACGTGGGCGTCCTTCTGAAAGACGGTCAGTCTGTGTTTGTTTAAAAAGAAAGTCCATCTAGAATTGCTGGTTGTCTGCCAACAGATGAGAAGGGGAGGGAAGAAGAATAGTGGGCATGGGGAGTCACAGAGAGAGGAGAGAGAGAGAGAGAGGAGGAGAGAGAGAGAGAGAGAGGAGAGAGAGGAGAGAGAGAGAGAGAGACAGACAGCAGACAGACAGACAGACAGACAGACATACAGACAGACAGACGAAACTGTTAAGTGAGAGGGGGGAGTTAGAGAGAGAGAGAGAGACAGACAGAGAGAAAAGAGAGAGAGAGAGAGAGAGAGAGAGAGAGAGAGAGAGAGGAGAGGAGAGAGGAGAGAGAGAGAGAGAGAGAGAGAGAGACAACATACAGACAGATAGACAGGCAGACAGACAGAGACAGACAGACAGACGAAACTGGTATACATGCGAGTGAGAGGGGGGAGTCAGAGAAGGAGGGGAGAGAGAGAGAGAGAGGAGAGAGAGAGAGAGGAGAAGGAGAGAGAGGAGAGGAGAGAGAGAGGGCGGGGGTCAGACAGACAGACAGACAGACAGGCAAAGACAGACAGACAAAAGCGACGCAGACAGGAAGAGAGAAAACGGAAGTGAGAAAGAGAGAGGTGTGGGGGGGGGGGGGGGGGGGGGGGAGGGAGGGAAAGGAGGTAGGGGTGGAACTGGAAGAAAGAAGAAATCCTACAAACCATTTTCTGGCATTTCTTGCAGAATGAGGGCTGACAAGTTAAACCGACACGGCAAATCAGGTTCAAGGAAACACACCAGCAGCCGTTGCATGCTGCGCAAACATTGAGAGAGTTGACATTTGATCTCTGTCCAAACTTCCAATTCTTTTCAGCACCCACCACCCTCTCCTCATGTAATCCCCCTCCCCTCCCCTCTTCCTTTCCCCTCTCCCACTCCATCCCATTCCTTCCACCCCACTTCCCGTTTTCCGTTTACTATGTGCACTGTTCCTGACACAGTTTCCTGTCAATCCTATTCTGAACATGCCCGGGCTGGGTACCAACATATAGATCGGCTTGTTGCGGACCTGATTTAGAGCACACACAGATATCCCATCAGTCACAGCATGTGACGCAAGCTCCTGTCTTTGGTGAGGAGCTGAGTGCCTCTTCACACAGTCTTTTGTTCTAGACGTGCATGTGAACGCCTGAACACGAGAGAGAAACAGTCAGAACTTGACGACGTTTGGACCTGTTCGGCAAGAATGCTTGCACGAGTCTGGTTGAAATGCAATATA
>CM031623.1:43766607-43791607 GCA_018398815.1 Conus ventricosus
TATTCTGAACATGCCGGGCTGGGTACCAACATATAGATCGGCTTGTTGCGGACCTGATTTAGAGCACACACAGATATCCCATCAGTCACAGCGTGTGACGCAAGCTCCTGTCTTTGGTGAGGAGCTGAGTGCCTCTTCACACAGTCTTCTATTCTAGACGTGCATGTGAACGCCTGAACACGAGAGAGAAACAGTCAGAACTTGACGACGTTTGGACTGTTCGGTAAGAATGCTTGCACAAGTCTGGTTGAAATGCAGTATGAAGAAACCTGTGAAAGCCATCATTTGTTGTGTCGATCAATATACGGCAAATCAATTCATTCAAAACTGAAAGCTGAATGTGGACAATAAGTGGGGGGAAGGAAGTAAGTCAGTGAGTCCTGAGAGAGAGAGAGAGAGAGAGAGAGAGAGAGAGAGAGAGAGAGAAGAGAGACAGAGAGACAGAGAGACAGAGACAGAGAGAGTAATGCATGCGCATTCACACACACACACACACACACACACACACACACAACACACACACACACACACACACACACACACACACACACACACACACACACACACACACACACACACACACACACACGCGCGCGCGCGCACGTGCGCGCGTATGCACGAACACAACACACACACACACACACACACACGCTCTCGACATGGAAACATAAATCCTTGCTACACCTCCTCAGTCCTTCTCCTCTCTTCTGAACCTCCTCTGCCACCCCTATGCCCACAACTACCCCACCTCCTGCCCCTTCCTCCCCCGTGCAATTTATTTCACCCACAGGCATGGTCCGACAAAATCCTTAGAGCTATTGTTACAGGGTTACCCAGACATGGACAGCACGGCAGACTTCTAACACGCAAATTCAGTTTGTTGCAGGCCCGCTATGCAGGACCCGGATGTCCCATACAGCCTTGCGTGTGGTGCCGTTTCCTGTCTGGCACGAGGGGATCAGCATCTCTTGGCGTCGTCTTTGTTTCACGCAGGGATGTGAATGACTCTCAGACAGATAGCAAGGCATGGAAGAAGAGAGAGAGAGAGAGAGAGAGAGAGGAGAGAGAGAGAGAGAGAGAGAGAGAGAGAGGGAGAGAGAGGGGAGGAGAGACAGAGAAAGAGAGACAGACTGGCAGACAGACAGACTGACTGACTGACTGACTGGCTGGCTGACTGACTGGCTGACTGAGAGAGAGAGAGAGAGGAGGAGAGAGAGAGAGAGAGAGAGGAGAGAGAGAGAGAGAGAGAGAGAGAGGAGAGAGAGAGAGAGAGGAGAGGAGAGAGAGTGAGAGAGAGAGAGACGGGGTGGGGTGGGGTGGTGGGGTAGTGATTGGTATGAAGACAGATAGATGCACAGACGAATAGAGACAGGGAGAGACAGAGAGGGATGAAGGGGAGCAAAGGGGGTTTGGCATCAGACAGACAGTCTCCTGACATTTGACAATGGTCAAGGACTGAGGAGTTAAACAGACACAGCAAATATTTTCACAACAGAAAAATGAGGACAAATCGGCAGCCATTGGACGCTCCACAAACATTGAAAGAGTTGACATTTCGTCTTCTTCCACTCGTCCCATTCTTCTTTCTTCAGTGACCTTACCCCTCCTCACTCCTCTTTCCATCCCCCTCTCCCTCCCGTTCCCTCCACCTCCCATCGCCATTCCCGTTTTGCTATGAACACACCTTCATGTTCTCCCGGGTTTCTGGATTTCCCAGTCAAACCCAAGCTGAACATCCCAGTGGGGTACCAATATGCGATTGGTTTGTTGCAGATCGTTACAGCAGACATCGTCATGGCCACGTGATGCCACTTCCTGCTTCTAGCGAGGAGATGAACGCCTGCTTCGTCGGTCTTCTATTCCTGATATTTCCTGTGGATGCTGGACAGTGGGAGCGAACAAGTCTGGAATTTGACCTGTTTGCTGCATGGGTTTGTGCAAACGCGTGTTGAATAGGAAGATGGACGTCCCTCTGAAAGCCTTCACTTGACCTGTCAGTCTGTATTTGTTTAAACAGTCATAGAGTGCTGTTGGCTGTGTGCCAGTCGATGAGTAGGGGAGGGAAAGAAGGATAGGGAGGCACGGGGGAGGCAGAGAGAGGGAGGGAGGGAGGAGAGAGAGAGAGAGAGAGAGAGAGAGAGAGAGGAGAGATGAGAGAGAGAGAGAGAGAGAGAGAGAGAGAAAGAAAGAGACAGACAGACAGAGACAGACAGACATGGAAACAGAGTGAGAGCGTCGAGTCGGAGACACACAGAGAGAGAGAGAGAGAGAGGAGGAGAGAGAGAGAGAGAGAGAGAGAGAGAGGAGAGAGAGAGAGAGAGAGAGAGAGAGAGAGAGAGAGGAGAGAGAGGGGGAGAGAGAGAGCGAGAGAGACAGAGAGAGAGGAGAGAGAGAGAGAGAGAGAGAGAGAGAGAGAGAGAGAGAGAGAGAGAGAGAGAGAGAGAGAGGAGAGAGAGGAGAGAGGAGAGAGAGAGAGAGAGAGATGGAGCTAGAAGAAGGGAGAAATCAAACGAACCGTTTCGCAGTATTTCTGGCAGAATGAGAGCTGACAAGTTAAACCGACACGGCAAATCAGGTTGAAGGAGACACACCAGCAGCCGTTTGCATGCTGCGCAAACATTGAGAGAGCTGACATTTGATCTCTGTCCAAACTTTCAGTTCCTTTTATCACCCACACCCTCTTTCCTTACGTAACTCCCCGTCCTCTCCCGTCTTTCTTTCCCCTCTGGCATTCCATTCTATTCCATCAACCCCACTTCCAGATTTCCGTTCTGCAGGCGCAGTGTTCCACGCTCCTCATGTACGTCAGCACATGCTTTTTCTGAGGAATGATACAGACAGAGACATACGGACAGAGATGATGGTGAGATAGACAAACAGGGAGACAGAAACGGAATGCAAGCACTTCAGCTTCGGGTTCCATGTGCTCTCCAAGTCTTCTCATACTGAAACAATCAAAATACAAAACACATCATCTGGTGTGTAAGCGAAGCAAATCCTTCTTCGTACTTGACATTTCAGGGCGGCCATTTTGATCGTGCGCCGAATATGAGAAGATAAGTGGTTTCTCGTTCTTCGTTTTCACTGTCATAAATGTTATTTGTTTTTGCCTGAAGAAGACCCAAGAGGTCGAAATGCATGGTGTCTTGTCCTGTGTTTTGTTTATCTATGTCCTTGGAGGTAACTAACCCCCCCCCCCCCCCCCCCCCCCCCCCTTTCTAAATTTTGCTTCATTTTCCGCCCTCGGTCACTAAGTTTTGAAACTAAACTTTAGGGACATTTTTGTTGGGTGGCAGGAGAGAGGATGCAAGCATCGGTTGGTGCAGGTGGGTGTCAACCACACTTGTGATACCCTGACCCCATGTCACCCCCTGTGATACCCTGACCCATGTCACCCTCTGTGATACCCCTGACCCATACCACCCTCTGTGATACCCCTGACCCCATGTCACCCTCTGTGATACCCCTGACCCCCTGCCACCCTCTGTGATACCCCTAATCCCCATGCCACCCTCTGTGATACCCCTAATCCCATGTCACCCTCTGTGATACCCTAATCCCCATGTCACCTCTGTGATACCCCAATCCCCATGTCACCCTCTGTGATACCCCTGACCCATGTCACCCTCTGTGATACCCTAATCCCCATGTCACCCTCTGTGATCCCTGACCCCATGCCACCCTCTGTGATACCCCTGACCCCATGTCACCTCTGTAATACCCCTGACCCATGTCACCCTTGTGATACCCTGACCCCATGTCACCCTCTGTGATACCCTGACCCCATGCCACATTCTGTGATACTCCTGACCCCATACCACCCTCTGTGATACGCTGAGCCATGCCACCCTCTGTGATACCCCCGACCCCATGTCACCCTCTGTTATACCCCTAATCCCCATGTCACCCTCTGTGATACCCTGACCCCATACTACCTCTGTGATACCCCTGACCCCATGCAACCCTCTGTGATACCCCCGACCCCATACACCTCTGTGATACCCTGACCCCATACCACCCTCTGTGATACCCTGACCCATACCACCTCTGTGATACCTGACCCCATACCAACCTCTGTGATACCCTGACCCATGCCACCCTCTGTAATACCCTGACCCATGTACCCTCTGTGATACCCTAATCCCATGTCACCCTCTATGATACCCTGACCCATGTCACCCTCTGTGATACCCTGACTCCATGCCACCTCTGTGATACCCTAATCCCCATGTCACCTCTGTGATACCCTAATCGCATGTCACTCTCTGTGATACCTGACCCCATACCACCCTCTGTGATACCCCTATCCATGCCACCCTCTGTGATACCCCTAATCCCCTGCCACCCTGTCCCTGCCATACCCTCTGTGATACCCCTGACCCCATGCACCTCTGTGATACCCCCGACCCCTTCCACCCTCTGTGATACCCCTGACCCCATACCACCCACTGTGATACCCTGACCCATACCACCCTCTGTGATACCCTGACCCATCCACCCTCTGTGATACCCCTAATCCCATGTCACCCTTTGTGATACCCTGACCCCATGCCACCCTCTGTAATACCCCTGACCCAATACCACCCTCTGTGATCCCTGACCCATACCACCCTCTGTGATACCCCTAATCCCCATGTCACCCTTTGTGATACCCTGACCCCATGTCACCCTCTGTGATACCCCTGACCCATGCCACCCTCTGTGATCCCCTGACCCCATACCACCCTCTGTGATACCCTGACCCCATACCACCCTCTGTGATACCCGACCCCATGCCACCTCTGTGATACCCCTGACCCATGCCACTCTTGTGATACCCCTGACCCATACACCCTCTGTGATACCCCTGACCCATGAAACCCTCTGTGATACCCTGACCCCATACCACCCTCTGTGATACCCCTAATCCCCATGCACCCTCTGTGATACCCCTAATCCCTATGCCACCCTCTGTAATACCCTGAGCCCATGTCACCCTCCGTGATACCCTGACCCTATGTCACCCTCTGTGATACCCCTGACCCATGCCACCCTCTGTGATACCCCTGCCCCCATGTCACCCTCTGTGATACCCCTGACCCCATACCACCCTCTGTGATAACCTGACCCATGCCACCTCTGTGTTTACCCCTGACCCCATACACCCTCTGTGATACCCTGACCCCATGCCACCCTCTGTGATACCCCTGACCCCATACCACCCTCTGTAATACCCCTGACCCATGTCACCCTCTGTGATACCCCTGACCCCATACCCCCCTCTGTGATACCCAGACCCATACCACCCTCTGTAATACCCTGACCCCATGTCACCCTCTGTGATACCCCTGACTCCATGCACCTCTGTGATAACCCTAATCCCCATGTCACTCTCTGTGATACCACTGACCCCATACACCTCTGTGATACCCTAATCCCGGCCCATGCCACCCTCTGTGATACCCCTAACCCCCATGCCACCCTCTGTGATACCCCTGACCCCTTCCCACCCTCTGTGATACCCCTGACCCATGCCACCCTCTGTGATACCCCTAAACCCATACCACCATCTGTGATACCCTAATCCCATGCCACCCTCTGTGATCCCCCTAATCCCCATGCCAAGCTCTGTAATACCCCTGACCCCATGTCACCCTCTGTGATACCCCTGACCCCATGTCACCCTCTGTGATACCCCTGACACCATGCCACCCTCTGTGATACCCCTGACCCCATACCACCCTCTGTGATCCCCCTGACCCCATGTCACCCTCTGTGATACCCCTGACCCCATACCACCCTCTGTGATACCCCCCTGACCCCATACCACCTCTGTGATACTCCCTGACCCCATACCACCCTCTGTGATACCCCTGACCCCATACCACCCTCTGTGATACCCTGACCCCATACCACCCTCTGTGATACCCCCTGACCCCTACCACCCTCTGTGATTACCCTGACCCATGCCACCCTCTGTGATACCCCTGACCCCATGTCACCCTCTGTGATACCCCCTGACCCCATGCCACCCTCTGTGATACCCTGACCCCATGTCACCCTCTGTGATACCCTAATCCCCATGCCACCTCTGTAATACCCTGCCCCCATGTCACCCTCTGTGATACCCCTGACCCCATGTCACCCTCTGTGATACCCCTGACACCATGCCACCCTCTGTGATACCCCTGACCCCATGCCACCCTCTGTGATAACCCTAATCCCATGCCACCCTCTGTAATACCCTGCCCCCATGTCCCCCTCTGTAATACCCCTGACACCATGCCACCCTCTGTGATACCCCTGACCCCATGCCACCCTCTGTGATAACCCTAATCCCCATGCCACCCTCTGTAATACCCCTGACCCCATGCCACCTCTGTGATACCCCTGACCCCATGCCACCCTCTGTGATACCCCTAATCCCCATGCCACCCTCTGTAATACCCCTGACCCATGCCACCCTCTGTGATACCCCTGACCCCATGTTACCCTCTGTGATACCCTGACCCATACCACCCTCTGTGATACCCTGACCCATACCACCCTCTGTGATACCCCTGACCCCATGCCACCCTCTGTGATACCCCTGACCCCATGTCACCCTCTGTGATACCCTGACCCATACCACCCTCTGTGATACCCTGACCCCATGTCACCCTCTGTGATACCCCTGACCCCATGCCACCCTCTGTGATACCCTGACCCATACCACCCTCTGTGATACCCTAACCCTATGTCACCCTCTGTGATACCCTAATCCCCATGTCACCCTCTGTGATACCCTGACCCATACCACCCTCTGTGAAACCCCTGACCCCATGCCACCTCTGTGATACCCCTGACCCCATGCCACCCTCTGTGATACCCCTGACGCCATACCACCCTCTGTGATACCCCTAATCCCATGCCACCCTCTGTGATACCCCTGACCCCTGTCACCCTCTGTGATACCCCTAATCCCATGCCCCCCTCTGTAATACCACTGACCCATGTTACCCTCTGTGATACCCTGACCCATGTCACCCTCTGTGATACCACTGACCCCATGCCACCCTCTGTGATACACCCCTGACCCCATACCACCCTCTGTGATACCCATGACCCATGCCACGCTCTGTGATACCCCTGACCCCATACACCTCTGTGATACCCCTGACCCACACCAACCTCTGTGATACCCTGACCCATGCCACCCACTGTGATACCCCTGACCCCATGTCACCCTCTGTGATACCCTGACCCATACACCCTCTGTGATACCCTGACCCCACACAACCTCTGTGATACCCTGACCCATGCCACCCTCTGTGATACCCCTGACCCATGCCACCCTCTGTGATACCCTGACCCATGCCACCCTCTGTGATACCCTGACCCATGTCACCCTCTGTAATACCACTGACCCTATGTCACCCTCTGTGTTTACCCCTAATCCCCATGTCACCCTCTGTGATACCCTGACCCCATACTACCCTCTGTGATACCCTGACCCCATGCCACCCTCTGTGATACCCCTGACCCCATACACCTCTGTGATACCCTGACCCCATGTCACCCTCTGTGATACCCCTGACCCTATGTCACCCTCTGTGATACCCCCCTGACCCCATGCACCCTCTGTGATACCCCTGACCCATGTCACCCTCTGTGATACCCTAATCCCCATGTCACCTCTGTGATACCCTTGACCAATACCACCTCTGTGATACCCCTGACCCCATACCACCTCTGTGATACCCTGACCCCATGCCACCTCTGTGATACCCCTGACCCATGCAACCCTCTGTGATACCCCTGACTCCATACCACCCTCTGTGATACCCTGACCCATGTCACCCTCTGTGATACCCCCCTGACCCCATGCACCCTCTGTGATAACCCCTGACCCATGCCACTCTCTGTGATACCCCTGACCCCATACCACCTCTGTGATACCCCTAATCCCCATGTCACCTCTGTGATACCCCTGACCCCATGCCACCCTCTGTGATACCCCCTGACCCATGCCTCCCTCTGTGATACCCCTGACCCCATGTCACCCTCTGTGATACCCCTAATCCCATGTCACCCTCTGTGATACCCTGACCCCATGTTACCCTCTGTGATACCCTGACCCCATACCACCTCTGTGATCCCCCTGACCCATGCCACCTCTGTGATACCCCTGACCCCATGTCACCTCTGTGATACCCTGACTCCATGCCACCCTCTGTGATACCCCTGCCCCCATGTCACCCTCTGTGATACCCCTGACCCATGTCACCCTCTGTGATACCCCTGACCCCATACCACCCTCTGTGATACCCCTAATCCCATGTCACCTCTGTGATGCCTGCCCCCATGCCACCCTCTGTGAAACCCCTGATCCCATGTCACCCTCTGTGATACCCTGACCCCATGTCACCCTCTGTGATACCCCTGACCCCATGTCACCCTCTGTGATACCTGACCCCATGTCACCCTCTGTGATACCCTAATCCCATGTCACCCTCTGTGATACCCTGACCCCATGTCACCCTCTGTGATACCCCTGACCCCATGTCACCCTCTGTGATACCCTGTCCCATATCACCCTCTGTGATACCCCGAATTTCGCATTCCTCCCTTGCTAACTCATCACGGTTTATTGAGACAGTCACCCAGTCTGTTGGAGGATAAGTCTGAGTTCATAAACAAAAAATCAACCACTGTGGCCAAAGAACAAACCTGTAATAATGCTATTTGTTTGGCAGGAAACTCAATCTTTGTGTATCACATGTGGTGTTCAGCACTATTTTTTTAACGCTTTTTCATCTGTTGTTTTTAGTATTTTATAGACAAGACATTTTTTGTTGGCATTCTTTTAATACTGTTGTCCCCACGTAACAATTATGCTGATGATATGACATTTGTATCTAGTTTATTTTCTTTCCATACATGGAACATGAGATTGCCTTGTCTTGTGCTTTCATACTTTGCCTTTCCCTGCATTGCCTCGTCTTGCCTTGTCTTGCCTCGTCTTGCCTTGTCTTGCCTCGTCTTGCCTTGTCTTGCCTCGTCTTGCCTTGCCCTGGTTTGCCTTACCTTGCCTTGTCTCGTCTCGTCTCGCGTACCTGGCCCTGCCTTGGCTTGCCTTGCCTTGCCTTGCCTTGCCTTACCTTACCTTGCCTTGCCTTGCTTTTGCCTTACCCTGTCTTGCCTCGTCTCGTCTCGCGTATCTGCCTTTGCCTTGCTTTACCTACCTTACCTTACCTCACCTTACCTTTCCTTGCCTTGCGTAGTCTCGTCTTGGCTTTCCTTGCCTTGATTTGTTCTCCATGCCTTGAATTGCCTTGCCGTGCCTGTCTTGCCTTGCCTTGCCTTGCACTGTTCTGTCCTTGACTTGCCTTGCACCGTTCTGTCCTTGCCTTGCCTTGCCTTTCACTGTTCTGTCCTTGCCTTGCCTTGCCTTGCCTTGCCTTGCACTGTTCTGTCCTTGCCTTGCCTTGCCTTGCACTGTTTTGTTCTGTCCTTGCCTTGCCTCTCCTTGCCTTGTACTGTTCTGTCCTTGCCTTGCCTTGCCTTGCCTTGCCTTGTACTGTTCTGTCCTTGCCTTGCCTTGCCTTGTACTGTTCTGTCCTTTCCTTGCCTTACCTTCCCTTGCTCTGTACTGTTCTGTCCTGTCCTTGCCTTCCCTTGCCTTGCCTTGTACTGTTCTGTCCTTGCCTTGAGAGAACAGCTTTTTTACCAATTCTAACTCACTTGCTCCTCCACCAAGTTTTTGGGCGAAAGTGGCCTAAAAGCCGCCTTTCCCTGTTCTCTGACAAGTAAGACTTCAATATAACGATTATCTACAAACAGACATACTGTGTAGGGTTATCCGTTTTTAATTTACTAATTTACAAAACTTACTTGTCTTTTAAAACTAAGTTATATTTTTGACAAAATCCGACACACTTATTCTGACTAATTTCAAACCTACAAAACTTTGCCCACACAGACAGGCAGACAGAGGCTGAAACCTGTTTCACTTAATTTATGCTATGGCACGGTGGCGCAAAACAAGCGACCCTCGTTCACACAGTGCACGGCCCGCTTACAAACTGCGACCAAAAATCAATAAAGCGGGAGACTGGGCTTGCCAGTGAGGGGTGGGGGGTGTTTCATTTCGGGGTTGACAGCGACACCTGGCGGCGCGTTAGCGAATGTTCTAGCGTCACGTGTTACTCCCCTTTGTGGCTGCCTTTGTTTACTAGACTACTAAACAGAAGGGTTTGGGTTTTGACTGTGCTTCGGTGTGACAACTGTGTTTTAGTTGTGTTTTATTTTAAAAATGGCTAAAGAACAAACTCTTGCTATTCGAGGCCATAAGTTTTACTTTAACTGCATGTTAGAGTATTTGTTGAAAAGAATTAGGTGAAGCATAACTTTGGAAATGACGACTATCTTAAGGTTTGTTGGTTTAAGAAATGAAAACGTCGAAGGCAATATTGTTGGCCGAGTATAGACAATTTCGATACGTTTTTGACTATCGATAAGATGGCTCCTTATCTAAGAAATGGCGCTGCATTGTTGAAAGTTGGCCGAGCCTTTAATTGCTAGTTGAGGGCCCTACCTAAGGACTTTGCACTATCCGATTATTTAAATACGTGGCCGGACATGACGATTTTCGGATCACGCCATGGGCTGATGTCACGGCCGGCCAATCACAAGACTAGATAGAATTAGCTGATTAGTAGTGACGACATTTTCCGCCCAGCACTTGTTGTTCATTTGCTGTGGTGGTGTGAAGCCGGTGCTTTTTCTGCGAGAGAAGTGTTTGCATATGGCACAAAATATAGCTGCAGTTTCATAAGACAGTGTGGATTCTGTGTTAGAAAAAGTTCTTGGATCACAATACCTTTCAACAACTTTATAGATTAAATTATTTGGGTGTGGAAGACATGGAATCAGCTACAACTTTCCAACAAGCTCCAAAATCTTCCATTACCGCCGCCAACACAACGGAATTGTGGCAGAGGAAGAAAAGAATGTTTTAAACATAAAAAATATAAGATACTTTGAAAAATGATTGAAGGGGGCTCGTAAAGCAACGGTTAATGCTGGCAAGTTTTGTGAACTACTGACGATTGGAATGACGCGGTTTTAAAACAGAAACAGCTGATTAGTTGGTTGGTAGGTTGTCAGGTAGAAGTCGGTTGACTTGTCAGCAAGGTGACGGTGCTTGGCGGCTCTGGCGAGTGTTTTCTTAGGTAGTCGGGAAAGGTTTCAGAAGACCAACAGATTGACGAATAAGCTTTGCATAAAATCTCAATTCTTGATGTGTGTGTGTGTGTGTGTCTGTTTCTGTGTCTGTGTTTGTGTCTCTGTGCGTGCGTGATTGCGTGCGTTGGTGTGTGGTTGCGTGCATACTTGCGTCGTATGTGCGCGCCCGTGGCCAGAGGACAATAGTCGGAAAGAGATTGAAATACGCCGTACATGTGCACGGACTTAGATTAGTTGTTCAAAACCCACGGCACAAGGGAAGAAACAGCTGAGAAACTGACAGGGGACTGTGAAAAAATTAGATCAACAAGTTACGATGATGTCAAAGAAATAGACAGATTAGAGGGGTTTTCAAGGCGCAATAATTTGCGATTCTTTGGTATCCTAAAAACCCACCTGCCGTTTGCCCTACAAAGCCCTCTACCTCGCCTGGGATATAAATGGCTTCTAAAAATAGTAACGGTTACGCGTAACCGCCTGGCTAGCGTAAAGGCTCGGCTGTTGAGGCCCAGGGCAACCTAACAGCGAAAAGGGCCTGCGTGGTGGGGTTTGGACTACTGACGATAGTATGACGTTGGTTCTAAAAACGGTTACGCGAAACCCGCCTGGCAAACATTTCACTGAAAACCTGCTTCAACCCCCTGCATTTCACTTTTCCTACAAGCACTGTCCTGTCTATTGTGTGTTGTTTGTTGTTTGTTTGTGTTTGTTTGTGTGTGTGTGTGTGTTTTGTCCTACCACGCACGCAGTCCCCCCACCCCCGCAGGGACGTCCCCCCCCCCACCCCCACCCCAGCACGCACGTCCCCCCACCCCCACCCCAGCCCCCGCAGCCCCCCCACCCCACCCCCACCCATGCACGCACGTCCCCCACCCCCACCCACGCACGAAAGTCCCCCCCCCCCCAAACCCACGCACGCACGCCCTCCCACCCCACCCCCCTGTGTACACCACACACACTCCTCCCCCCAAGTCGCCCCAAGTTCTTAATTAAGTTTTTAATTAAGTCCCCCCAAGTTCTTAATTAAGTTTTTAATTAAGTTACTTCAAGTTCTTAATAAGTTCTTGATCAAGTACTTCTAAGTTCTTGATTAAGTCACCTCAAGATCATAACTAAGTCATCCTTTAAGTACAACCAAGTTCTTATTCAAGTTATCTTATAATTATCAAAAAATACAAGCTATGTTTTTATCTTAAATAGTAATGCCTAATAAGTACACCACGCCTAAAAAAAAGTGTCATCGTTGAGGATGTCTTGCTCAGCGTTCTCTGCATAGATCTTAATGAAGTTCTTAATCTAAGCAACCGCATTGATTAACAATTCTGGTCTATGGAAATGTTTTTTTATAAAATCCATGTCTTTATTTATTGACTTCATCATTTTAAAATTTACGCCATGATCTATTTTTATTAAAATTTAAAATTAAGTTTTAAAATATTTTTTGCATTATAAATGGATCAAAATGATGCTTTGTTATTGGCGGTTTTGGCGTGTGTTGTCTTTTTCTGTATTTAGTGGTTAGATTTTTTGATTGCTTTTGTTTTTGTTGCCATTGGTTATATATTTTATAACCGTAATAACTGCCCCCACAGCAGCAAGGGCGCCAAAAATGGCAACAGTTTTAAGTTCAATATACCATGAAGACTTTGGTGCTGTAGGCCTTGAATCACATGGAGTTTTTATATGGCAATTGAATCAACTTGTTCTGGCGTTGGCGGTGTTTTTGTTTTCAATTATGAGTTATATTCTGAAACATTAATTTTTTTTGTCTGTTTCCACTCTGCTAATTTTCTTCTGCTTAACACGCCCAGGATGAGGATGCTTTTTCACTGGTCTCCCCCAGATTCAGTGTTTTCTGCTGATTTTCTGGCTTGGTTACTTTCTCCACCTGATTCAGTGTTTTCTGATTCTGCTGATTTTCTGGCTCGGTCATTTTGAAGGGAAATAAAATCTATATGATTAAAAGTTATTAATCCCATGATTAATGGCGATAACAATGTTCCAAATCTATAGTATAATCACACCCTAGAGACTCTAATGACTTTGTTAAAACTGGATCTTGCGTTAAATCATACGTAAGATCTTGTTCAGAATCAATGGGAGCAAATCTACTGACTAGTTTAGTGTAAAAAACTAAGAACCGTTTGCCCCACACTTTTACATTCTAGACCCCAGCTGCGCTTCATACCTGTTATGATACTTTATAATGTCTTGTGGCGACATCTGTTGAATTGTTCAATGCTGAATTCAGTTCCGAGGAAACTGTTTTGTTTTTCCACATGCCGCCAAAGAATACAACCTTTCCTTTTTGGGCATAATAGCTTGGTCATCAACTTGGTCATTCATAAGTTCGGAAGGTTTAGGCTGCCTTGTAGCTGTAGTAGATCATCACTGTTCATGTTTTTTATTAATTATAATTATTTTATTTTAAAAAAATGAGCACCGAAAAAACTGTTACCAACCTTGTATACCATTCTGCTGTTATTGGAGGTCTAAGTTTTGGATACTCAATGCTTGGTAAAAGCTTGTTAAGAATTAAACCACAGATCTTGGCAAACTAGACTTTGAGGATTCAGCAAGCTAATTGCTACATTGCAGCTTCGTTTCTACGAAAGATTTTCTAGTCAAGCAAGGAATAATTCCGGACAATATAAATATGTAGAAAAAAATACATTTATAAAAATGGCTTCACTCGAATGATGATAGGCGGCGCTGTGGTGAATGCGCTTGCTTTTAGTGGAAGTAATTACGCATTTAGTAAACTGCGAGATGAAGGTGAGAGAAAAAGACTTTAACAAAGCTGTGGAGCAACTAGCCGCAGCACAAGATCGCTTATGAAAAGCAGAGAATTGAGCAGTTAGATTTTATTAATAACACACTGAAAAAACAGGGGCATGCAGCTTACACATTTAAAGTGTTAAATCAAGCAATAAAAACAATATTATCTTGTAACAGGCAAACCAATCGAGACATTGCCCCCACCAAAATTCAGTGACTTTTATCAACCGTCAGAAAAAAAAAGATGCAAGAAATTGGGTTTATTGTTTTTGGGTTTATGACCGTTGTGTATTTGTTGCACATAAATTGGCTAATAAAAAATGAACAAAATCTATTATTCGCCAAAAGGATTTTGGGAAAGGGAAATAACAGCAATTAAAAAGCTAAGCCAAGCAGGGGGAAAGTCAGTAAACAAACAGCAAAGAATGGTTATCTAAACAAGCGATTTGGAAAATTATTTACCTGCGCCCAAAACGAATACAGAGACCACACTTTGTCAATACAACTCCAAACGACAAACCCCTCAATGGACCTTCTATATTTACCCTCTGATTTCGATTAGACGAAAAGATTTAAGTAGCACTTACAGTCATTGACATAGCTTCAAGATACAAAGACGCGGAGCCATTAACACAAAAGAGGCTTCGCTGTTGCTGTTGCCATACAACTGATATATCAACGAGCCCTTTAACTTATCTCGCATGATTCAAGTTGATGATGGAAAAGAATTTAAAGGGCAAATGAATCAATTATTGTTAAAACATAGAGTTACCATTAAAAGAGGCATTTCCCGGGAGTTCACAGATACAGGCTTTAGTTGAAAACTTTAACAAACAGTTAGCCGAAAGACTTTTCTCCTACCAGTATCACAGAGAGCTGATTGACAATTCTCGCAACACAGAATGGGTCAGAAGACTGCCCTCAGTTTTGCGCGCAATGAATAAAGAAGAATTTAAAGGACTAAAACCAGTACAAGCAATCAAAAGAAAAACAATAAATGTTGTTGAAGTAGAGTCTTCATCGGCAAACTATTACCGTTTGGTTTAAAAATAAGGTACCTTTATTTACCGGGAGAAGCAGAAGGGGACCTCGCATCAGGGCAACAGATCCAGTTTGGAGTGTTGACCGTATGAAATAAAAAGAATTGTAAAGATGAATCCGCCCGTGTATTATTTACGAGAAACTGACACAACAAAAAAAACCAGCTCTCAAAAATCTTTTGTGAAAGAGAATGCAGATAATCCCGCCAGACACAGTTCCGCTTTAATTTTAAATTTACGTAAATATATTTGAGTTTAAAATGGAAGCTCAGAAGAAGTGCAGAACGAAACAAGAATGGTAAAGGAAGAGACCTTGAAAATGATCGGGAATCATTTCATGCGTTTTAATGCTATTAAGGAAACATTTTCGGGGATTAATCAATGCATGCTAATCATCCAGATCACCTACAAACTTAAACCCCCAAATGGGGAAAAGAATATCTTGAAATAATAAAAAAATTCGAACGCGTCAAGCAAACATGAGAAAAATTTAAATGAATTTGGGTGAAGCTATGATTGATCTTTTAATAAAAGTTGATGAAAAATATAAAAACCCCCCTGTTTATGGGGGTTCTCCCGTGCCCGATTGCATATGAAAACTCTGGATTAACAAATTTCTGTTTTGTGTTTGTTCTATCTAACGACTTCTTTGTTACAAAATGTTGTGTTGATCTCATGTAGATTAGATCGCAGTTTACGTTGTCATGATGGGAAAAATCTTATTGCCAAACAATGCTTCTTTGTAGTTGTCATGTGATATGTTTGACTGCACAACGCTGCGAGATATTCCCCTTTTCTTTCTTAAAAGATTTTCTCCTGGCTCGAAATACTGTAATTTTCGACTTAAACCAATAAACTCCTTAATCACCCCTCCAGATAAATTTATCCTTCATCTTTCCTAAACCTTTTGTTAACAGTTGAATGCAAAGGCGAATTTTAGGGTAATCGGACGTGTCATACCATCCTGCATGCCCTTTAGCCACTTCGATTTCCATGTCTTTATAGATGTCTTCAGTAGGGATATCTATAACAAAACTGTCTGTATCTGTTGTAAATTACTCTGGACTCAGGATACGAGGGCTTAAAGTAGTCATAAAGAAATTCTAACATCAAAAGCTTTTTATAATTCTAAAACGGTTAAACCCAATAAAATACAGGTTGTCCAATTTTACTTTCTTTTTTTTTCATCATTATGCCAAAAAGCTGATCATGAAATCTTCTGAAGTCCTGATAATTAGGTTTTGAAGTCAGCTTAATTGCTTCGTTCTCTTTGGTGACTAACTGACATCTTTACGTTTGTGGGGATTCTCCATAGTCTTTCCAAAAAGCTGTTGTTTATCAGCTTGAAAAAGTCTTTTTCTGAAGCATCTGTGGATTTAGTTCTAAGAAACAGTGTTCTTCATGATGTATGGTTTCATGAACTGTTCTTGATCAAAGCGATTATACGATGAACAGCTGTCAACTTCAAACCAGTCTTTAAAAAAAATTGTAGAAGTCTGTAATGACAGACATAATTTTTTTTGCCTCGAAGATTAGGCACAAGTTTAGGCGGCTCTCTTTGGATCCATCTTTAGACTTTCTGTGTAATGGATAGTCATTAGCAGGTCATGGAGTTCATGAGGATATTCTAAATCAACTTCTAGAATGAAACCACGCTGCTGATCAGGCGTTAAACTGCCCAAACCACTTTAATGCTTTTGAATATTATTCGGATCGCCGCCCCGTGTACTTTTAAAGTTACGTAATGGAAGTGATTGCGCCATTGGCCATCCATACAGATTGTTTGCATCTAAATACTGAGATAGTTAGACCTTTTACTCGGATCATAGTCGTCCAGTATTTGTTGGTTTTCTTTACAGTAATGATGCGACGCATACTAATTCCTCCACGCAATCCCTTTTCAATCATCTGAATCATTGGTAAATCAGACAAAAAATCAATCTTTACTCCCGTAAACTTTAAGAAAGCGTCCCAGCTCATCCCGGGCGCAGAAATGTAATGCGCGGGATCCAGGCTATAATGTTTCAGCAGGTCTTTCTATAATTTTCAAAGACGTCCGCCAACAAACATGTATCAGCCATTAAGTATGAGTCATGATGTCTCCCATCGTTTTACAATCTAACTTCTGCACGATCTTGAGCATGTGGTAATCAGAATCGCTGATGTCCTTTCCTCTGAGACTAGAAAAGAACGCGCCCTTTTGGAGGAAGTGTGTCTTCGTCAAACCTTTCCCAACTGTTCATGTACTCATAAGGCTAAACGCCCTTTCTAAAAAGAGTTGAGTCAAAATATTCTTCCCTTATTGGGCAGGACTTTAAGGGCCCTAGCCAGTGACTCTAATGAACCATCATGTGTTGCATAGAGTCTAAAAGACATGTTATTTAGATTAAAGCACATGTACTTTTCTGTGACTGTGCAATGCATGACAACCCCGAAGGCATCGTCCACTGCTTTTATTTTAAGAAAGAGAGTCGTAACCTCGCAAGTATGAAAGAATACAGGCAGCTTCCATGTCTTAGGATCAAACTTTAGTTGAAGATTGCATTTACTGTGCGCTGTCCTCTGAACTTTCCGCTAATGTGATCATGGTCTTTACCCGCTGGCCGCCAAGGCCACCTGTTGGGTTCTCTGCGTCTGATGAGAGGCCTAAACCACAAATCCAACAGGTGAGTGGCTGCGTCATACTGTTCTTGGTCTTCAGGCGTCATCATGATTTCAGATAAATTCAGATTATTAGAACGTCATTACGCACTTTTGCATGCGTTCTAAGAAGTATTTGCAGCATTAGGCCCTCTATATAATTCTGGCTCTGAATGAAAGCCATCCGACCTGACAATAATGAAGGCAAATGAACAAAACTGATGTTACTCATTAAGACTGTTTTTCGAAGTTTTTGTGGCGCTGGCCCTTCAAAGGAACAATGAGTGATTCAAAATCTGGCGTAAACAACTATGGGAATTTTGCATCCGTTTCCAGTTTTTAAAACTAACTTTAGATCCGGGTGGGGGCGTAATTAGTTCTGTATTACAGTCTACAGAACTTTTACAATGTTTCTTATGTTCGCTTGCGCTTGAACAAATGGCATTCTTGTTAAACATTTTTTGCAGAATTCTTGTTTGTGCCCATCTTTTGAAGTATGCTGCATTAGTTTTTCTCATTGTTCGTATCAATGTGTAATGTGGTAGCCCTGTGGTGAAACATCAGTAGTAAGTCAACATGATGTTTGTCTGGTTCGCCAATTGTTGGGCTGTTCTTAGACACTTTAATCGGCAGTAGATTTGGTTTTCCCCATCCCATGTGTATACATTAACAGTTATGGTTTTTTTTTGTTCTTCAAACCGATCAATTTGGTCTACACTAACAGGAAAGGACACCCACTAAAATTAAGATCATTGATGTAAGGCTGATAGTTAGATATCTCTCTCTGCGTTTTTGGGATATAATGCAGCCTTGCAAGAACATCACCACATAAAAAATTTGTTGTCTGTATTTTTTTTGCAAACTAATGCTGGAGGTAGTGGAATGTAAGCCTTACCCAAAAATCGGCGCATACTTAGACTGTTTTAATTGATCTCTAGGACTTCCCCTCCGACCAACCAGAGCCTCTCATTTTGGCTTCTTCAGCGGCAGCGTCAAACTGTGCAAGCAGTTCGTCTGCCCAACCCGGGGGGTTAAGTCGTTATGAGAAAGAATAGTCCGTTGTTTAGTTGAGACCCAGACTTCTGATTTTCTTTATTTATTGTTATATAGTTTGATTTAAACAGCTAACATTACTTTAACTGGCGGGTCTATTGTTAGTTTTCTTGGAACTTGAGAAATAGCATGTACAACGCTTGCCCGCAACGTTTGCTGGATCAATGACTTCTAGATCAATATCATTCAGTGTCTTGATAAAAAGCTCTCTCTCAAGCCCTTCCTTCAAACAAATTCGTCCGGTCCTTCATATATCTTATCCATGCTGAGTTTCTTTTCTAACTCAAATATTTATTTAAATTAAAAAAAAATAATTAAATCAGAATCAATATCAACGGTCTTTTTGTGCTTGGACTCATAAACTAAAGTATAAACACCTTTTGGCGTTGTTAATGTGAGCTGTTTAGAACAGAGTTTAATGTTTCGTTTACTTTTTTTAAGCATTCCTTTTTTATCTGCTCGGCGTCTGGCTGTTGAGAAAAAGTTGTCCTCGCCTTTCTTTGAAGATCAAACTTTTGTCTTTTGTAGTCATCAAAATCGGCCTGTAAACGATTAAATTCTTCATCCGTGATGTTGAGTCAGCTAGTGCTTTATTTATTTTCAGTTTGAACGAACTAAGTTTAGCTGTTATTAGTTGAACCATAGCTGTGTGCTTTTGGAGTTTAGTTTTTAATTTTTTGCCAGCCGCACTTACAGCTAATGAACACAGACCGAGAGCTAAAGACAAACCTCCTAGAGGTAAAGCTGCGGGTGCGCCTATGCCCGTTGCTAAGAGGCCTACACTTGTTCCTGCTGATAGAGCACTTATAGTCGATGCCCCAGTATTAAACATAAGTAACAGCATTAAAGGCAGCAGAATACCTTCGTTTGGTTTTGCTGTATTTTGAAAGGTCTTGCTCTAGTTTTTGTTGCATTTGTGTAATGTTTGTTAATCTGAAGGTTTTTATGTTAGGGCTTTCTACTATCCCTTCTTTTGGCGGCGCTGTAGGCACATTTGGATAAACCTGAACAGACATGCTTTTATAAAATAAAAATAATTTAGTATTGTATATCTTTTAATCTGTTATCTTCAATATTCAGCTGCGCATCATATATAAAAACAAATGTACATTAAGCGGTTTATCGGCTTCTTCTTCTTTATCAATTTGAATGTTTATTACGTCTCTCACAGTTCTCCCGCTTCCATGCAACTGATTATCCTCTGTTGACCTTAGTCAATCCATAAACCGTATTTCGTTGTTAAATAATCATCAAGCCTAAACATTGTGAAGATGTAATTCTTTAGACACAAGGTCAACTGTTGGATTTCTACACCTCCGCTTCCAAACAGTTTTCTTATTTCATCAAATGCTGATAAGGTTTAAGCCCGCTAGCGTAAATTTGGTTAGGACTACCCTCAATCGAACATTGTACTTTCGTTATTTTGGATTAAAAAACTTTCACTTCCCTCTTTTGAACGGTTCTTCATCTTCGCACAGCAATAAAATACCTTTAAGCGATCTTGCTGCGACACTAAAACTAAAATTCCATATAGTGTCTGCCCTGCTTCTGGGATATGTTGTATGATGAATCACTCTTTCGTAATATATTGCTAATTTTGACTGATATTGTCGCTCAATCAGCCTTGCTAAGTGAGGGTTGCTAACAACGTCAAACTCTAACGTGATGTCAGAAATGCTGTACTTTGCTTCGGTGTCTGATGATTTGATAACGCGTTTGTATTCATTAAAAGTTAGTTCATATGACAATCTGTCTTTTAATGCTCCTTGAAAGTACGGTGCATGCGCTTTTAACAACTCAAAATCTAAGGGAATGGAAAAGCGATTTCCATACGCAAAATTTACGGCTACATACTTTTTGCCGTCTTTAGTATCTCCAGCGCCTATTCTATGTTTTAGTGCTTCTTCATTTTCGATTCCTTGAAACGCAAGATCAGCCCTTTCACTCCCGGTTAGCCATAGATCAGAATAGGTTAAAAATATGTCTGCATTGTGTAAAGAAAATATTTCTTGCCCCTCAAGTTTTATAGAAATTTTCTTAACGATTGCCCGCCCCAGATTCTGTACAACTGTCCTGTTTTAGGTCTGTTGTTGAAGCGAGTACTATTTTGAAAGTAAGACGCGCAGAGCCTGGCACAATCACTTCATCCGCTCCTAGGTCTGGAAATTTGACAGTAAGAATTTGATCCGCATCAATAGTAGATGGATTATTTGGAAGTAATATTCCGTTTATTTCCCTTCACGCCAAGGGGCTCTTTCAGCCTTCTATTCGGGTTAAGAATCGAGCCATATGCTTGTGACATTTTTTATAAAACAAAATAAAAAAGTTAATTATTAAAGAAACATGGCAGGCATTGAAGATGAAGATTATGATGTTTTTGATCCTGGAGACGACATGAGTGAAATGACTCCTTTGGTACAACATCGCTCGGGGCTCTCTTTGCGGCGTGAATTAACAGAAAGTAAGGTCAGATCATTATACCAAAGTTTAGGCCAAGAACCTCCCGAATTTATAGACCCTAATGATTTTGAAGTAAAAGATGACCATTTGTTTGTGAGGAGCGACCAAGGAGAATCTGTTCGGCTTACAACTAAACCAGACTCATCAAAGTTTTTAGCCATGGGTACAATTAGACAAAGGCTCAGTGTGAGCGATCAAAATCGCCTTGGCATTGCTAAACCAAAATTAGATAGGGATGCCGTTGCTAAACTTCAAAACACACTGCAAGAACTTCCAACAGCTAACCAAATACAAAACATGGAACTTCAAGTTTTAAATCAATCAGCAGATGAAATAATAAATGCAATAGAAGCAGAAACCGGTTTTTCAGAAGAAACAGCGTTAAAAACAATTAATGATTCCCCATTGCCTATGCGGGAAATAGCGGCCCTTGATCATGCTTTAAGAACCATTAGAGGCGAATTAACAAACAATTTAGCAAAACTGGGTGAAATAGATGAGCATATAAAAAGAGAAAAAGAAAAACTCGTTGAGGCTGATGACGCCAACTTAGGGTCTGATATTAAAGAAAGAATAACCCAAAGACTAAAAGATCTTGAACAAGAAAGATCAGCAAGACTAGAAGCGTTGTCTACTAACCGAGAACAATTACGAACTCAAGTGAGCAGAATAAGAGAAACTATCCAAAGAATTTTATATGAAGACACAACGCTAGCAGAAAGAATAAGAACACTGTTTAGAGAGCAAGGAGTCACATAGCAAGCGTTATAACGGCCTTAGGATTTGCAATAAGTACACTGGTGTTGGCTATTACAGGCGGCGGTGGTCAAAGCCCAGTGCCTCCACCACCATCGCCTCCACCTGATAAATCATGGGTAAAAAAACAGCTTGATCATCTTGCGGATTTATTAAAAAAATTAGCCGGTAAAGCTATAGACTCTTTACCGGGTATATTAGGGGGTGTTGTTAGCTGGCTTTTGTCTACTGCAAGCAAAGTAGTTGGCTTATGGCCGAGCACTTATGGACATTAGTTCTCTTAATAGTTGGGCTAATTTTTAGTAAGATAAAGACCAAGTAATCCTAGGCCAGTTAATCCAAGAACAAGCGCTGTCTTTTCATATTCATGGTCATCGCGAACAGAGTCCGCGAGCTTTGCTGAGTCTTCAACGGTCTTCGGGCTTTGGGCCACGGGGATTGGATGACTTATTCTTGGGGGGTCATCTTGTTTTTTTACTGCTTGCAATATTACTGGCTCAGAATTTATGTCGTTTTGTCCAACCTTCTGTTCATTTCCTGCAACAAAGAATTTCATTGTTGTAGTTCATTATTGTTCCTACCTGGAGTCTGAGGTCAGAAGGTAGCATGTATAAACCAGTGCCAACAGGAAAGTCTACTTTTGATCTTGCGTATTGTAAAACATCTTGGTACCTTTTTTATACTTGAAGGTAAATCAACTGTAGAATTAATGGCATCCTCTAAATTTGCTAAGTATTGTTTTTGTGCATCAAAGCCAGTAGAAGGATCAGTTATGCTCGATCTTGCCTGTGCTTGTGAACCTAGCAAACACCAAACGTAAGTACGAATAGAGTCATTTATTCGTTCTATTCCTGCTTTAGTTAGGCCCTTAGAAGTGTCTAAGATAAATGTTGTCCATGCTGTTTTATGCTCTTGCTCTATGGACCCTAGGTGAACGCCTGTGCCTGAAGAGAAAGATGTGTAAGGAGGATTCCAATCATACTTATACTTTCTGTGCACGCCCCAATAATAAGGGTGCCTAGGCCATGATTAAGATCCAACTTTTGTCTAAAGTCTGTCTTGATGTTAATATTGAATTCGTTACAGATCCTTTCAAAAGCCTTCATGTCTATTCTGTTGCTGAATGGATAAACGGTTTGTCATTTGGAATGGTGCTTGCAGTTCAGTCAAAATACGTCTGAAGGTGTAATAGAAATGAAATCTGTACACTGACCTAACCAAAGGATTAGGATGATTTAAGTGATCAGCATACGACACTCCACACCCAGTTGATGCGCAAAACACGGCAAAGTTTAACTGGTTCTGATAAAACTGCATCGGATGACTGAACCACACTTTCGCGATGTAGTCTTTTTTAATAGGGGGGTTAAGATATCTGCTTAATGGAGTACTCACTTTTTATGAAAGGTGTCAGTCTGGGTCACAGAAATGTCGAGGGTGTCAGTTGTTATATTTTTAAGATTGTAGTGCGGCCCAACAGAATATTTTGCATCAGTATATTTGAATGCACTCATTTTAATTTGTTTTAAAAAATGTTTGTAACAATAACAACTCAAGACCGCCCTTCGTTTTTAGAACATGCTATTAATAACGAATGCGGAACCAGAACGGTCGCGCTCCATGAAATATTCTACAAAGTCGTATGGTTTAATATAAGCAAAGCCAAGGAGAATAATAAGATTAAAAAAGTTAATAATAGAGGACATTAGTTAGCCAGTTAACCATACCTGATGGTTATTACGGGTTTTGCTCGCTAAAAGAAGCAATGAGTAACTTCGACATTACTCTCAAACTTAACAATGCGAATCTGAAAACAATGTTGACCTTCAAACCTGAAGAAGAAGAAGTAGGGTACTATTTTGATAAAGAGCTAGCTAAAATGTTAGGCTTTACAACTGCCAATCGGCCCGTTCATAGTTTTAGAGTTGCAGCAAACAAAACTACTTATGAGGGAGAAAATCCGCTCGATCTTGCATTACATTCATTACTCTATGTTCATTGGGATGAGCTGAGCACTGATGAAAACTTATATGATGGAAGGCCCTCAACTGTTTTAAGAGCTCTTCCGTCAGGGAAAGCTGCATATTGCGATTATGAAATTATACAATTCCCTAATTTACAGTTTAAAAGATTAGTTTGTGGGAGGGTCGGATCATTTAATATAAAAATCGCAGACAAAGCGGGGAAAGTTGTGAAATGTGATAACCTGCACATTGTTTTGGAAATAAAATAATACGTTACTAAAAAATAATGTCACGTGGGCCAGAAGAATCAGGAGTTACATTAGCGCCTGTAAGGTGTATAACCTTAGAATTAAAAGACCTTGCAGATGTTGCGGACTTTGAACAGAACGGTGAGATAGGCGCTTTGTATGGTTTTGAGTGCACTAAAGATGGTGATTATAAACGCAAAGAGGTTGGCGACAGCAAAAAGTTTCCTAAACTAGAACAACTGCGCAATCTAGAGGCAAATAATGTTGGCCATATGAATATAAAATAGTTCGAAACCTGACCTCAAATGGCACTTAGAACCATATTTAGAATGGGAAATAAAATTTGAATTCATAAGCCCATTTACATATTTTAGCCGTCAAAAAAGTTTCAGAAAGAATTCAACCTGGCCCTTTACATGTAAGTCTTATGCCGGACGACAATAGTCGGAAAGAAATTGAAATAACGCCATATGGGAAAAAACAGTACATCCTCCACAGAAAGAAACAGTTGAAAAAAAGCTTCTACAAAATTACAGTTCTTTCCAAGCAGAAAATTAGGAGACACGTTCACAATAATATTTGAAATTTCTGTCTTTAAAGATGTGGAGAGGATGGGGTTGTGGGCGTTAGTGACGACCTTATAAAAGGAATTAATATTAGCTGGCAAAACTTAGACGTTAAACGCCTTAACGTTACCATCGTCGTTCTTCACAATGGTGAGGATATTAAGATCAATAACAACAAGCAACAAAATCAATGTTGACTTAAATAGAAACAATCTTACAGAACTGAATTGGATTAATCTTACACATTTAGGCCTCATAGGGTTTTATTATACTGAACAAGTTTTGACGGA
>CM031623.1:43799365-43801865 GCA_018398815.1 Conus ventricosus
GTGTGTAACAGAGTCTGATTAAATTTTCTGTCTCCGAAGAGAAAACACAACAGGATATACTGGGCAAATACAGGTTGGAAGCAGTCCAATAACATAAGCTCCGAGGGTTTTGTCGTGTTAGTCTGTGGTGGAAAATCAGTTTTTGTGATCCTTGTCATCAGGTCATAACGTTGTTGGTCAAATAATTTGCAGTCATCGAGAAAAATGTAGTTCCTCCTCAACGACGTGGCATGTCCTGCATAATCTGTTTTCTCTGTCAGTGTTGGTATAACGGCCCCTCTCAATTTGGAGGTCATGGACACTTATTCGTAATCTAGTTAGTGCTCGTCTGCAATCTGTGTCAGTGTGTTGCTCCAATAAGCCGCCTTTTGTATTCGGTAGTAACTGTAGCATAAAATTTGAGCTTGGATGTGCTTTCGTTCTTTTGTTGTCTTCCAAAACTCAATATAAAACGTTTCCAGCTTCGCATTGATCAGAAACTTCAGGCGAGTCACACTAAATGTACCTGATTTTCCCAGACATGCTGTAATCCTATCGTTGACAAGGTTTGTCGTATAAACTTCGTCCATTTGCTTTCTTCGGTGCCCTGAGAGATCATTGACTGATAAATCTGTTGTTGGTAAGAGTCTTGGTCTGACTCTAATATGTGTATCCAGAATGCGATAGTCTGGGTAATAATAATAATAATAATGAATACTTATATAGCGCCTATTCTCGGCTAGAGACCAAGCTCTAAGCGCTTTACAATCCATACCCGTTTACACAACGGGCTGCCTACCTGGGTAGTGCCGACTGAAGAGCTGCCAGCTGGCGCTTCATTCAGTCGTTTCTCGTGTTATCCATTCAGTATCGTTCAATATCGATCACTCATTTTCCTTACTTCCTTCATTCTTTCCATTTCTCACGCAGGGTGCATGCTATGTGTAACGTGTCATCCATACCAACGGCCAAACTGGCCTACTCTTCCGAAAGTTGGTGATGGGATTTGACGTGTGTGCAAGATGTTATGCATGCGTTCACACACGGAACCTCGGTTTATAGTCTCATTCGAAGGACTGTATGGGAAATGGAGTCAGAACCAATGTTAACTCCGAGGGAAAAATCCCCCTGTACCGAAGGCCCCGGCGGAGGTTCGAACCCGCAACCCCAGGATCACCAAGATTACGAGCAGGCGCTCTACCAACTGAGCTACTTTAAAAGTAATCGGGAATCCCCAGTTCGCCCAAAACCGGTAAGAGGTGGTGTGTGTGTGTGTGTGTGTGTGTGTGTGTGTGTGTGTGTGTGTGTGTGTGTGTGTGTGTCTGTGTCTGTGTCTGTGGTTGTGTGTGTGTGTGTGTGTGTGTGTGTGTGTGTGTGTGTGTGTGTGTGTGTTGTGTGTGTGTGTGTGTCTGTGTCTGTGTGTCTGTGTGTGCATGATATCTTAACGACTGCTGCTTCCACCTTTTACCATGTTTATTCGATTTTAGCGTAATGTAATGTAATGTTATAAAACAATTCCCCATGTCGCCATACAACCGTTTATCATCATCGCCACCACCACCACCACCACCAACATCAACATCCTCCTCCTCCTCCTTTTCCTCCTCCTCACCCTTCGAAGAAAGGTCGTCCCCCCCCCCCCCCCTCCTCCCCCTCCCTCTTAATTCAAACACGATGTTGTTCTTTCTTTGCCGATATACAAGGATGAGGATAAAGAATATAATGAAACGGGTTTTCATTTTGATCTGAGACAACATAAAAAGGCTCTGTTTCACGCCTATTTTCTTAATAATTATATCCCGGAGTCAGCCGATAGGTACAACAGACACCTGATATCTTTGGCAGGAAATTGGAGCAACACTCTTAGAGACGCATGCTTAAATATTTAGGTTTTCCCTGTTTTCCCAGCTGAACTCACGTCTGACATAACTCTGGGTAGGAAACAGGTGCGAAAGCAAAATAGCCCCCCCCCCCCCCCTCCCCCCCCCCCCCACACGCAACCCCCCCCCCCCCCCCTCCACACACACACACACACACACATACAAACAAATGACTCTGATGGGATCGAGCCCACAACCTTTCAACCGGAAGTCTTCCATGCTAACCAAAGCGCCACGTCGGCTGGTTATTTTCATTTAATGCATCTGTTTCCCTTCACCAGCTGCTGTGGCTTGCCAGATGGACACGCCAAGGTGTGTGTGTGTGTGTGTGTGTGTGTGTGTGTGTGTGTGTGGTGTGTGTGTGTGTGTGTGTGTGTGTGTGTGTGTGTGTGCACGCGCGCCCGTGCGCGTGTGTGTTTGTGTGCGTGCGGAACTTCCATCCATTTCTCATTTGTATTTCTATTG
Organism: Conus ventricosus; assembly: GCA_018398815.1. Classification (NCBI taxonomy): domain Eukaryota; kingdom Metazoa; phylum Mollusca; class Gastropoda; order Neogastropoda; family Conidae; genus Conus; species Conus ventricosus. Next base: position 43,801,690 of record CM031623.1, read on the forward strand.
GGATCCTGAACTAAAGTGGAGAAAAAGACTGTGGTGCAGATGTTCTTGAAGCCAGACACAAAGCACGTGTGAAAACTCTAAATGTTCAACGTGACGAACGTCATGAACTTAATTAAACTTTAGTTAGAAGTCGACTTCGTGTTTCCATTTGAAGTTTTACACTCGTTCAAGTCCAC
>CM031623.1:43804365-43819365 GCA_018398815.1 Conus ventricosus
CAGTGAATTGAATATATATATATATATATATATATATAACAAACTAATAAATTCCAAGGATAAGTACCGCACCGTTCCAGCAACTTACAGAGCAGCTTGGTGTTGCAATGACTGCAAAAATATTGAATTATAAACAAAGCTCGCTCTTTTGTCTTAGATTGAAGAAATAGGGGGAGATACACATTCATATCTGCAGTGGTAGATGATTCTGCCTAACTAACAGTATGTGCTTGAGTGGGTGAATGGGGAAAAATAAAATAAATGCTTCTCAAAATGAGCCTTCAGCAAGCTTATATTCTCCAAGGGGAGACATCCTCCAATAGGGAGGGAAACTCACTAACATATAACTCCTGGTCATATACCGATATTTCGAAACTTGGTGGTTTCTCCTCAGTGACCGCGGAAAGTGGTAATTTGACTCCTCTGCCTTTTCAGTTTTAAGAAGAATGCAATCCCAGAAAAGGTTGGTGTGCAATACCGTAGTATGTTTGTTGAGTTTTCAAAAAACCAACCAAAGGTGCCATCTAAGAAGCAAAAGAAAATCATAAAAGAGCAAAACAAGCTACATTTTCTTGTAAAAAGTAAAAAATATAAAATATATATATAAACTAGTGTAAAAGAGGAATACTAAAATTATCTACAAATTTGTTTCTAGCGTTTGGCTATCGTCAGGATGGAGTTTGGGTTGCCCACCGCCGGTGTTATATAGCGTGTGGGGCCCGGTTGCAGCTGTTTTGCGTGCGTGTTGGTTGCACGTGTTTTTTAGGTTTTCAGGTTGTTGTACGGGGTGTGTTCACTAACAACGATTTCCCCGTTGTGCCTGCAGTTATTTACTATTTCTCTTTTAGTATTGAGGGTTGCTAAGTGGGTTTACATAGTATTAGCCATTTTTCAGTTAGGCATAGGTTGCATCTTTTTGAAACATTGCTGTATGGTGATGCTCTTTTATGATTTTCCAGGATATGTTGTATTTTATATTTTTGCGTCTTTAATTTTTCCAATGTTGCTCCCAAGGGGTTGAGCACTTGTAGAATTGTTCCAGGCTTTTTAATCCTATTGATCTCTCTCTCTCTCTCTCTCTCTCTCTCTCTCTCTTTTCTCTATATATATATATATATTTTATATATATATATATATATATATATATATATATTCTCAATTCACTGTGTTTGGTGAGTTTCATCAAATATGATTTCTCACGATAGCTCATGTCAGTTACAGTGGTCAGTTAGTATTGATAAGCATTGACAGTTGTCCATATAACTGTAAAGAAAAACACGTGCACTTTAGACCGGTGTCGCGTGAAATCTGGGAACGTGACATCTGGGAACGCGTTCCCAAAATGTACTGTGATATCTGGGAAGGCCCGTGACATCTGGGAACGTGGTCTTTCGAGCTCAGAAGGGCAGAAAGAAGACGAAGAAAGACTGGATTTTCGAGATAAGGTAGGAAACAATTTATTTAGGTGCAATTGAGATCTTTGGCCTTCTTGTCACTTTGTTTTCATTAATTTCTTGGCATGATTTTCACCAAGTTAACAGATTTCACGATTGGAAGTTCAGGCAATCTGGAACGCGTTCCCAGATATCACGGTAAATCTGGGAACGCGTTCCCAGATTCACGGTTCCCAGATATTATACGACACCGTTAGTTGAACTTCAACTTCTCCCCCTCCCCCCCCCCTCCCTTTCCGCCCGCCCTCACACCCCATCCTGCCCTTAACATCTAAGCCCCCCCCCCACCGGAACTGTCAGCCTTTCCATCTTCCCTTCCCTCCACTACTCTTAATCTCATCCTTAGTCTCCCTCGTCCGGACGTCACGGCGTTCGCTCCTTATTGACCACGGACACTAAGAGTGTTTAGGGCCAGTCTGAGAGTAAGATATGGACCCGGCGCTTTTCAAAACAATCAATACGCACAGGCTGGACTGAACAGTCTATCCAGCCTACTCCTATCCACATGTACACAGGTGGACGTTAGACAGACAGGCAAACTCGTATACATGCATACACATACACACACACACACACTCTCTTCTCTCTCTCTCTCTCTCTCACGCTCTCGTCTCGCTCTCTCCTCTCTCTCTCTCTCTCTCTGTCTGTCTTCTCAGCCTCCCGCACACACACACACCTCCGACTCTCTCTCTCTCTCTCTCTCTCTCTCTCTCTCTCACACACACACACACACACACACAGATACACACGCGCGCGCGGGCGTGCGCGCGCGCGCGCACGTGTACATAGCACACACACCACACACACACAACAGACACAACACCACCACACCTCTCTCTCCTCTCTCCTCTCTCTCTCTCTCCTCTCCTCTAACGCACATGCGCACGTGGACGTGCACATACAAAACACATATCCATGCACAAACGCACCCCCCCTCCCCCCTCACCGCGAGAACACACACAACACACGCACGCTCAAAGACACACAGATACACAGACACAGACACAGACACACACACACAACACACACACACACACACACACACACACACACACACACACACACACACACACACACACACACTGTCTGTCTGTCTGTCTTCTGCCTGTTATTCATGAAGAACATGGTTTGTTGAAATAAAACTGTACTAATAAACGTCATTCTTTCTTTATATGTATCAATAAATCAATGGACCAATCAATCAGAAAATCAATCCACCAAATCAATCAATCAATCAATCAATTAATCAATCATTGTCAGCGTAGTGGCAATACTCCCACACAGCTCAATTAAACGTCGTTGCTTCTTTATAAGTATCAATCAATTAATCTACCAATCAACCCAAAAAATCAATCAAATCAATTGATCAATCGATCAGTTGATCAATCAAGCAATCAATGTCCCTCTAGTGGCATTACCCCCCAAAGCAGCTCATCTCAGCCCCTGTCCACAGTCACAGCCTGGCTTGTCACATCACAGCCTTTGCACCGGCAATCCACAGGGAAAGTCAGCATCAAGCGGTCTGTCTCATCACAAGCCTTTACACCGGCAATCCACAGGGAAAGTCAGCATCAAGCGGTCTGTCTCATCAAGCCTTTGCACCGGCAATCCACAGGGAAAGTCCCGCATCAAGCGGTCTGTCTCATCACAGCCTTTACACCGGCAATCCACGAGGAAAGTCAGCATCAAGCGGTCTGTCTCATCAAGCCTTTACACCGGCAATCCACAGGGAAAGCCAGCATCAAGCGGTCTGTCTCATCATAGCCTTTGCACCGGCAAACCACAGGGAAAGCCGCATCAAGCGGTCTGTCTCATCATAGCCTTTGCACCGGCAATCCACAGGGAAAGCAGCATCAAGCGGTCTGTCTCATCATAGCCTTTGCACCGGCAATCCACAGGGAAAGTCAGCATCAAGCGGTCTGTCCTCATCATAGCCTTTGCACCGGCAATCCACGGGAAAGTCAGCATCAAGCGGTCTGTCTCATCATAGCCTTTGCACCGGCAATCCACAGGGAAAGCCAGCATCAAGCGGCTGTCTCATCATAGCCTTTGCACCGGCAATCCACAGGGAAAGCAGCATCAAGCGGTCATGTCCCACATCCACAATCCCTCAAGGCCTTTCACCGCAGCAATCCACAGGGAAAGTCAGCATCAAGCGGTCTGTCTCATCACATCATAGCCTTTGCACCGCAATCCACAGGGAAAGTCAGCATCAAGCGGTCTGTCTCATCATAGCCTTTACACCGGCAATCCCCAGGAAAGTCAGCATCAAGCGGTCTGTCTCATCATAGCCTTTGCACCGGCAATCACGGGAAAGTCAGCATCAAGCGGTCTGTCTCATCATCATAGCCTTTGCACCGGCAATCCACAGGGAAAGTCAGCATCCAGTGGTTTTGTCACATCATAGCCTTTGCACCGGCAATCCACAGGGAAAGTCAGCATCAAGGGGTCTTGAGACAACCCACAGGAGGAGACACTGCACTGCTGCTGTGCAGTCATCTCGTTAGCGGGGCCGGAATGGCTCAGTTGCCAGAGCGCCGGACTTGTAATCTTGGTGATCCTGGGGTTGCGGGTTCGCATCTCTGCCGGCAGTTTTGGTACAGACGGATTTTCCCCTCGGAGTTTACATTGGGTCTGACTCTCTTCCCAAATAGACCTTCGAATGAGACTATAAACCGAGGTTCTGTGTGTGAACGCACGCATAACATCTTGCACACACGTAAAATCCCATCACCAACTTTCGGAAGAGGCGTTTGGCCGTTGATGTGGATGACACGTTACACATAGCATGCACCCTGCGTGAGAAATGGAAAGAATGAAGGAAGTAAGGAAATGGAGAGAACGATATTGACTTGATGACACGGGAAACGACTGAATGATGCGCCAGCAGGCAGCTGCTTAGTTAGCACTACCCAGGTAGGCAGCCCGTTGCAGACACGAGAGAGTGGATTGTCAGCCCCTAGAACCTTTGGCAAGGCGCTTTATAAATGCCATGTTGTAGAAAAGAAAAAAAAGAAATTGCTTGGCTGTGCATGTTCTCATCCAGCCCCTAGACCCTTTGGCAAGGGCTTTATACATGCCATGTTGAAATTAAAAAAAAAAGAAATTGGTTGATGGTGCATGTTCTGATCCAACGAAGCAGAGCACCAACCACCAGTGGCAATGATTGCCTAGTCGCGGAGCTAGCGTGGACTCGGGGTGTAATTAGGAGTAAGTTAGAGATCTCATGTTCAACTCTTTTCTAAAAATGTTGTAAAGCAGAATAATGACGTTGATATATTTATAGCTTACTCGATTTTGACTGGATTTATTTACTCCAAACAAAAATATGGATACGGACAGCTTTATTTTTCTGTCTGTTTTTAGATAAATAAAATTCCTATAAAAAAAACACCAAAAATGTTGTACTGCTGGGCATTCACAGAAAAAAAAAAGTTCAATGTAATCAACCGTGTCAGGACAATAAGAGCATTTGTTGTTTTCTTTTACCTGCATTTTACTGAGAAGAACATTTGTTGGATAAATGTTACGTAAGAATTTCCAGTGAAGAACTTTTAACCTTGATACTCTAGTAACTTCCTTTGCTCTGGACCAAGAGGATGTTTCTAATCTAAAGCCGAAACTTGTATGCCAAAAAATGAAACGTACAAGGAGTTACCGTTTCTTAACCATCAGGTAATGATTTCTTAATATCCCTTATTTTCATGTTGTACCGACCTGCCTGGCACATCTGATCTCCCTTTTCTTGCTCACCTTTCTGTACATCCATTGAATCCATGTCTTTGGGATAGAGTTGATTAAGATGTTATACTCCAAAACACCGTTTTTGTTCTGTTTTCTCCTATCAGGTCTTGCGATTCTTCCATGGTACTAGTCGGTTTTCTCGAGGATGAATGACCTGTTTAATAGTTTCAATTCCTTTCATATGCCAAGGTACAGAGAACAACGTTTTCTGTTTGTAAGGGATTAATGAATTATTGAAGAGCAGCTGACCATGAACATTGTCACAAGCAGTGTTTTCCAGCACACTAGTTTTGCTCTCTAAATAGGTGACTAAAACCTCTTTCCAAAATTCATTACCTATTCTCTCCAGCCCTTTGATATTTTTGGTTTTACAGTTAATGTGAAACATTCTGTGATGTTTTGCGAGCTTTTCCAATTGCTATTTTTGGAATAGGACACCAGTTTTCTTTAGTAGTTGCTTCCAACAGTTTTCCTGCCCATTGTAAATTAAAGAATTTTTGTAAATCGATCATGTTTACCATTTTAAGACCTCCCTCTCCGCACTCAGCTTCCATAACTTTACGTTTAACCTTTTCAAACGCTCTCCTATTACTTTTGTTTTCTGCCAGAGGAGTTTGTATAGGGTTGTGCTTATTTTGCTTAATATACATGGGGAAGACCTACGAACTGTATTACGTATGGAAACTGACTTATTAAAAAGGTCTTAATAACAATAACTTTACCTTGGATGCTAAGGTCACGTTTGCTCCATTCCTTAATTAGAGAATTCATTTGATCCAGTCTCTGTAACCAATTGTAATCAATGTCTCTCGCCAATTTGTTTGTTTGAAAATAAATGCCCAGTATCTTTATTTTACTGACCACAGTAAATGGACTATTTTCATCTTCAATCTTCCTTCCCATTCTTAAGACCTTGGTTTTTTGTACATTTAGTTTAAGTCCAGAAAATCTTTCAAATCTAGCAAGTAAATCTAAAGCTGTGATCATATCTGCTCTGGTTTTCAGAAAAAGTCTTGTGTCGTCTGCCATTTTGATGTGAACTGGGTTTGGGCAATGAATTGTTGGTGCTTTAATGCCTTCTGTGGTACTGTTTCTAATTTTGATAGCAAGCAGCTCAACAGCCAATACAAACGCCAGGGGTGAGAAAGGACATCCTTGTCTAATACCGCATGAAACATTAATAGGTTCAGAAATTCAGCCTTTATGATTGATACTACTAGAGCTACCCTTGTTTAAAACGTATACCCACCTTTTAAAGTCGGTACCCAAACCAAAAATATCAAACGCATGTAACAAAAACTTCCTGGATATTGAGTCGAATGCTTTGGAGAAATTGATGGCAAGTAGATATCCAGCTTCATTGTGTTTGTTTAAGTAGTTGATTACATCGTCCATTGATCATATGATCGTTGCAATATTTCAACCTTTAAGATATTCGACCTGGTTGTTATTAATCAACTTATGAATAACTTTGCCAAGTCTTTCTGCAAGAACTTTTGCTAATATTTTATCGTCTGAATTAGGTAAGGAAGCAGGCCTCCAGTTAGTTAACTGGTGTGTCTCCAAATCTTTTCCTTTGTGTAATAGGGTGATGATTCCTTGTCTTTCGGTACAGGATAATTCACCTTTATGAAAAGATTCGACGAAAGAACCAGTAACCAATTAGCCCAATTTACCCCGAAAGAATTTTAAGAACTCTATTGTGATTCTATCGCTACCAGGAACTGAACCATTACTATGTTTTCTCAGTGCATTTGTTGTTTCTTCCAAAGTGACAAGTCCTTCACATAATGCAGCATCGTTATCATCTAACTGTGGACAATCTTCTGACTCTATGAAAGTGTCTGTCTCTTCTATTACATCATCAGCTAAAGTTGTTAGACTATAGAATTTGTTTTTGTTTGGCAAAATGAGACTTACTCTTGTAGAATATCACTCTGTTTAGTCAATACTTCTCCCGATTCTTTCCCAAGCCTTGTGATAACTTTTCGTTTCCCTCTAGTTTTTTTTTAAGTTGCAGAAATACTTAGTGTTTTGTTCCCCTTCTTGAATCCACTTAACTCTGGCTCTAACTTGTGTCCCCTTTGCCTCGTTCAGTTGCTTTAATTCTAATTGTTGCTTTACATGCATACACATGGCTTGTGTCTTTCACATGTAGGGTCTTTAACAATTTTTTTTTCAATTTCTGAAATCTGTAAGTTTATCATAAGAGAACTGTCTTTTTTTTCTTTGGCAAGATAATTCTTTTCCAAATTCGCTACAAAAATTCTTATTTCAGTTTTGTATATTTCCCTTTTACTAATGTTGGATAAGTTTCCATCACAGTCATTATTAAGCTGTTCAAAATCATTGTTTTTTAAATAACTGTTGTTAAATTTCCAGTATCCAGGTCCACGTGTGAATTCACTTTGATTCAATTCAATTTATACAGCTTTATGGTCGAGTTTGGAACAGTCCAATGTTCGCATGATACGCAATCACTCAATATGCTATCTGATAAAAACAATAGTCTAGCCGACGAGCTACGAATGGATTACGCCCGTGCTATGTAAAATCATGTTTATTAACATGAAATGCTCTCCAACCATCGCTCAGTTCTAGCTCTTTAGATAACTTGTTAAACTCTCGTATTTCGTTTTCTCAGTGAGGTTTGCCTGAAACTGTATCAAATGCGTTGCTAAGGACACAGTTAAAGTCTCCAGACATAACAATATTTTTGCAACTATAATCTTTGCATTTTTCGTGAATTAGTTTTTAAAAAGCCAACTTTTCAGCACTATTATTTGGCGCATATATGTTTTACAAGACAGAAGTCATATTTGTCATGAGAGACTGAAGCCATCAAGATACTGGTTTGCACCATTTCCAAGGTTACTTTTCCACTGAAGTGTTTAGCCACCTTAATCACTTCTCCCATGCTTCTGTTTGTTCCTCCAGTATAGAAGATTCTGCCTCCCCATTGTTTTTTTTCCCACACTAAGACATCGTTAACAGTGATAAGAGCTTCTTGTAAACAGACTAAGTCAAATTTTCCATTTTTTAAATAATGAAATACTGAGGTTCTCTTAAATCTATTTTTCATCCCTCCACAATTCAGAGAAATTATGCGCACTTTATCTATTGATGATTAACTTATATCAAGTTTGGATTATTTTGTGTATGATATCTTCTGTGTTTACCCTTTTGTTTTGAAAGTAATTTCAAATTGAATACCTTCATAACTCGACACAAGAGGAGCTTTTCAACGTCGCAGTCCATTTTCAAGAGCCAGGTCGTCATTGATGAAATAGTTTCGGCAATGCCCAGCTTTAATGGGATACGTGCTCATCGGCTGGGCAATCCTGTGAGTTTCACGGCGACGTGAACGGCCTCGGTCTTGTTTTGCCTGTTTACATTTACCTCCTTTGTCAGGACTGGCAGTGTCCTGAGAACGGCGCCATTTGGGGGGTCTCTGACCGTCGGCGAGTCGGACTCTGCAGCTCCAGGGAGAGCCCAGAGTGGTCTGCCGAATGCTGGAGCGTCCTCTTGTCCTGGCGGATATTCTTTTCTTCTTTCCTTTTCTCCTCACTCTACACCTCACGCTCATGCACCTCTCATGATGTTGTGGTTATTGTTACACTGTTACAATTGTCATTATAGTGTGGTTTCCATGGAGCTGCAGTGATTATCATGATGTTGTGGTTATTGTTACACTGTTACAATTGTCATTATAGTGTGGTTTCCATGGAGCTGCAGTGATTATCATGATGTTGTGGTTGTTGTTACACTGTTACAATTGTCATTATAGTGTGGTTTCCATGGAGCTGCAGTGATTATTATGATGTTGTGGTTTTGTTACACTATTACAATTGTCATTATAGTGTGGTTTCCATGGAACTGCAGTGATTATTATGATGTTGTGGTTATTGTTACACTGTTACAATTGTCATTATAGTGTGGTTTCCATGGAGCTGCAGTGATTATTATGATGTTGTGGTTGTTGTTACACTGTTACAATTGTCATTATAGTGTGGTTTCCATGGAGCTGCAGTGATTATTATGATGTTGTGGTTGTTGTTACACTGTTACAATTGTCATTATAGTGTGGTTTCCATGGAGCTGCAGTGATTATTATGATGTTGTGGTTATTGTTACACTGTTACAACTGTCATTATAGTGTGGTTCCATGGAGCTGCAGTGATTATTATGATGTTGTGGTTGTTGTTACACTGTTACAATTGTCATTATAGTGTGGTTTCCATGGGGCTGCAGTGATTATTATGATGTTGTGGTTATTGTTACACTGTTACAACTGTCATTATAGTGTGGTTTTCCATGGAGCTGCAGTGATTATTATGATGTTTGTGGTTGTTGTTACACTATCAAAATTGTCATTATAGTGTGGTTCCATGGAGCTGCAGTGATTATTATGATGTTGTGGTTATTGTTACACTATTACAATGGTCATTATAGTGTGGTTTTTGTGGTGTTCGTGATTATTATGATGCTGTGGTTATTGTTACGCTATTACAATTTTCATTTATAGTGTGGTTCTATGGGGTTGCGTGATTATTATGATGCTGTGGTTTTTTGTTAGGCTTTTTGCAATTGTCATTATAGTGTGGTTTAAATGGAGTTGTGTTGATTATTATGATCTGTGGTTATCGTACGCTTTACAGTTGTCATTATAGTGTGTTTCTATTGAGTTGTGATGATTGTGTGTGCGTTATCGTACACTATTAGAATCGTCATTATAGTGTGGTTTGCATGGAGGTGTGGTGATGTCTATGATATTGTGGTTGTTGTTTCACTGTTCCAATTGTCATTATAGTGTGGTTTCCATGGAGCTGCAGTGATTATTATGATGTTGTGGTTTGTTGTTACATTTTCCAATTGTCAAATTTTAGTGTGGTTTCCATGGAGCTGCAGTGATTATTATGATGTTGTGTTATTGTTACACTGTTTTCAATGTCATTATAGTGTGGTTTCCCTGGAGCTGCGTGATTATTATGTTGTTTGGGTTGTTGTTACACTGTTACAATTGTCATTATAGTGTGGTTTCCATGGTGCAGTGATTATTATGATTTTTGTGGTTATTATTACACTGTTACAACTGTCATTATAGTGTGGTTTCATGGAGCTGCAGTATTATTATGATGTTGTGGTTGTTTTTACACTATCAAAATTGTCATTATAGTGTCGTTTCCCTGGGGCTCAGTGATTTTATGATGTTGTGGTTATTGTTACACTATTACAATGGGCATTTTAGTGTGGTTTTTGTGGTGTTGCGGTGATTATTATGATGCTGTGGTTATTGTTACGCTATTACAATGGTCATTTATAGTGTGTTTCATGGGTTGCGGTGATTTTAGATGTTGGGTTTTGTTACTTTCAAGGGGTCATATAGTGGGGTTTTTGGGGTTGGTTGTTTTTATGGCTGGGTATGGTACGCTATTACATTGTCATTTAGTTGTTTTTCTTTTGGTTGTGATATTTATGTGGTTATGAAATATTTGAAAGTGTGGTTTATGGGGGTTGGTGATTTATGATTTGGGTTACTTTACCTTTAAAATTTTTTCATATGTGGTTTTATAAAGTTGGGTTTATTTATTTGGGTTATCGTTACTATTAAATTGTCATTATTTTTGTTTGCAGGAGTTGGTGATTTTATATTTTTTACGTTTCTATAAATTGTTTTATTGTGGTTTTTATATTTGGGGGGATATTTGATTTTGGTTCGTACCTTTAATTGTCATTATTGTTTAAAGGGGATTTTTGTGATTTTTTGATGGTTATCTTTTCGTTTTTAAAATTTCTTAAAATTGGGTTTCATGGACGGGGGGTTATTTTATTTTGGGGTTACGTACGCTTTCTTTGTATTATAGGTTTTTTACAGGGTTTTATTATTTTTATTGTGGTACTTTACGTTATTGCGTCATTAAATGGGTTCATAAATTTGGTAAATTTTTTTGATGTGGGGTTTATCGTTACGCTATTACAATTCATTTTGTTTTTACATAAATTGTGATTTTATGATTTTGTGGTTCCGTTCGTTTAAAATGGTCAAAAGGGGTTTTACATATTGTGGTATTATATTTGTTTTTATCTTTAAAAGCTTTAAAATTTGTCTTTAGGGTGGTTTACAGGGGTTTAAAGATATTAGATGTGGGGTTACTTTTACGCTTTAAATTGCATTATGTGGGTTTCATAGGGTGTGTTTAGAGTGGGTTATCTTTTATTTACAATGTCATTTTGGTGGTTTTCATGGGTTGTTTTTTTAAATGATGTTTGTGGTTTCTTTGGGGTATTACAATTGTCATTAAAATGTGGTTAAATTTGATTTGGTTGGTTTAATTTTTTTTTGGGGTTTTTTTGGGGGTTTCAATTACTAAAATTGGTTTTTAATTTGGTTGTGTTTTTTAGTTTTGGGTTATTTTCGGTTTTAAATTTCTTTTATGGGGGTTTACAGATTTGTGGTTTATAGTTTTTTTGGGGTTTTGTTTGTATTAAAATTTGTCATTTAATTTTGTTTTTACAGATGGTCTTTTTAAAGATTTTTGGTTTTGTTAAGGTATTAACAATTGTCTTTTATTTTGTTTTACAGGGTTGGTCGTTTTTAAAAATTTTTTGGTTATTGTTAGGGTATTACAATTGTATTGTAGGTTTGTTACATGGAGTGGTTGTTTTATTATGAGTGGTTATTGGACGGATTACATTGTCACAGGGTGCGGGTTTTTCCAAATAAGGTTGTTGATTGCATTACAGTTGTCCTGTCAAAGGGGGCGGGTCTCATGTTGTCCTTGGGGCCCCGGGGTCGTCACTGCCATTCAGAATTCTGTTTGATTGTCATTAGGATGATTGCTTCCCGTTATGGGGTTGGGTTTCCATCAGAGTTCTTTTTTGACCTTTCATGCGTTCTTATTTGATGGTCCAGAAACTGTTGTAAAGAAAAGTCATGGTTAAATTTTAAACTGGGGTCTGATTTTCTTAAGATGATTGTTTGTGTTAGCGTTCGGGGGGATAGGTGGTATATGATGGGATCAGAAAAGTACGGCCAAACCCTTTCGGGATTTGGGGTTATGTTTAATTGTTTTTTATCTTTCCCTTTGCTGTTCATGCTGTTGTCTTTAGGTGACAGCTTCGTGTCGGGTCCCAACGCGATGCGAGGGCAACGTGACCACTTTTTTGCTGGTCCTCCCCTTTAAGTTTCCCAAACGCCAACACCGGGGACAACGACCATCTGATTAGAAGCAGTTTGACCTTTCAGGAGGGTTTTTTCTGTCAGCTGTCTCTTTCTTTCTGTCTGTCTTCCTTTCACCCCCTTCCCTCATCCCCCCCCCCCCATCCCCCCCCCCCCCCCCCCCCCCCCCCCCCCCCGCAATCCTTCTTTTCCTTCCAACCTTCTTACGTTCTGCTTTTTGAGGTGAGTATTAGTAACGGGTAAAGATTGTGGGGGGGTTAAAAGTTTTTGGCTTTTTTTGAGAGAGAAAAAAATTTTTTTTTTTTTAAAATTGTTCTGATTATTTGGGGTTAGTATTTAAAAACACTTTTTTTTTCCCCTGGCATTGTATTTTGCCCTAAATGGTTGCCACTTTGGTTATCAATCTAGAGCAACGGGCGTCCATTTTGGTTAGTCATACCCAGAGCAACAGGTGTGTTTACGCGTGTTCTTTTTTCATAAACGGTTTCACGCTATTTACATGGGGGCAAATTTGACTTTTTGAAACTTTTGTTCGTTTTTTTTTTTTTGGTTTTTTTGTTGTTGTTTGTTTTTTGGGTGAGTGCCCTTTAATAACCTGCATTTTTTAGGGCCGGGATATTATGGCAATACTGCCCGGGGGTTTTATTTCATTGTATAAATCAGTTAAAATTTATTTCATTTTGGGGGGAAAACTGCTCTTTTTTTTTGCATTATTGATTTCTTTTCAGAGCCATAATTTTGCTCAGTAAAAAAGAAAACGCATCAGAAACATTGTTTTTATTTTTACATTGTTATTCTGCTAAGATTGTCATCAAAAGGGCCCCTAACATCTGAAATTTTCCCATTCATTAACAACAGTACGGACTTTTGCTCCTTGGAAAATCCCTGGGGCCCGCCCGGAGGAGGGATGGGCACCTTTGTGGACTGACTTCCCCCATTCCTACCTCAGATCACACCCCCCTCCCCGGTGGAGCGGGTTTCCCACCTCACCGGGCCCCCCCCCGGGGGGCTCTGTTGGGGCTTCCTCAAAACCCCCACTCCACCGACCCCCCCGTACACATGTGGAATGGTAGCACCCGGGTGATTCTGGTTTTGGGGGTTCCCCGGGTTTGGACCGCTTGGGGAAAAGGGGGGGGGAAGGGGGGAAGGGGGGAGGGGGGGGGGAGGATCCTTTTGAATACCCCCTTTCGTGTGTTTTTATAAAGTGTATTTTCAAAAGGGGTTTTGTAATGAGGGGGGGTTTTTTTTTTTTTAACTTTTTCATTGACTTCAACTTGGGGCAGGATATTCCCTTTGCGGTCGCTGGGACTTTTCTGCAAGTTTTGTTTTTGTTGAAGGGAAGGGGAATGCCCCCGTCTCCCACTGTTTGCAGAGGAGGGCGAGAAAGCGGGTAAGCGGGGTATTTTTTAAAAGCGCACTGCACACATAGTTCCGACCGCCCTTTCGCTAATCTCATCGCCCCGATCCTACCCTTCGTTAAAAAAGGGGGGAGAGAAGGGGGGGAAGTGGCGAAGTTTGATTTTTAAAAAGCCCCCACTGTCGATGTTGGTGAGGGACGCCTTAGCATCCCTTTCAAACATTGCATACAGAAAGTTTTAAAGGGGCTTTTAAATAAGGGAAAACTTTTGAATCTGTTTTGGGGGGCATAGTTTCAAATAATGAAATATATTTTTTTCTGTATTTGGAATGCATATGTGTGTACAGGGAAATCACTTTTATGTTTGGGTGGTATTGCTCCCCTCTCTCTCTCTCTTCTCTCCTCCTCTCTCTTCTCTCCCTTCTCTCTCTCTCTTTCTTTCTTTCTCTCTCTCTCTCTCCTTTTTTCTTTCTCTCCCCTTCTCTCTCTCTCTCTCTCTCTCTTTTCTCTCTCACTTTCTCTCTCTCTCTTTGTAAGCAGTCGTATATTTACCATGCCTTCTGTTAAATAATGCCGTATCAAAAATGATTTCATTGGTGCTTTTTTACTTTCCTTTTCTCAGTTCTCCCTCTCCCCTTTCCCCCTCTCTCTTCTCTCTCCCCTTTTTCCTTTCTCCTCTCCCTCTCTCTCTCTCTCTTACATGTTTTCTATGTGACATTTAAATACATCATTTTCATGCCGTATCAAAATGATTTCATTTTTTGCTTTGTTATTCCCCTTTCTCCTCCCCCCCCCCCCCCCCCCCTCCTCTCCGTCACTCTCTCTTTTCTTTTCTCTCTGTCTCTTATTTTATGTCACTGTGTTTCTTGTGTCTTTTTCTCTTTTTATTGTATTAAAAAAGACCACTTGGGGCTTTGCACTTTTTTCCATTTGTCCCTTTTTTCCCCCTCCCTTACTTCCCCCTTACTTTCCCCCTTTCCCCCCCCCTCTCTCTCTCTTTTCTCCCCTCTCTCTCTTCCCTCTCCCTTTTCCCCCTTTCTCTTTTTCCTCTCCCCTCTCTCTCCTCTTTCTCTCTCTCTTTTCTTCCCTTTTCCCAAATTTTTTTGTATCTTTTCCATATTCATTTCTTGTCTGTTTATCAGAATTTTATCCATCATTGTACCTTCTATGTGCCCCCCCCCCCCCCAACCCCCCCCCCCCCCCCCCCACACAACACCCCCACACACACACAGTCCTCTTCTTCCCCCCCTTTTTTTCCTTTCTTC
>CM031623.1:43826865-43836865 GCA_018398815.1 Conus ventricosus
CTCACCTTGCTGCTTTAGCTGATAGACTTTTTCAAGTTCCATCATTGCAGCCACTGATTTTCTTCTCAAGATTTGTTCAGTTGGGGTTACTGATTTATTGCTTCCAGGTTCATCCACTCTAACCATTGACTTTCATTTTTCAGATGCGTCAGTGCCATCAGCCACTGATTTCTGTTGTAAGACTTGGCCCACTGCAGCTTTTTATTTTGCACTGTGTTTGTTCCAGTCCAGTGCTAGTGCAGACATTGACTCTCAGCTGAATTTAAGCCATGTGAGACTAAAATAATAAAAAAAAAACAGGAATCCTCATTCTTCAACTTATAAATTAAGTGATTGAAATTTGGCCACAGTCTTCTATTAACATCGCTGGTGAGTAATATTTATACATTGCATCCCATTTTGTTTTGATGGTTTACTGAATTTAAGATGTATCCTAAGTACTTGGAATGACATTTTCAGTTTGATATCTTTGGAGTCTTTTTGTAGAGAAGTTAATTGTTCACTTTGTTTTCAAGGAGAGGCCACAAAAGTGTCTTGGCAAGACAAATGTTCTTCAGCATCCCCCAGCAGGCCGTTGCCTTCCACCCAGTCCCCCCAGCAGGCTGTTGCCCCCACCCAGTCCCCCCAGCAGGCCGTAGCCTCCCACCCAGTCCCCCCAGCAGGCTGTTGCCCCCCACCCAGTCCCCCCAGCAGGCCGTTGCCTTCCACCCAGTCCCCCCAGCAGGCCGTTGCCTTCCACCCAGTCCCCCCAGCAGGCCGTTGCCTTCCACCCAGTCCCCCAGCAGGCCGTTGCTCCCCACCCAGTCCCCCAGCAGGCCGTTGCCTTCCACCCAGTCCCCCCAGCAGGCCGTTGCCTTCCACCCAGTCCTCCCAGCAGGCCGTTGCCTTCCACCCAGTCCCCCCAGCAGGCCGTTGCCTTCCACCCAGTCCTCCCAGCAGGCCGTTGCCTTCCACCCAGTCCCCCCAGCAGGCCGTTGCCTTCCACCCAGTCCCCCTAGCATGCAGGCCGTTGCCTCCCACCCAGTCCCCCAGCAGACCGTTGCCTTCCACCCAGTCCCCCCAGCAGGCCGTTGCCCCCCACCCAGTCCCCCAGCAGGCCGTTGCCTTCCACCCAATCCCCCAGCAGGCCGTTGCCTTCCACCCAGTCCCCCTAGCAGGCCGTTGCCTCCCACCCAGTCCCCCCAGCAGGCCGTTGTCCCTGCACCCCGCCCGGGGTCTAAAGCGGCCCCCTGGACCTCCGGCCTTTTCAGTATAGCTATGATTTTCTGCTCCCACCCTGAGGATACAAGACTAAACATTAACAACACCCCTGAGGATACAAGACTAAACATTAACAACAACAGCGACAACAACAACAACAGCAACAACAACAACAACAACAACACACACACACACACACATGCGTGCGCACGCACACAAACACACACACACACACACACACACACACACACACACACACACACACACACACACACACACACACACGCACAATTCTTATGCAGGCATTGCCAAGGACGAAAGAACAAAATACAAAACGACACGCAGTCAAGCATGAATAGAACACACACACACACATAACATTCACTTTTTAATCTCCGGTGAAATTCACGGGCGTGACAGACCTGTTTTTCAGCTGACAGAGAAATCAGAATCAGAACAGAGGAGACACCAGTCCTATCAGAAAGGCCAGGCTGCTTTTCCCGCAGCCTCAGGTTGTGTACCACGCGGAAGATATCATCAGCCCTGGCTCTGAACTGGAGAATATAACACGGCCTGCATCTTCTATCGAAACAGTTCTATGCTGTCCTTGTTGTACTCTGCAGTTTAGCTGAGAGTACACATGATGCAGCAAAAGCCGCAAAATAATTGTTCATCGGGACAGCGACGAGTGGGGCAGTGGGGTGCCTACGATACTTGCTTGACGGTGGCGGGTTTTTTTTTTTTTTGCCGGTGGGCTCTGCAGTCATGAAAATATGGGCTGGTACACCCATGGGAACGCTTCCATGAAGGGTCTGTCATGTCACATCCGGTGGCCATTACAAAATGGCATCTGCCAGGGAGCAGTTATGTCCCTTCACGTGTTAACGGAATGCCCTGTGCGTGCCTGCACCCTGTGTGAACACAGCGCAGGCTTCCAAGGGTGGTGCAGGATTGCTCCCAGCTGGTTTGTTCGGCAATTGAGGACAGTACTTCTCTGGGTCCTACCCGCACCTTCGGGTGTATCTTGTTCTTTCTGGTCAACTTTTTTTTAAAACTCGAACAGGTGCATGGAAGCCAGGAGCTAGTCTTGAGCTGGAAGCTTCAAAGGTGGTCGATGAGGGATTGTAAGAGGGGAATCCAAAAAGGAATGTCACCGTTGGCTTCGTTCGCGCCGAATGGGGAAATGGTGAAAGGTCAGATCGACACGTTAAACGCAAACGTGTGAGTAGAGTTCTGGGCGAGAGTCCTGAATTGGGAACCTAAGGCCCAAGCCATTAATAAACAACTGAGAGTCGTTTAGCTGACAGTCGTTTAGCTGAGAGTCGTTTAGCTGCAGTTTAGCTGAGAGTCATTTAGGTGAGAGTCATTTAGCTGACAGTCGTTTAGCTGAGAGTCATTTAGCTGAGAGTCGTTTAGCTGACAGTCGTTTAGCTGAGAGTCGTTTAGCTGGCAGTCGTTTAGCTGAGGGTCGTTTAGCTGAGAGTCATTTAGCTGAGAGTCATTTAGCTGAGAGTCGTTTAGCTGAGGGTCGTTTAGCTGAGAGTCATTTAGCTGAGAGTCGTTTAGCTGAGAGTTGTTTAGCTGGCAGTCGTTTAGCTGACAGTCGTTTAGCTGAGAGTCATTTAGGTGAGAGTCGTTTAGCTGGCCGTCGTTTAGCTGGCAGTCGTTTAGCTGGCAGTCGTTTAGCTGAGAGTCGTTTAGCTGACAGTCCTTTAGCTGAGAGTCATTTAGCTGAGAGTCGTTTAGCTGACAGTCGTTTAGCTGACAGTCGTTTAGCTGACAGTCGTTTAGCCGCCGTAATGCAGTGGACAACATCCGAGACCAGAGGGCTGGGAGGTCATGAGAGTTAAAGGCATCTATTTGGGGGATGTTTTGCCTTCAAGCAACTCCTGCAGAACTGGGTGTTCTATGGCCTCGATTGGGAAGCCCGGAATCACAGAGTCGAGTCATATCCACTTAATAGATGCATCTCTAAAGGTTCTGTACAAATTTCTCGACTAGTTCTGCAGGGGTGTGTATCTCTCGGACCTGGCGAATGCTGAGGTATATTTTGAAAGAAAATGTAGACTGTAGTCCCGTCATACAGTGTCTGCCCCGTCATACAGTGTCTGCCCCGTCATACAGTGTCTGCCCCGTCATACAGTGTCTGCCCCGTCATACAGTCTCTGCCCCGTCATACAGTGTGTACCCCGTCATACAGTCTCTGCCCCGTCATACAGTGTGTACCCCGTCATACAGTGTGTACCCCGTCATACAGTGTGTACCCCGTCATACAGTGTGTACCCCGTCATACAGTGTGTACCCCGTCATACAGTGTCTGCCCAGTCATACAGTGTCTGCCCCGTCATACAGTGTGTACCCCGTCATACAGTGTGTACCCCGTCATACAGTGTCTGCCCCGTCATACAGTGTCTGCCCCGTCATACAGTCTCTGCACCGTCATACAGTCTCTGCCCCGTCATACAGTGTGTACCCCGTCATACAGTGTGTACCCCGTCATACAGTCTCTGCCCCGTCATACAGTGTCTGCCCCGTCATACAGTGTCTGCCCCGTCATACAGTCTCTGCCCCGTCATACAGTCTCTGCACCGTCATACAGTCTCTGCCCCGTCATACAGTGTCTGCCCCGTCATACAATGTGTACCCCGTCATACAGTCTCTGCCCCATCATACAGTGTCTGCCCCGTCATACAGTCTCTGCCCCGTCATACAGTCTCTGCCCCGTCATACAGTCTCTGCCCCGTCATACAGTGTTGCCCCGTCATACAGTTCTGCCCCTCATACAGTGTCTGCCCGTCATACAGTCTCCCGTCTGCCCCGTCATACAGTCTCTGCCCCGTCATACAGTCTCTGCCCCGTCATACAGTCTCGCCCGTCATACAGTGTCTGCCCCGTCATAAGTGTCTTGCCCCGTATGACCTGTCTGCCCCGTCATACAGTGTCTGCCCCCTAAGTCTCTGCCCCGTCATTAAAAAAGTGTCTGCCCCTCATACGCTGCCTCTGCCCGTCATACAGTTTCCTCATTACATACAGTCTCTGCCCAATGACCGTGCGTAATCATTCCTCTCCCCGTCTTACCTATCTTAAAAAGAGTCTCTAAGATTTGTGCCCCTATGTCCTGCTCCCGTTTACCTCATCATTTGATTACTGTACAGTTCAGACCAGTTGGTAATCCATGTCAATTTCCGCGTCAGCTTAATTACTGCTGTGCTGAACATGTGTCGCCCTCTCCTCACCCACTCCTGTTTCAGGCAGTCAGCATTGGACTGTGTAGCTGTGGTGTGTATGGACTGTGTAGCTGTGGTGTGTATCGAGATGCTGTTAGCTGTGGTGTGTATGGACTGTGTAGCTGTGGTGTGTATGGACTGTGTAGCTGTGGTGTGTATGGACTTGACTGTGTGTAGACTTGTGCTGTGTTTATGGACTGTGTTAGCTGTGGTGTGTATGGACTGTGTTGTTGTGTGTGTATGGACTGTGTGTAGCTGTTATTGGTGTGTATGGACTGTGTAGCTGTGGTGTGTATGGACTGTGTAGCTGTGGTGTGTATGGACTGTGTAGCTGTGGTGTGTATGGACTCTGTAGCTGTGGTGTGTATGGACTCTGTAGCTGTGGTGTGTATGGACTGTGTAGCTGTGGTGTGTATGGACTCTGTAGCTGTGGTGTGTATGGACTGTGTAGCTGTGGTGTGTATGGACTGTGTAGCTGTGGTGTGTATGGACTGTGTAGCTGTGGTGTGTATGGACTGTGGTGTGTATGGACTGTGTAGCTGTGGTGTGTATGGACTGTGTAGCTGTGGTGTGTATGGACTGTGGTGTGTATGGACTGTGTAGCTGTGGTGTGTATGGACTGTGTAGCTGTGGTGTGTATGGACTGTGTAGCTGTGGTGTGTATGGACTGTGTAGCTGTGGTGTGTATGGACTGTGTAGCTGTGGTGTGTATGGACTGTGTAGCTGTGGTGTGTATGGACTGTGTAGCTGTGGTGTGTATGGACTGTGGTGTGTATGGACTGTGTAGCTGTGGTGTGTGTGGACTGTGTAGCTGTGGTGTGTGTGGACTGTGTAGCTGTGGTGTGTATGGACTGTGTAGCTGTGGTGTGTATGGACTGTGTAGCTGTGGTGTGTATGGACTGTGTAGCTGTGGTGTGTATGGACTGTGTAGCTGTGGTGTGTATGGACTGTGGTGTGTATGGACTGTGTAGCTGTCGTGTGTATGGACTGTGTAGCTGTGGTGTGTATGGACTGTGGTGTGTATGGACTGTGTAGCTGTGGTGTGTATGGACTGTGTAGCTGTGGTGTGTATGTTGGATCAGAGCAGGCACCTCTGAAGTGGCTCAGCTGCAGGCAGTGTCTCCTCTGGTGCGTTGCTTCAAGCTTGATGTCACTATCACGGTAAAGGGCGGGGCGGCAGGCGAAGACAGACAGACAGTTTGATGGGAGGGAGGTACAGGAACCAAAGGACAACAGCCAGCAAAGAAGACACAGGGGACGAAGTGGAGTTTCTTCCCTTTTATTTTCCTTCCAGAGTCATGAGCTCACACCAAGAACACGCACCAGGACCACGCACCGGGAGTTCTACCCTGGGTACATTCTGCTCTGTCTCACACACAGCGCTTGAAACATGCAGCCTAGCGCGAGCCGGACCGCAAAGCCAGCAATACGATGCAGCGGGCTTCACCAGGCAGGTAATGATATACACTTGTGCCGTCTGTCGCAGCTTCGGGGTTGTCTGGCTCGCCGTCCGTTCAAAGAATTCAAATCTGCTATCGATGAAAAACCTTAGCACCCAACGAATCAAATGACGCATGTCACGTTTGATGATTTTGTTGCTGTATTAAGTTATTGATGATTCAAGTCGGGAGAGCGAACCCACTTTTAACGAGTTTGTGTCATGTTTTTCTCTATTGCGATAAGAAATACCGAACAGCATGAAATCATTTTGTAATGAATGATAACAAACATTTCACTCTTTTCATACACATACATTTGATTTTCCGAGACTGTGTCTGAGCGGAGAAGTTTGTCTTTGGAAATGGATAGAAAACACAACTGGCTTTCCTCTTCGTCAGGCCATCGACAGGTGCTTTTGATGCGATTTTCGATTTCAAAAATACTCTGTGGAAATGGACTACTGGATAATAACTTTCATACATTTTAGTTATATTTATCATAGAAATGGAGTCATAACCAAGATTTCGATGGGGAAGTCTGAATTTCGTAGAATGACAGTTTAGATCAAAACTCCGACAAAGAGTGGAACGAAGAAGGTGACTGCAAGAGAGGTCGGCGCCGTCAGTCATTTCGTTGTAGTTGCAAGCTTGAGCGGAAAAGATCCTAGGCATGCGATATACGAAATGAGAGCTTACGGACTTTACTTTCAATGTATGCTTTCGGATTCTTCTTTTTTTTTTTCATACTTTTTACGAAATCAAGAAATAGTTAGGGGTTTGGGCAGAGGAGGATTAAAAATGGCGCCAAGATTTATTGTGCAAAATACCAGTTTAGGGAAAATATGGGCTTTTCGGTCCAATACAGTTGTAACGAATAAGATACGTTGACTTTTGTGACGTCAGTGACATATACATAATGATGTAGGTTCTGAGACATTCACATTGTTTAGAGGTTACAGAAAATAATTGAGATTCATCAATCAAGGGAGGTAAGGGGGAAGGTTGCTCTCGAACAAAACATTTTGTCTACTAGGGGTAACCAAGAAATATGTACTCTGTTAGCACCTGGCTACATCACACAACAAACTGTCGATGTAGCTGTATACTGTAATTTGGAATTTGTAGATTGGGAGTAATGCCTCTGGAGTAGCATAGAAGATGCGACAGAGAACAAAGAAGAAGAAGAAGAAAAAGACGATGAAGAAGAAGATAAGAAGAAGAAGGAGGAGGAGGAGGTGAAAATGTGAGTCACGGTTCAAGGATTTTGCTCATCGCAATCAAACTCAGTTCACACATTTGCAACTGAGCCGACTGTGATCTTTCGCTGGCAGTCACAAAACTTTCCGCACGTGGCCTTGTACATAGAGACCAAGGTCATTCGGAAGTTGTTGCTCCAGATGAGCAACCAGACGAAGTTGGTGGAGAATCCGAGGTGGTTAAACACCATCAGGATGAACATCACCAGCAGGTCCGTCGACGCCTTCTGGCCTCCCAGCTGGCATGACATGAGAAGACGTAACTTGTTGACCTGAGCAGGACCCACCAGCACCATGAAGGACCCGATGATGATGCTCAACAGGCGGCTGACCCTTGCCAGTGAACGCTGTTTTCGTGATGGTATGGTCCTGGCTGGGGTGCCATGCCCACGGCAGGAGAAGCTTCTGAGCAAGGTGGGGATGATCAGAGCAAGCATGGTAGTGTGAGGTATGATGTAGGTCGATGCTGATGTCCACGAAAGCGAAGACCTCGACCACGGAGCTGTACGTACTGAACGTTCCACAGTGCAGAGTGCTGAAGCTGGTTCTGACGAGGTCTGTGCCCCACAGGGTGGACCCGCACATCACGACACTGGAAGAAAAGACAAACAGGACGATCTTGACCGCCTGCCGCACCGTGAAGAGGTGGAGCACCTTTCTGGGAAGAAGTTGCTGAGGAAGTTCTCCACTGGTGAGGCAGGCCATGGTCCACGCGGACAGAGACCTTGAGCAGTAAGAGAGGAGGACGGCGGTCTGGTACACTCTCCAGTGGCGCATCCACCTCAGCTCCATGTCCGTCCACAGCAGAGCGCTGGCCACCAAGAACAGACTGTTGCTGGCAGACAACACCGCCAAGTAGACGTTGGTCGACATCCACCGCATCCTCGCGGATAGGAAGACCGCGAAGGAGATACCGTTGCCCAGGATGCCGAAACCGAAGATGGCTGGCAGAATGTAGATGATCGGCCAAAATGCTGTCCCGCTCAACTGACTGCTAATGGCCGTCTCTGACATGTTTCTTGCAAGGTTCCTGACATCGGGGAGCAGCCTTCTGTGTATGTGATGTCCCCGCTGTCTTTGCTGACGTCACTGACAGGAGGAGGTTGTGGTCCATGTCTGTGACGGTCCTGCTTGTACTAGTGACGTCACTGACGGTAATTTGGACGTCATTTGTGGTTTTGACGCTCCTGCACTGGAAGATGTAATGTTGGAATGGATCCATGGTGAAGATGTAATGTTGGAATGGATCCATGGTGAGGATGTAATGTTCGAGCGGATCCATGGTCGTGTGAATTGTTGAGAACAGCTTGTATCTCCTTTGTTGTAAAAGGCCTTTATCGATTCTGGTTGTTTTTGAGAATATGGCAGAGATATTAATTGTTATCGTCTTTGTGGATGATCTTTGGTTTTATAGCGGTGAATATGTAGACTCATCCTGTTGAAACGAGCTGCACATGTAACAGATGAGCATAGAAAGAAAAGCGAAAGACAGAATAACCTCTCTCTCTCTCTCTCTCTCTCTCTCTCTCCTCTCTCTCTCTCTCTCTCTCTCTCTCCTCTCTCTCTCTCTCTCTCTCTCACACGTAACCAGAAAGTGATCACACCCACAACGCAAAGCCTAATGCACAGACCCCTGTCAATGTAGTATATGGAGGGAAGGTAGACAGAGATTTACAGAAAGTGCTGGTCAAACTGACATGAAAAAGAGTATTACTGACAGACCAAATTGTTACGGAGGAAACAAGTGGAAATCGAGCTTCGATGACAAGCAGTCAAAACGATTAAGACAATGATGAATGACCGAAATAGTCCGTCTTTACCTCCATTGCCTTTGCTATCTTCTCAAACATGAACGGTAATCAATGTTCCAAGTCACTGTCACGCAGATCAGAGATTAATTCAATAAATACCGACTAACAAAGACTTTCGACTGATAACTTTTTTAAAAAATCAACTCAACATGAAACATTCGATTAAACGTCCATCCCCGATAGGGCCCCGATGTTGCTGACTGGTGACTTTGTAAATCCTAAAAGACTTGTTCCAAGGGCTGATGAGATTTGTGTACCAAGCATGTAGACTAGTAAACTATACAACTGGCCCCTTTTTGGGTCCAGCCACATTCAACATAAAAGAGGTCAATATCCATGTTGGCATCGGTTCATGCCTCTCTGGTCCTGTGGCACGGGACACATGGAATAACCTAACAGCCCTCCTTCTGAAAACTTCCCCACTGGCTCATGTGGCATTCAGCATCTTAATGCCTGCCAGAGGTACCCCATCATTTGATAATACTATAATTTCGTCCAACCCCAAACTTAAAAAAAAAAAAAAACACCTGTGACAATGAAACACTGTGTTATTTCAGTCACCATTATCCCACTTGTTTTTTTCCTTCCGACACAGGTTTGTACAAAAAAAAAAAAAAAAAAAACCCGTTTTGTACAGAAACATAAAGCCTCCTGACCAAAGCGAACCACTAACTGGCGGAAAATAGCAAACCGTTGTAACAAAAAGAGACTGAACCTAGAATGCCAACGAATCGCCAAGTATTCAGTGAAGCTGGCCGCTAAATGCATTCAGTCGTCAAGTCAGCCCACATCATCTGCATTCAGCCTCAAGTCAACCCGCATCAATCAGCATTCAGTCGTCAAGTCAGCCCACATCATCTGCTATTCAGCCGTCAAGTCAGCCCACATCATCTGCATTCAGTTCGTCAAGTCAGCCCACATCATCTGTATTCAGCCGTCAAGTCAGCCCACATCATCTGCATTCAGTCGTCAAGTCAGCCCACATCATCTGCATTCAGTCATCAAGTCAGCCCACATCATCTGCATTCAGTCATCAAGTCATCCCACATCATCTGCATTCAGCCGTC
>CM031623.1:43846865-43887433 GCA_018398815.1 Conus ventricosus
ACTTCTGACGCCCACCACCACTGACCCCATGTCTGTTTTTAGAATGTCTTTTTTTTTTAACTCGGGCGTTCTTTAATGTTCGCTTCAGTCGCTGTTTTGAAATTAAAGGCTTCTTGGCCAAGTTTTAGTTGTTGTTGGTGGTGGTGGTGGTGGTGGTGGTGTTTTCTGTTTTTGCAGGATCTGCAACCTGTGAGCCTTTCAAATTTGTGGAACGGTGTTCAGTGTTTAAAACCTGGGATTAAGAAAGCTCGCCTCTCTCTCTCTCTCTCTCTCTCTCTCTCTCTCTCTCTCTCTCTCTCTCTTCTCCTCTCTCTCCTCTCTCCTCTCTCTTCTCTTCTCCTTTTCTCTCTCTCTCTCCAGACGAAAATAGATAGATTGCTAAAAGATGGAGACAAATAGATAGATGGACTGGATGGGCAGATAACTCCACATGTGCCCACTGTTAGGTATATGTATGCATGAGTGTATACAATGTTTGTTTGTTTTTAATGGTAGGATTGCTATTCATGTGCGTGGATGGACGGGCAGGGGTACTGTGCACTCCGCATGTTCAGACCATAGCAAGGACAGAGAGGTATTGACCAACGGGTACCTACCAAATGGATGACATTGGATGATACAAGAGGTATGAGTATACGGTTAGATGGACAATCAGTTACATATGTGCATAGATGTACGCCTGCAAGGATGCATGAAATAATAGTGATATATATGCGTAGATACTCTACATAAATGGATGAATGAATGAATGTATGAGTGAATGAATGAATGAATGAATGAATGGATGGATGGATGGATGAGTGGACGAATGAATGAATGAATGAATGAATGAATGAATTAATTAATTAATGAACAGGCTGGTGTATTTGCGTGGTACATTACACGTATGTAAGAATAAATTTAATGACAAGACAGGTATTACACGCGCATAGAAATTTTACATATAAATATGAACGAATTAATGAACGGCGAACCAAGCATGTGCATGGTCATTTCACATGGAAGCATGCAGAAACTAACGAACAGTTCTACACATGAACAGGACAAATAGTATCACATGTGCACGACTATCTTACATATGTAAATGAAAGGACGGATAGTCGTACGTATGCACTGACGGTTTAAACCACATTTTACATGAAAGGATAAGCTGTGCATTAGTAGGGATACTATTCACTGTGCATGTATTTATGGGTAGACAGATTGATGGGTGAATATACGTAAGAGAATAGTTAAATGGGTGCACTGTTTTGTTTGTTTTTCCCATTATCATCATGGATGAACGGATAGATGTATTGATTAAGGGACTAGGAATTATGCTGGTATGTTGAAACCTTTTTTTTAAACCAGTTTAGGATGTTTGAGTGAATGAATGTACAGATCTAGTGGGGACTGTTGGAGAACTGATATGTCTATGTATGTATCTATGTATGCATCATGTTATGTTCGTAGGACGTCTCTCTCTCTCTCCCTTTCTCTCTCTCTCTCTCTCTCTCTCTCTCTCTCCTCTCTCTCTCTCTCTCTCTGTCTCTGTCTCTCTCTGTCTGTCTGTCTCTCTCTGTCTCTGTCTGTCTGTCTGTCTCTCTCTCTCTCTCTCTCCTCTCTCTACTCTCTCGCTCTCTCTCTTCTCTCTCTCTCTCTCTATATATATATATATAAATATATATATATATATATATATATATATATATTTTACCAGTTTAAAATAGGATTTTTAAAATGGACAAATTAAAAAACCTACAAGCCTGTTTCCAGCTTAAACGCTCTCCTCAGGGTATCTCAACGTGAGGAGCAATCAATTAAATCAGAGTTAAGAAGCCACTCAGAACGTTAAAAGTGCTCAACCCTGAGGAGAGCGTTTTAGCTGGAAACAGGCTTGTAGGTTTTTAATTTGTCCATTTTAAAAATCCTATTTTAAACTGGTATGTCGCTCCCTACATGGTTGAGCACTTTTAATAACGTTCTGAGTGGCTTTCTTAACTCTGAACACCTGGCTGATATCCGCCACCACCGACCCAAAACCCGTCGCCCTACAACTTCAAACCACACCCAACACAACATCGACCATGTCAAGTTATGGCACTCTGGCAGTCACAGAGTGACAGCTTTGAACGCACAACTCAGGAATCCCATCTCATTGCCAAACTGGGCACACTACACCCCCCCAAGGCATCAATATCCAACAATAACCAAACACACATACCCCCACTTCCACATCATTGGCAATATCCCCTACCAACACACACCACCATACACACACACATACATACACCACCACCACATCCCCTTCCCCACTCACTTCATACAGTAGTACAGCAACCCTCCATCTATTTAATCCCCCCTTATTTTGTTTTAATCCTCCCCTAAATTCCCCCCCCCCCCCCTTTTTTCTTTTTTTTTCCCCCCCCCCCCCCCCCCCCCCCCCCCCCCCCCCCCCCCCCCCCCTTCTTTCCCTTACCATTATTATCAATCCACCATTACCACAACCATCACAAGATACCACACCATCCCAATAAACTAGACACACAACCCTATCATATCGCACACACACACCTCCCCCGACGCAACACCCCCCCCCCCCCCCTCCGTTTCCTCTCCCATAATCCCCCTGGCCCCATGTCATTTCCGCCCACCGACCACATGGACGAAAACGGATGAGTCATTTTTCTTTCGCCTTTTTTCGTTCTTTGTTTGTACGTCCCACATGTCAAATGTGATTTATTTTTTCGCCTGAAGAAGACCCAAGTGGTTGAAATGCATCGTGTCTTGTCATGGTGCTTTGTTTGTCTATGTCATGGCGGTAAGTTCTAAACAAACTCTATTCCTAATAAATAATTGTTGGAACCAGCCGCCGTGGCGAAGTGGTTAGCGTCACGGACTCTCGGCTTGGAGGTCGTGGGTTCGAATCCCATCAGAAGTCATGTGGGTTTTTTCTGCCCCGACCCGGCTCCTACCCAGAGTTGAGTTTGCTACGGACTCAGTTGGGAAGACTGGGACCACACAGTCGAGTTTCATCCACTTAATGGATGCGTTTCTGAGAGTGTTGCTCAAATTTCCTGACCAACACTGCAGGGTGCCTGTATCTCTCGGGCCTGGTGACGCCGGGATATATTATGAAAGGAAGCGTAAGTACAGCCCTGTCATGTAGTCTCAGACCGAAATGGAAATCCGTAGCATCATCTTAATCATCCTCATTCTCATCGATCAGCTAAAAAAAAAAGTCTCAAATTCTGTGGCCCTTCATGCCCTGCTCTCATGGTGACCTCAATTTCGATGTCCTCTCCACGTCTGTGGCCTTGGTTTGGTTCCGTCGGGGTCACCTGTATCGGCGAGTCCATTGGGGCTGTCGTTGGACGGACGTGGTGGCGCCCTCCGGAGGGAGAGCTCACTCACGCCGGCTCCGCGACTAAGCAATTATTGTCATCAGTAGGGGGCTTAGTAGGTGGTGTCCTGCGTATGTTAGATCAGAAACAGGCGCCACTGAACACCACCGAAGTGACTCGGCAGCAGTGCAGTGTCTCCTCCGTGGGTTGCCTCTTGACGACTTGACATTGACTGCTCCCTGGGATTGCCGTGCCGGGGCTGCGGCGGGGCCAGCCGGCTATGGCTGTGGACGGGGTGTCGGAATGAGCGGCGCGGCGTGGGTGCACTACCTCTGAGGTGGCGTAGAGGTTGGGACAGCAAAAAAAAAAAAAAAAAAAAAAAAATTGTTGGAACAGCAGTGGCCTGGGTCTTATGATTTCCTTTTGTATATTTCTGCTTGCTACTGCAGGCATTATCTGGCCTAAGCCTTTCTTTTGTGGAGTGGTGCCCAAACCGCATGGAGATGTGATCCTACCTACTCTCTCTCCTCTCTCTCTCGTCTCTCTCTCTCTCTCTCTCTCTCTCTCTCTATATATATATATATATATATATATATATATATATATATATAGAGAGAGAGAGAGTGAGAGAGAGAGAGAGAGAGAGAGGGGTCGTGTTTCACAAGGGTTGTTTTACAGGGGCGTGCTGGCTGGACCATGAATACACGCGGAGTATTGACAGGGGTCGTTTCGATGGGGTCATCTGCTTCTGGTAGCGGATCACGGACACAACCACCAGAACCAGTATGGCGATGAAGACGATGACGGCGATGGTGATGATGGCGATGAGGTAGTCAGGGAAGTCCTCACTGAAAAACAACATGTAAAGTGAATGAATGCATTTCAACCTGATCAAATGCTTAACAGTCCATAACGCACATAGTGAGTATTAGGAGCGTGTCGACGTCAGTTTGATATTACCGGCTTTCGATACAACCGGATTCACAGAGAAACAAACCTAGATTTCCAGTTTAGGAGACTAAAATTTTCAGTAAAAGAGGCTTACTGTACAGCCAGTTTCAATACAACCGGTTTCAACTGAAAAAACAACAACAACAACAACAACAGCAACAACAACAAAGAATACAAAGAAGTAAATCCACAAGAACACGACGTTTACAGAACTGTCACTAAAAGAATCCATTGTTGAGAAAAAAAAACCTGTGCATGAATGAAAATGAATGAGTAAGTTAAACAGCGTGAGGTCCACATAATTACTGAAATAGATATGTAACAACAACAACAAAAAAAGAAAAAGGTATTACCTTTCTTAAAAGAAATCTGAATAATTGACTGAATGTGAGTTAATGAAATGTACAAAATGATCACAACAAAAATGCTGAAATTAGACTTTTTTTTCCTTTTAAGGTGGAATGCAATCGATCGTTTGAAAAGGCCGCTAAAAGAATAAACGAGTCTGGTGTTAGTTTATAAAAGACACAACACTGTGACACACACACACACACACACACACACACACATGCACGCACGCATGCACGCACGCACGCACGCACACACACACACACATGTCTATCACACACAGACACACACACACACACACACACACACACACACACACCACACACACACACACACACACACACACACACACCTATCACAATCGATATCAATGGAAATATTATCCCACCCACCCACCCACCCCACCCCCGGCCCCACCCCCACCCCACCCCACCCCAAAAAGAGTGATCAAAGCCAATTAACACACACATTCATTAGAAGTGTCACCAATGGAGATGTTACATAAACAAATAACAAACCTGAATCTGCAAAAGTTACACCTTCTATATTACGAAGCCCATACAATAGTAACAAAGGCACCCGATAATTGCCGATTGATAATAAATGATGTGGTTTATATTGTAGGGCCCTATACAATTGTGGTATTATAACTGAAAACGTTCATTTAGACATTAAATTCTATTGACATTATCATAAATTCCCATTCAGTAGTGTCACGACCGACCCCTGGAGGTCTGCCCTGACAGGATCGGTCTAGATGGGAGTGAAGGGAATGACTGACCTCACACGCCTCGCAAGAGCCCACACAAGAAAGATTACGATACAACACCCCATTTATTCACACCAACACACGCAATCACAAATAAATATTTCAACACACGCACCACGCACAAACACAATCAAGCATTCCAACACACACAACATGCACAATCACAATCAAGCATTTCAATACACAACATGCACAATCACAATCAAGCATTTCAACACATATGACATGTACACAATTATAAATAAACATTTCCAGCACCCATCCCTTTCTCATGTCATGTAGTGCCCCACACCCCTGCCTCTCCAAAGTCTACTGAGAGCACCCTGTCGCACTAGGTGCTCCAAGCCGGGTCGGTCCTTGAAGAGAGTCGTTCAGGGCTGACACCCTTGACGCACACAAACAGACGGTGGAGAGTGCGCCCCGGGGGACGGGGCGTTGTTGCTGGAGGTCCTGGATGGGGATCAGGACCGTCCAGCCAAGTCCACAGGCTTTTCCACCAGTACGTGGCCTCAACCAGTGCGTGGTCCCAACCAGTGCGTGGCCCCAACCAGTGCGCGGTCCCAACCAGTGCACGGCACCAACCAGAGCGTGGTCCCAACCAGTGCGCGGCACCAACCAATGCAAGCTCCGGTGAAGCCCCAGGAGGAGGGAAAAGGTAACTGGAGGAAATAAGAAAGAAGGGTACTGGAACCCCGCAGTCAGTACAGTCTGACCCATGCTGTTAAATCCTAACAGCCACTCGCATGATGGGCGAGGGGAGGTCTACTAAATAACACCAAGCAACACCAGCTCAACACAGGCCTGAGCATAACACAGCAAACCAAACGAGGAACGTGTTGCTAAAGGCTCCTCACACGCAGCAGGCAAGAGGTTACATTAACAGGCTAAACAAATAATATCAATTTTATATAGTTCATCCTTCCCATCACCACATTCAACATTTTCCTTCTTAGGAACTGAACAAATACAGCAAACCGCTGCTCTATAAAACCGCCACCACAATTTGCAAATAATACTAACTCATGGTCACACATTATCCTCAACATTTAATAACAACATTTTCAAATGACACAATTCCTCCAACACGCATCCAAACGACGAATCTATGCGTACGCACCGCCTCGCAAACATAAAACCTCGTCCCCTTGCACTCACAAAACCAGACGGTGGCCGAAGAATGCGAGACCGGCAATTGTGACCGGGGCGGACGAGCGAGACCAAGCAGTACCAACACTGCATCACCAGGTTCTCCCCCCACGACACCGCCGCTACGCGCATCACCAGATGCATAAAATAGTATAAAGAGACTTTTGGATATAATTTTGACTGCAAGGTTAACGATTGAATTAACCAGAAAAAGTAGTCCCAAACAATATTTCTTTATAATTTTTGAAAAACAAAAGAAATTGCACCAAAAGAGAAGACTTAGCCGCAACACATTAAAAAAACCAACAACAAATAAACCACGAAAACTGATGCTTACCCAGCTACCCGTGGGTGGACACCCAAAGTGACGGGTCAAGCGACTCTCTCTGGCCCTCCTGGTCCCGTTGAGAGGACAGCAGAGCAGATGCTGAAAAAGATACGTGATGTGATGTCCCTCCACTACGGGGCCGACCGTAGGGATGAAGGTACCGACCGTACCCTTCGACGAATTGGTGTAGCAACCAAAAACAGAGCAGGCGCTCCTCAGAGACATTTTCCGCTCGAGTGAATAGAAAACCCTGCCCCAACGATTGGCAGCCGACAAGCCACGCTAACTCACAATGAGCATACCCTCAAGCCTAAGAGAATGATGCACGTCGGCAGGTTACAATACAGGTGAGAGGCCGTAAGACAGCCATTTCAAGCGAAGTAACAGCCACCTTAACCTGCAGATGAATTGCACGGGCGTGGAATTAGAGAGAGAGAGAGAGAAAGTAAACCTAACCTGAGCTAAACGACATTAAGGTTGCAAACGCACCACAAACCACATTAAGGGATGGAATAACACGACAACAGCAACGACAATAAATAAATGAATCATTCCGCCACCCTAGATGGGTCAATCGTCGTAGGCCTCGTGACAAACTCGTGAACAACAACCCCCCTTCTAAAACCTCTGTTTCTCTGTGATACAGTCTCCTTTGAACCTTGAACGCATTGTGTAAATTCACAACCATGGGACCGAATCCAACCTTCTGTGATCGACAGAGTACGATAAATCGAAAATTAAACAAAAAAACCCCGTTGTTCCACGATAGAAATTACACAGGGAAATACCTAATACTACATTGTCAAACAACTAAGCAAACCTTCCAACAATAAAAGTACAATCTAGACAGGTGATGATTCACTACCGACAACTGTCACATACACAGACCAAAAAGGGACATGACCCTGGCTTAGGGGAATTGTTCCCTCTGACTGTTTCCCCATGGGTTTGCTGACTACGAGCTCAGGCTGAATAGTCACATCCGTATAGCTGGAAAACCCTCGAAATGGCGAAAAGTGAACGCATGACTCTGCATTCCACACTGCCTAACTCAAGAGTCGGACGACTGACGGGCCGATCCGATCACGGCACTGGAGAGATGATGATCGCTCTCCATACAACACTTCCGGCCGTACTTTTCTTCTTCGGGCACGCCAGTGCGCGTACCAAATCCGCCAAGAGCTTCACAACAGTAGGGGCATCGATAGTCCCTAAGCGACAGCCTCTGGATATCGAGTCGCGTAGTCCACCACTAACGGAAATTACGGTGACCGCGATCGAGGGGGGAATAATGGGTCCCACCAGGTAACAACCCACCTTGCTGAATGACTCCCTACAAGACCAGTGGCACTGACCCTAGGAACACGCTTCAAGCGACCCTTAGCGTTGTCCGTTGGCAGATATCGCAAAACTGCGGCAGTACTGCCTAACTGAGAAAGGTCATCCCCGGCCAGAAGACCTCCTGTCTCACGCCCCATCGAGAAGAACGCTTGGAGGAGCCCATAAGACCTGCATGTTGGAATCGTGGGCCTGCCGATAACAGATACTCACAAAGCTTTGGGGGACGACTATCTTGCTTGGCCACCCGATCGCCTGAAGTGAAACCCTAAAGAGGATCCCCCTCTTGGCGCTTGAAGCTCACCTTGCGATGTCGACCGCCTGAGCGGGACGGACGCTCTACCAGTTTCCGCAGGCTTTGGACATCCAAGTCCCTTGCCTGAATACTGACCCATGGTATCAGGATCGGCCTTGCCAGAACCACGTCAGAGATCGGCTGAAGAACGGGACCGCAATTCCTGCTCCAGCTTCTAGCTTTGGCGCGTGTGGTAAACTCTCCACACACGCCTGTAACGGGCAGATCCTGTAGACAACGACTGACTGCGTCCGTCGCAAAGGTATAGTAAACCCTAGAGGAGGGAATACATGGGTCCGCTCCACCGCCGATGGCCCATACTTCCCCACAGAAATAGGGGGTTGAGATAGAAATGATACAGAAGGACGGGTGGAGTAAATCCAGCCTCCAACCCAACACACAATCGTAACAGACAACCCCGCAGAGCCTCAGGGGAAACCAAATCCGAATTCCACAAAGTATCGTTTGATGCCCCGAATCCCCCTTGATGGTGTCGACCAAGGAAACCCAACAACAGAGAGAAACACTGGGCACTCATAACACAGAAGCTGGGATGAACCCACGTTAGCCGAGGCAGTAGAAAAAAAAGGGGCGAGGACGATGAAAGACTACCCCATGACTACCGTCAGCTTTAGGAACAATCTTCCTAATGTTGCCAGGAACGACCACAAAGAAAACACAGTCGGGGTGCTGAGTCCCCGATGAACTGCCTGCCTTGTTCGACCCCTATGCAGTCGCGGCGCCTTATTGCCACCAAATCCTGTGGGGTCTTCCTGTCCGTATCTGGGCGGTGCCCATAAGCCCTACTGGCTTCAGCAACACCTCAGTGGTATGAATCGCAGAGCCACGAAATCCTGAGGTGCTGTCCTCGCCTATACGGATCCCTCAACTCTGGGGACACGGTGTGTGGTCAGCTGATCGATGAGAATACCATATCCTCAAAGTCCAACTTAGCCAACTGACGCCAGTACCCCTACCCTAGCGGTTTTGCGCAGCCTATCCCCAACAGCACGAAGGTCCTCGTCGATAATTCTTTTTCATTGACCTGAACATCCACCTGAACGTCTCTGGGGGAAGGTGGAAACGCCTACGCAGAGCAAACTGCATGTCTGCATAAACGCGCCTTCATTATAGGAGTGACACACACTCCCTTGCAGTACCCGACAACCCAGAAAAAAGGTGCATGGCTTTTGTTCATCAGACTATTGGTATGAAGTAGCTACCTTGATTGTCAACTAAATGCCTAAGAACATATCAATGTCCTCACTAGGTCTGAACTCTGGAAGCATAATTTTGGCCTCTAACTCTATCACCTCTTGGTGATTAACCCCCCTGATTTACAGATGCGGGAGACCGCGAAAGAAGTTGTTCCATCTCTTTCCCTACGCAGATCTACCTCTACCCGACGAAGGGCTTCCTTCTGCAGCCCCCTCCTTACGAACATAGCCTCTCATCCCTACGCAAAATAGGCCTCTTCCTTCCCTAGCGCAGAATCTCCTGTCTGCATCACCCTCTCTGCGCAGAGCCTCCATCCAATCCACTACTTCCCACGTAGCGTTGCCTCTTATCCTACGAAGGGCTTCTCCTACAGCCTCTTCACCTTGTACCTGTGATGGGCCGTCTTCCCTACGAAGGGCATCCCCTGCCTAGCAGCCTCTCACTACCTGCGCTCCAGACACATAAGGACGGAGGGCCGATGTCCCTGGGTAGATTCACCACACACGCCACGGAGGATGACCCTTTGACCCGTTCCCTTTGGTCCCTCGACTTCCATGAGGAAAGTCTCCCCCGGCATACACCTTACGAGGGGAAGCATGGAGAAGAAGAGGTTTTCGATTTCTGCGACTCAACAGAAGCATCACAGTTGCTTCGGCTTTTCGCTAAATACTCTGACGCTTCCGAGCCGAAGTGCCCAGCCGGGTCAACAGCTGAAGATTCCCAAGTTCCGATTTAGTGAAAGTACTCCCGACTATCGCTACAGCACAGGAATAATGTAAGTCACTGTAGTCGAAGTACTGGTACTAATAGTAGGGACTATAATTTGAAGACCTTCTTCTTCGACGCACGCGTCGCTAAACCACCAGCACCGGACGTCCGCCAACAACTAATCCTACGTATACTCAAATACAGGGGAAAGACATTTCCCCCTCAGAAAAACAGCTACCGCACGGAATATGATACCTCACTTAGGAGACTAACTGAAAACTAGCAAAATAAAAAAAGATGTCAACGGCAATGTCCCTGCTGCCTCCACTCTGGCAACACGCCGCTCAACCACACGAACAACCGTGCGGTGGGGACACCGGAAAAAAACAAACAAACAAAAAATGTCCAGGCTGCTCCCACTCTGGCAACACCGCGGCTCCACCAGCACGAGCAACAGTGGCGGTGGGGCTCACCGACAAAAAAAACCATGACAAAGGAATCTCGGAGAAAAAAAACGTGACACGTAACGACCTGATACACCTACCTCTACTCAATAACCCGGTAAAAAAAAACTGGTGAAATACAAACCATGATTGGCAGACAGAGTGGCAACAGAACGGCAAGTCCCAACGGCCGTATCTGCTGAGGAACCCGCGGAAAGAGGTCTGGACGCGGTCGATCCCCCTTCGTCTCGACGTCGCTCCCCAGTCTCACCGTATGTCCTTCAGGCCACCAAAGACTCCCTACACACTAGAGTCACCCAACCAACCACCATCAAACAAACACACAAAAACTAACTAAACGTATACAAAACAGAACAGGACTGGACAGTACTACCCGCGAAACGAGCGAGAGACAGCCAGAAGCCCTCACATCCGGACGCGAGCCCCCAACAAAATTGTCACTACCGTGACCCCTGGAGGACAGCCCTGACAGGATCGGTCCAGAATGCGTGAAGGGAAATGACTGAGCCTCTACACGCCCACGCAAATGCCCACACAAAAAGATTATAAACAACACCTCCCCATTTATTCACAACCACACTCGCAATCACAAATAAATATTTCAACACACCACCACATGCACAAACACAATCAAGCATTCCAACCACACAACATGCACAAATCACAATCAAGCCTTCAATACACAACCTGCACAATCAACAATCAAGCATTTCAACACATATGACATATACACAATTATAAATAAACATTTCCAGCCCCTTCCCTATTCTCAAGTCATGTAGTGCCCCCACACCCCTGCCTCTCCAAAGTCTCCTGAGAGCCCACCTGTCGCACTATGTGCTCCAAACCGGTCGGTCCCTTGACGAGAGTCGTTTTCCGGGGCTGACACCCTTGACGCACACAAACAGACGGTGGAAGCGTCGCCCCGGGGACGGGGCGTTGTTAGCTGAGTCCTGACAGGGGATCAGGACCGCCAGCCAAGGTCCACAGGCATTTCCACCATAAGTGCCTCAACCATGCGTGTACCCAACCCAGTGCTGGCCCCAACCTGGCCGCGGGTCCCAACCATGCGCGGCACCGACCAGTTGCGTGGTCCCAACCAGGCGCGGCCCCAACCAGTGCTCACGCTCCGAGTGAAGCCCCAGGGAGGAGGAAAAGGTAACTGGGAGGCAATGAAAGAAAGAAGGGTACAGGACCCCTCAGTCAGTAACAGTACCTGACCCATGCTGTTAAATCCTAACAGCCACTCGCTGATGGGCGAGGGGGAGGTCTAACAAATACACCAACCACACCAGCTCAACACAGGCCTGAGCCATAACATCAGTCAAACCAAACGAGGAACGTTTGCTAAAGGTCCTCCTCACCACGAAGCATGGCAAGAGGTTTACATTAACACAAACAAATAAATATCACATATAGGTTCATTCCTTCCATCACGTCACATTCAACATTTCCTTCTTAGGAACTGAACAAATACAGCAAGCCGCTGCTCTATAACCGCCACCACATTGCAAATAATACTAACTCAATGGCACAATTAACCACACATTTATAACAACATTTCAAAATGACAACAATTCTTACTCCAACCACGCAATCCAACACGAATCATGCTACGCACGCTCGCAAACATAAAACTAACTCCTCGTTCCCTTGCACGCACAAACAACGGTGGGAAAGAATCGAGACCGCCAATTGTGACAGGGCGGACGAGCGAGAACCAAGCAAGTACCAACCCAGAATCAACCCAGGTTCTCCCCCACCACCGCCGACTACCCGCATCACCAGATGCATAAAAAGGAGAAAGACATATGGATATAATTTTGACTGGCAAAGGTAACGAATGAATTAACTCAGAAAAAGTGGTCCCAAACAATATTTCTTTTATAATTATGAAAACAAAAGAAATTGCGCAAAAGCAGAAGACTTACCGCAACAGGCAAAAAAAACCAACAACAAATAAACCAACGAAACAGATGCTTACCAGCCTTTTTGAAACCCCCGTTGGTGACCCCCAAATTGACGGGTCAAGCGACTCTCTCTGCCCACTTCCATTGAGAGGAAGCAGAGCAGATGCTGTAAAAAAGATGAACGTGATGGTGATGTCCCCTCCCCTACGCCGACCAGTTAGGGGATGAAGTACCGACGTACCTTCTACGAAGTGGTGTAGAACCAAAAACAGAGCAGGCGCACCTCTTCAGAGACATCTTCCTCACGAGTGGAAGAGTAAAAAACTCCCCAACGATGCAACCGACATGCCACGCTATCGTCACAACAGTGGAGCATACCTTCAAGTCCACAGAGGCATGATGCACGTGCGGCAAGTACAAGACAGGTGAGAGGCCGATAGAGAACAGCCAGTTATCAAGGCGAAAGGTACCATCCAACCCGTGAACCTGGCCGGATGAATTGCACGGGCATAGGAAATCGAGAGAGAGAGAGAGAGAGAGAAAGTAAACCTGACTGAGCTAAACGACATTAAGGTGCAAACGCACACACAAACCACATTAAGGGAAGGATACACGACCAAGAACGACAAAAAATAAATAATAATTCCGCCGCCACCCTAGATGGGTCAATCGTCGTAGGCCTCGTGACAAACTCGATGACAAGTATAACACTGACAAAAGATGGAAGGTGAATAAGTAATGACGTAACATATATAATGATGTCAAATTCGATAGTAACGTGGCGGATGAACACGCTTAGATTTAAACATTATTTTACTGACTCATTCGTCCCTTTTTTTCATCCTTATTTTGAATGAGTAACGATATCCAATAGCTACAGAACAATACCCTCTTCTCAATGTTCTTGTCAAGAGGACCTGATTTGTTTGATAGGAAATTTAAAGCATAGAAGTGAATGGGGGGGGGGGGGGGGGGGGGGGGGGGGGGTGGGGGGGGGAAACAGTCAGGGGGTGATAAGCCAGTACACCAATTGCAAACCGAGCTGCTTTTTTCTCATTTTATGGGGCCGAGCAATAGATCTATAGAGCCAAAATGATTGATTAGAAGCACACGCAAGGATAACAACATCGACTGTCCACATCGAATCACAGCTAAGCTTTGACATTTTCTCTCTCTCTATTCAGCCGTTAAGCGGAGACGAATGGGCAACATTTGCTTCAGTCAGGCCGTACCCAACAGCTGTGTCTGTCCCATGAACAGAACAGACTGTCACTCTCACTACTAGACATGACTTCGAACACAGATTACCTCCCTTGTAGGATTACAAAGCAATGTCAATCGATACGGTCCCTGCCCGCGCACGTGCTGGAATAGGTATCACTCACGACTTGATCTGTTCAATAACTAAGTGAACGGTTTAATCATCCAATGGATGACAGGTCCCAGAATGTTTTTGTTTTTTTTCAGAGGCCCGTCCCACTCTACACACAGATGTATGCTTTAAATTTTGGCACGACCCGACTCCCCGAAGATGGAGTATGTTGCCTTAAATGGCGGGATAAAAAAAAAAACCGGTCATATACACACCAAAACTCCCACTTCCCTGTCTAAACAGGCAATGTTGTGCAGAGTTCAGCCTGCGTTACGCAGAAAGAAAAAGAAAGGCAAGTCAGAGATGTTTGTTACAAAATTAAATGTCTTACTCCTGAGCCCCTTTATAATATGAAACTGTGCCTCCACTTACGTCGTCAGCTCTTGTTACTTTCTATGTCCTTTTTTTGTTGTTTGTTTTGCAATACACTCTCTATCCACATTGTCTTCATCGTCATGTTTTACCACAGTTTTAAAATGACATCTCAGCTGACATTTTAAACTCATGAAACTGTCGTGGCAGTTTATTTCAGATTTTGGTATCTAAAAACGGCATCATCAATATGATGGTGGTACATGATTTTGAGCAAAATTGTTACTTCATCATTCGAAAGAAACAGCAAAGACAACCAGAAATAATATTTTTTTTTAAAATGAACAAACCGTAAAGATGAAGATGAGATGACGCGCGTGCGAGCGTGCGGCGTGTGTGTATGTGTGGAGTGTGTGTGTGCGAGCTGCGTGCGTGCGAGGCGTGCTTGCGTGCGTGCGTGTGCGCGCGCGCTCGCATGCGCCGTGTGTGCGTGTGGTCGTGCGTGGGTTGCCGTGTGTAGAAGCCAACACAAACCACAACAACAACAATGGTGGAATGGGGGTGGTGGTAGCTTAATACTTACTGCTGTGTTGATTGAGTTGTCTGTGTGCCTGATCCGTTTTGCTAACTGAAGTGGTTTCCACAGGCTTGATCTGTCAAAAAACGATGGATGGTCACATATGTATCAACTGAATTGGCTTAAGTAGTGTGGGGGGGGGTGTGGGGGGGGCGGCCAAGTCAGGGTGGAGTGGATGTGGTGCGGAGGAAGTCACACTCTCTCCCCTCCCCTCCCACCCCCCATCTTACTCTCCACTTCCTCCCACCTCTCCACCCCCCCCCCACTCCTCTACTCTCCCCTCTCTCACACACCCAACTCTCTCCTCTCTCTCTCTCTCTCACACTCCCTCCCCCACCCACCCCCTCGCTCTCTCATCTCTCTCACTCGCACTCTCTCTCTCTCTCTCTCTCTCCTCTTCTCTCCCTCTCTCTCTCTCACCTCTCTCACTCTCTCACACAACTCTCTCTCACACTGTGTCAAGGCAAGTAAGATTATTTACTGTTGGAAAAAAGCAACGTAAAGAGCGTCCAAAGTCGTATAGTATTGGGACAAAACGACCATCAGACGGTATGGAATAAATTGTGGTGTAAAGTGGTGTTGTGTTTTACATACCATACATACATAAATAGAAATATATAAATATATATATATATAATACTATATAAGCAATATAAATAGATCTATATATATATATAAATATAAATAAAACAAAAGGAAATCATAAGACACCAGGCCGCTGCTGTTCCAAACATTTATAAGCACGGAATTTTCGCCCGAACTCGGCTTCTTCAATTAGCTCGGAATTTTCGCCCGAACTCGGGCTTCTATCGCCCGACTCGGCTGCTTCTTCAACAGCATTGGCCTTGGGTCTTATGATTTCCTTTTGTAACACCAGTGGCCTGGTCTTATGATTTCCCTTTTGAACAGCCAGTGGCCTGGTACTTATGAGTTCCTTTTGACACATGCCCCTGGTCTTATATTTCCTTTGAACAGCTGTGGCTGGTCTTATGATTTCCTTTTGAACAGCAGTGGCCTGGGTCTTTATGATATTTCTTTTGAACAGAGTGGCCTGGGTCTTAACGATTTCCTTTAGAACAGCAGTGGCCTGGGTCTTAGATTTCCTTTTGAACAGCCGTGGCCTGGGTCGTATGATTTCATTTTGAACAGCCAGTGGCTGGTCAATATGATTTCCTTTTGTATATTTCTGCTTGCAACTGCAGGCATTAATCTGGCCTAAGCCTTCTTTCTTTTTGGAGTGGTGCCAAAACCGCATGGAGATGTGAATCTAACCTATATAGATATATATACTACGGTATTGCACACCAACCTTTTCTGGGATTCAATTTCTTCTTAAAACTGAAAAGGCAGAGAGTCAAAAGGGGGGGGGGGTACCACTTCCGTGGTCAACAGATGAGAAACAACCAAGTTTCGAATATCCGGTAATGACCAGGAGTTATGTTAGTGAGTTTTCCCTCCCTATGGAGGATTGTCTCCCCCATGGTCTAGATTATAAGCTTGCTGAAAGGCTCATTTTGAGAAGCAATTATTTAATTATTTTTCCCATTCACCCACTCAAGCACAATACTGTTATTTAGGCAGAATCATCAACCACTGCAGATATGAAAGCGTTTCTCCCCCTATTCTTCAATCTTAGACATAAGAGCAATCTTTGTTTATAATTCAATATTTTCATTGTCAGTTATTGCAACACCAATCTGCACTGTAGTTGCTGGAACGGTGCGGTACTATATCCTTGAATTTATTAGTTTGTTATAATATATATATATATATATATAAATATATATAGATGAATTAAAAAAACAAAGCTTGCTCTTATGTCTTAGAGTTAAGAATAGTGGAGAAAAGCATTCATATCTGCAGTGGTAGATAAATCTGCCTAACTAACAGTAAGTGCTTGAGTGGGTGAATGGGATAAAACAAATGCTCTCAAAATGAGCCTTCATCACTCTATATCCTCCAAGGGGAGACAATCTCCCATGGGGAGAAACTCACTAACAAATAACACCTGGACAATCCGATATTATCCGAAACCTGATTGTTTCTCCTCAGTCACCACGAAAAGTTGTAATTTGAACTCGCTGCCTTTTCGTTATTAGAGAAGCATGCTATACCATAAAAGGCTGGTGATCAATACCGTATAATGTTTTGCTGAGTTATCGAAAAACCACCCAAAGGGCCCCCAAGAAGCAAGCGAAAATCAAGAAGAAGCAAAACAAGTTACATTATCTGTGAAAAGTATGGAAACAAAAAAAAAAAAAAAAATATATATATATATAATATATATAACATACATACATACATACATACAATAAATAATAAATTCCAAGTATAAGTACCGACCCCCAAAAAAGAATTTCCAGCAAACTACAGATCAGCTTGGATTTGCAATGACTTGCAAGAAAATAATCCATATATAAACAAAGCTAAATCGTATGGTCCTTAGATAGAATAAATATGGGGAGATAAGCCTTCCATATTCTACTGTGGTAGATAATTCTTGCCAAACTAACAGTATGTGCTTGAGTGGGTGAATGTGGGAATAAAATTTCTTCTCAAAATGAGCCCTTCACAAGCTTTAAAGTCTCTAAGGGGGATAAGCAATCTCCAATGGGGAGAAACTCACTAACATATAACCCTTCCTTTTTTTTGGTCAGATACCGGTATTTCAAACCTGATAGTTTCTCCTCAGTGACCGCGGAAAGTGGTAATTGACTTCCTCCGCCTTTCTGTTTTAAGAACAATGCTACTTACCCCCCCCGAAAAAGGCTGGAGAGCAATACCGTAGTATGTTTACTACATATATACTACAATAAACAGTTCCCTTCCAAAGCTTGACCACATTAGCCGCTCATCATATCAGCCACGCACAACCTGACTGACACACACACACACACACACACACACACACACACACACACACACACCACACACACGTGCGGCCTGTAGTTTCTTATTGGGGCCTGTTCAGATGGAATGTGCTAGCAAAGATTTCCACTTACCTCTGTCTGTGACGTCCCTGGAGTGGTGCTGTCCACAACAATAAATAGTTCCCTTCCAAAGCTTGACCACATTAGCCGCTCATCAATATCAGCCACGCACAATCTGACTGACACATGCCAATCAAACAATAACTATTGGCTCTGTGTCCACAACAATAAACAGTTCCCTTCTAAAGCTTGACCACATTAGCCGCTCATCAATATCACCACGCACAACCTGACTGACACATGCCAATCAAACAATAACTATCAGCTCTGTGTCCACAACAATAAACAGTTCCTTCTAAAGCTTGACCACATCAGCCGCTCATCAATATCAGCCAGGGCACAACCTGACTGACACATGCCAATCAAACAATAACTATCAGCTCTGATCGTCATTGTCGTGCAAAATATTTTTTGAGGTTCTGACTCAAAGTTTGCAGGGGTAACGTTCGGGTTGTTTTGTTTGTTTGTTGTTTTTGAATGGTACACCGTCTGCCTGTAAGTCCAGTGTCACCTCCAACGGCACAGGACTGATTTTCTTTTTTTGTTTTTTGTTGTTGTTGTTGTTGTTGCAAATTTGGACAAGTTCGTTAGAAAATGCATTGTTATGTCTGATAGTCAGTTCAGTTTATTGGGATATTGATTGTAGCCCAGTTAACCCAATGGCCATACCAGGGGTACCATTTTGTCAAAGTCAAGCTTTACACAGCTGTTTGGGGGGGGGGGGGGGGGGGGTTGGGGGGGGGGGGGGGACGAACCAAACCAACATATACACGTAAATGAAATAATACTCTTCTTTTTCAGCACGCATAGCTTGCTTTAAAAATATCTCTTCAATCAAATCTTAGATGAAACGCAAAAAAAAAAAAAAAT
Organism: Conus ventricosus; assembly: GCA_018398815.1. Classification (NCBI taxonomy): domain Eukaryota; kingdom Metazoa; phylum Mollusca; class Gastropoda; order Neogastropoda; family Conidae; genus Conus; species Conus ventricosus. Next base: position 43,865,785 of record CM031623.1, read on the forward strand.
CTCTTTTACGGACGTTACAAAAAATCGCATCTTGTGAAACACGTCAAATCTGGCCGTCAAATAATAAAGAGTAACGTCACCAAAGCGTAGATGCGTATGATCTGAAATAACATCCAGCTGTTCAAATTCTACAGTACCACTGCCTTTTGCTGTGTTACGTGGAAGAAAAGAGTCACCCAAAGGGGATACTAGGACGCACTCAGAGAGGGTCCTGCCCACAACTGCCGAACGAATCAACCGGGAGCACCCTGCACCTCCAGTGGTAGCCTGCGCAGTGTTCACGTCGTCAAGGGACACAACTGCTCCTTGCTTGATGGCCACCGGATGAGACACAATACTACCGTCATAGCTTGGTGTGTGTGTGTGTGTGTGTGTGTGTGGTGTGTGTGTGTGTGTGTGTGTGTGGTGTGTGTGTGTGCGCGCGTGCGTGCCTGGGCGCGCGTGCGTGCGTTTCGTGCGTGCGTGTGTGCGTGCGAGCATGCATGCGGGGTGTGTGTGGTATGCGCTTGCGCGTATGTGTTTGTGTTCGCGCGCTTGCATGTGTGTGAGTATGTGGGTTCGTGCTTGTGTGTGTGTGTGTGTGGGTTGTGTGTGTGTGTGTGTGTGTGTGTGTGTGTGTGTGTGTGTGTTTGCGTATGTGTGTTTATGAGCATGTGTGTGCGTGTGTTGTGTTGTGGTTTTTTGTTGTTGTTTTTTCTGCAAATCTTTGCCAAGTCATTACTACAATGACTGAAGAAATTGTTAGACTGCACTTGTTTTCTCCCACTACTTAATTGTTCAGCATTATAATGTTTGGTCAATTGGTGGGAGATTCCATCTCTTAGGAGATCCAAGTAAAGGTTGTTCTGTACAATTCTTAGCCACTCACAATGCATGGGTTATGAACAGTAGAGCTGACCACTCAGACTGTCCCATATCTTTTGATCTCCCTTGCATCCTTGAATGGATCCTCAAGCACTGTTTGACTAATGCTTTTAGTTTTTCAGCAACATTTTTCTTCTCCACACTTTCGTTTTGTTTCATTTACTACCCTTCACTGGCTGCTTTGGGGGTGCTGTTGGATTCTTTTTTGAATCCTTGGAGGTGAGAACACCACAGAATTAGGACTGTGGTGTGTCTCTATTTGACACCAAGAGCACAGACACAATCAGCCGTGTCTCCCTGATGAGTCCGATCCAGCGGACGAAAGGCCTAGGAGCAGGCAATACAAATACGTCTGCCATCGAAGAGTAGTACGATGGTTCCCTCAGGCAGCTAGTGAAGGGTTTCTCATATTTAAATATTCCCCCATTTTTTTTTCTCCAAATCTTTGCCAAGTCATTACTACAATGACTGAAGAATATATATATGTGTGGCTGGGGTGGGGGTGGGGGGGATGGGTAAAGGAAATACGAAAGGGGAAGACGACCGCACAAGTGCTCGAGTGTAATAGGGACCTATGTGTTTTTCCAATCCTTCGCAACTTCAGAGACACTTAGGAACTTAATACACTGTGGACGTTGCAGTAAACGGCATGATCCATGACCACATAAGGCAGGAAGCACTAATTACGTTTCATAACCCAGATCGCGGCAGAAGAGGGCGGAGTCCCATGGTTGTAACAGTGGCCGCTAAGGCACTGTACTCTGACCTCAGCACTGCGATTCCTCCAGCCGGACCATCAATGACCGTCAATTCATTCGTGTCGAAAAGAAGCACGCCAAGTACTGAAAACGAGAATATGAACGCATGTAGGAACACACACTCACACGCACACAGGCACGCGCGCATACACACACACACACACATGCACGCACGCACACATCAGGCCCGGGAGAGACATTCACATGGAGCGAGACTTGCATGATAGAACTAAAGGTAACGACAATCAGCATCACAGCTTGTAAAAGCAATCAAATAAACAGTATAAAACGCCTAGGATTCCAACAATATTTGTCAACAGACATTTCCATCTGAACAGGATTCTTGCAAAAGAGAGAGAGAGAGACAGACAGACAGAGACAGACAAGAGAGAGAGAAGACAAGACAAGGCAAGACAAGACAAGACAAGACAAAATTCTTTATTTACGAGGATAATAGATAAGCACTGATGTGGTGAGAGAGAGAGAGAGAGAGGAGAGAGAGAGAGAGAGAGAGAGAGAGAGAGAGAGGTGGCTACAAGTACGAAATTCAGAAAGTCTCTTCGCAATAGGATTTCTGTTGTGCTTTTTTTTAAATTTAAAAGTCCAAGTCTAAAATCACATTCATTCCTACAGGACATGTTGATGACATAAGCTTCCTTCTCTCTCTCTCTCTCTCTCTCTCTCTCTCTCTCTCTCTCTCTCTCACTCACGTGTCTCGTGTACGTTCGTTCTATCGTGTTTCCTTCGCCCGTTCTCTGTCTAGTCTACCTGCTTCGGTTGTTTCCCCTTCCCTTAGCATCCCTACTCCCCTTCCCCTCTCCCACCCTTTTTTTGCCAGACGCAGTGATGTGTGGAGCCGTATGTTGTCAATTACCTCCCTTCCCCCCTCCCCCATCCTCCTTCTCCCCTCTTCTCTCTTCTTCCACCCTCTCTTCTCCTTTTCCTGCCCCCCCCCCCCCTTTATCTTCACCCATGCATGTCCTTTTGATCTTGGACGTAACTCTTTACCACTTCTAAATTCCTACCGTGCAAAATACCAGTGCTAAAAACGATCTCTCTTTTTTCTTTTCTTTTTTTTTCTTTTTTTTTTGGTGGTGGCGGGGGGGCGGGGGGGGGGGGGATTGTGTGAACTTGTGGACAGACAAACAGACAAACGAACTAACAGCGACGAAAAAACAGCACCCTGGAAAGAATTCAATCTGCAAAATTTATTCCAGAAAAAAGGGTATCTGTGATACTTCACACACACACACATTTAACACAAACACACCACACACACACACCACACACACCCCACACACCGCACACGCACCCCGCACACACACACACACACACACGGACGTATACAACGACGGTACAGGACTATCAGTGTTGAACCACTGCCACGCAAAATGTTCTCATCACATACTCGGAACAACGTCACCGTCATCAGACATTTGGCCACAGCTCAGCTGTGACAACATCCACGCCAGGAGGACATACTGGGTCCTCATGTCTGGAACCGTGGTCCCTTCCTGTGTTCAGGGCCTTCAGGGCTGCCAGTACCGCTCGCTGCTTGTCTTGGAGCAGACACTGTACAGAACCATGCATTCTTTGGCATCATCCGCCACCCAACCACCACCACCCGTCTCCTCCCCCGGCAACTTTGGTGTCCAAGACTGTGGTTTGGGTGAGGGCTATTACGATTCAGTTTGGGGTTTAAAGGGGTCTAGAGTCGGTGCGATGGAACATGTGGGTGTGCCCCTGAAAATACTGGAAAAGGCCATGTGGCCTTTACACTGACTAAGGCCTTGATGATCCCCGGTTTTGGGACCCCGGGCTTGTTGTCCGGTGGGATATTTTATTCTAAGATCGTAGCGTCAGTTATCTGTTTCCCGCAAACTGAGCGTTAAGTTATACAATCAAATTGTTGTATGCAACGACAAACTTTTCATGTTTTCTTTGGGTCTGGCGGCCATTTTTCCCTACCACATGGACAACAGATAAGTCACTCTTCGTTCTTTTTGTACTGTCCTAAATGTTAAATGTGATCTGGTTTTGTTTTTGTTTTTGTTTGTTGTTTTGCCTGAAGAAGAGCCAAGAGGTCCGAAATGCATCGTGTCTTGTCCTGTGCTTTGTTTGTCAATGTCCTTGGCGTTTTAAATAACCCCCTCTCTCTCTTTGGGGGTGTGTGTGTGTGTGTGTGTGTTGTGTGTGTGGGGTGGAGAAAATGCAAGGCTTTCAATGCTTTCACCGGGCCCTTTTTTTAAAAAAGAATACAGAAGCCATATAGTACTAAATCTGTCAAGCCAAGATAAATAGCGCTATAATGTTCATTGACGTATTCTGTATCTGCTGTTCGTTTTTTTTGGGAGACCTTCCGTTGATCTGGATAAGATGTAATTTAATTCTTGTCATAATCTTCTCAATTAAAATTTAATAAATACCCTGTACAACGGTTACTGTAACTGAAGAAATGTCTCATAAAATCATAGCTGTGTACGATTAGAGAAAATAAATACCGACCGAAAATAAATCGTCGAAGATTTATGACCTTTCCACTGAAGTGACATCTTATTGTTGTGACGAAATTGTCAACCCACCCACCATCCCCCTACCCCCACTTCATGTACAAACTGTACAAACACACACACACCATCCCCCCTACCCCCACCTTCATGTACAAACTGTACAAAAAACACACACACACAACCATCCCCCCCCCCCTTTCTCTCTCCGTTTGTCTCAAAAACGGAATAAAGCTTACACGCCGTCACCATCCCCCCCCCCCCCTCCTTCTTTCCCTCCCCTCTCAAACCCTCACCATCTTTACTCTTCCAGCAGTCTGGTTGATAATCACCGACAGTCCGTCGTATTACTGTCTCCCTACCCCTTGATTTACCAAACTGCAAGTTGTTGTTGTTGTTGTCGTCGTACCCTGGCTAAAGATCCAGGGATCATCCGAACAGCCGAAGTACTTGAACACTATGGAAAAATGCAAACAGTGGGGATGAGAACATGACGTGTATGACCGTTTTGATTACCCCACCGGGGCAGCCACACTCCGATTCGGGGGAAAATGTAAATGGAAACTGGAGACAGTTAATCATGGCCCGATCTATTTTGTGACGGATGGCTGTTATCCTCCTCACACTGTTGTCCTCCTCACACTGTTGTCCTCCCCACACTGTTGTCCTCCTCACACTGTTGTTTCGTTATTCTGTTGTCATTAGTGTAGTTTGGCCCCTGTTTTTTTGTTTGTTTGTTTTTTTATTGCTTTTGTGGAGTAGTCTAGCTAGTGTTGTTTTCATTACCTATGTTTTCATTGGCTGAAATGACAAATGCTTTTAGATTGGTCTATGAAGTAAAATTGTGGAGTACATGTTGAAAACTAATAAACATGATAACTTCTCTATGCGAAAGGATTTTTCTTTTCTTTTTTCTTTTTTGAAAATGCAGTTTGTTTTTCATACTTTAAAAATGTTGTTGAAGACAAACGAATGTAAAATACTGTAATTATTTCCCCATAGCAACATCGGTGTTTTCGCCCTGTGGACCAATGGGAGTTACATCTGAAAAAAAAAAAAAAAAAAAAAAAAAAATATATATATATATATAAACAGCAGGCACCAGAACTATGTTGGGTTTTTTTTAACGGGATTATTATTTTTTTATTCGGAGATCTGACGGCGGATCCAGCGAAGCCTGATCAGAACTGTGAAGGTTCTGAATAAGAAGAGGGAAGCGGCAGGAAGATGTTGCCAGTTCGGTGATTGTGGGACGTCTCATAATGTGCCAGACCGATTGTAAAGAATTCCGTAAAGACTGTGCTGTGCTGAACTGTCTGTGAAGAATTCCGTAAAGACTGTGCTGTGCCGACTGTCTGTGAAGAATTCCGTAAATACTGTGCTGTGCCGGACTGTCTGTGAAGAATTCCGTAATACTGTGCTGTGCCGGACGTCTGTGAAATTCGTAAAGACTGTGCTGTGCTGAACTGTCTGTGAAGATTCCGTCAAGACTGTGCTGTGCTTAACTGTCTGTGAAGAATTCCGTCAAGACTGTGCTGTGCTGAACTGTCTGTGATGAATTCCGTAAAGACTGTGCTGTGCTTAACTGTCTGTGAAGAATTCCGTAAAGGCTGTGCTGTGCTGAACTGTCTGTGACAATTCCGTAAAGACTGTGCTGTGCTGAACTGTCTATGAAGAATTCGTAAAGACTGTGCTGTGCTGAACTGTCTGTGAAGAATTCCGTCAAGACTGTGCTGTGCTGAACTGTTGTGAAGAATTCCGTCAAGACTGTGCTGTGCTGAACTGTCTGTGAAGAATTCCGTCAAGACTGTGCTGTGCTGAACTGTCTGTGAAGAATTCCGTCAAGACTGTGCTGTGCTGACTGTCTGTGAAGAATTCCGTCAAGACTGTGCTGTGCTGAACTGTCTGTGAAGAATTCCGTCAAGACTGTGCTGTGCTGAACTGTCTGTGAAGAATTCCGTCAAGACTGTGCTGTGCTGAACTGTCTGTGAAGAATTCCGTCAAGACTGTGCTGTGCTGAACTGTCTGTGAGAATTCCGTCAAGACTGTGCTGTGCTGAACTGTCTGTGAAGAATTCCGTCAAGACTGTGCTGTGCTGAACTGTCTGTGAAGAATTCCGTAAGACTGTGCTGAGCCAAGCTGACTGAAAAAAAAAATGTTTCACGTCCCAAATAATCTTGAGTGGAGCACTCTGAAAGAATATTATTCTGCTGTTGTTTCTTTTTTCCTTCTTCTTCTTGTGTGTTATCTCTAATTCTGTCTCCCAGAGCTACTGACATAATCTGTTAATCTGAATTGTATTGTATTAAATATTATGATCATTGGTCTTTGCCCTCCATATTTCCAGTTGTCAGTCTGTTGTCGTGTTTACAGAGGTGGAAGTGGTGACTGCATGAACGGAAGTGTGTGACTGGGGGACATACAGAACACGCACCTAAACACACACTTTAAATCTTCTGTACTCTGTTTTTTTTTTCTCTATTTCTTTTTTCAAAGACTCATCACAACACCCCCCCCCCCCCACCCCCACCCCTCTCTCTGTAACATACTTAAGTTTAGTCTAATCATTTGTTGGCTGAGATCTCACACATTTACTGAAAGCCAGAGGGCAAGTTTGAGAACTCGACAAGCCAGACTCTCCTCTCAGCTACTTAACTACAGACCAGGTTCTGCTTGTTTTAGAAGCTGGGCTTTACCTACCTTGGGCATGACGGCTAGTGGACAAACACCGCAGCCCATCCTTGATCAGCAGGTCTACAGAGAAGTGGATCAGTCGCCAGCAACTGGAGATCAACTATCCTCTCCAACATCAGATTAGTTCCGATATTCCAAGTGGACCCCAGCTCAACTCATCCAGAACTTTTCCCTCTCTTAATGACGACAAAAGAAGTGGGAAACGGAATCAGCCTGAAATGACTTTGTGACGTTGATCTGAATATGTCACCCCTGTATAAAACAAGTCAAGTTTGATGTGTGAAAGTGCACTTAGCTTCGTGTCAGTTCTTTGTTGCTCATTCACTATTGAAATGTTTGAACGTATCTCTAATACTGTCTCTCGGAGCTACAAGCATTTTTAAGGGTACAAGCGTATGTAAAAGTATCCCAGAGTCACTTTTGAGGAGTTTTAACAGTCCCGAGAAAAAACAGAAATTTCTTTCGATGACTAGAACTGGAACTCTATTTCTTCCATGACTAGTGCCAGAGAGGGTGGAGGTGAAATGTGAACATAACTCTATTAGAGAAAATACCCCACGTCCTTTCCTGGGAGGGCAACCTCAACCACTCCCAGCTCTCGTTACAATTGTAAGGGATGACTTGGAAGGCCTTATCGATGCCTTTTCGCCCAGTTTGATGCCACTAGAGACAGAATTGCTCAGAAAATGCTTGTGCTTTAAGTTCAAGCGCGTGCGTATTCTTGCATATGACTTTGGAGTGCCATGACCTGATGTCAAATGTTCATGAATTGGTGTTTTAAAAAATGACATACTATTGATCATGTCTGCTTACAATGTATTTCCCTTGCAGAAAAACTGCTTGGTGCAGAGTTGGTACTTTTTTACCCTAACGTTATTGTTGTTTCCCTTGTCACCCTCATTGAAAATAATTTTAAACTATCTGGGGAAAGACTTTAAGTTCAGATGAAAGTGGGGTGATCAGGAAGTGGACCTTGGTTCCTGGTGGTCGGATGGGAGTGTGTTTGTGTGTGAAAAGAGCAAGTCCACGGAAGTGAAGTATTCCACTTGTATGAACTTTGGGGGAAAAGGAAAGTTTTAAGGTCTTGGGCTTTGCCTCACATTGTCATGGAAACCATGCCACATGCACGCATGGCCGACGTATAGGGACAAGATAACGCACGGTGATGGTTTATCGCCTGTAGAATGGACAGTCGAATCAGGCGACAGACGGACCGACGGCGTCGCCATGTCTGCCAGGCGACTCGGTGTCGTAAGCAGCATTCCTTTGGAGTTATGTTTTCTTGTGGGAGCAGGAGTTGCCCTCCTTGTTTGTTGTCTATTGTTTACTGTTCCCTGCACACACACACACACACACGCGCGCGCGCACGCGCGAGGCGCGCTCACACACGCACACACATACGAACATGTGCGCGTACGTTCGCTCGCTCTTACCCACACACTTTATACACATGTGTGCATGTGCAGGTCCACACCGACACACGCGCGCGCACACACGCATACACACAAGCGCACAAATGCACACACACACACGCACATGCGCACACGCCCACATACAAAGACACACACAAAACACACAGATATGTACACATATATACATGTGTGTGTGTGCGCGCACGCGCGCGCGCGCGCGCGCGCACGCGCGCACTCATGCCTGCGCGTGCGCGCACACACACACACACACACACACACACAGCACACACACGCGCGCGCGCGCGCCACACACACACAACATGGGTCCATGCCACACATCATACACACACGTTGTACATCCCTACACACACACACACACACACACACACCACACACACACACACACAATGTTAGGTAGGCACTCAAGGTCTGACCAGCGCGTTGGGCTAATGCGTAGGTCAGACATCCGCTGAGTCGTAGCCACGAGACCCTCTTCTTCAATTGTCTCATCTTAGTTGTTAATTCATTTATCCATCAGCTTCAAATCATGCGCAGTGTGGTCTCAAAACTTAGCGGATGTTGTGTAGCGTATATGGACTAGTCCGCACGCAGTGATGCCTCCTTGATGAAACTGAAACTGAAACAGAAACTCCCTGCTTCATTTCATCTTTGCTTTCGTTTCAATTCAATCGAAGTTATTTGTATTTGTTTCTGTTCGTCCTTGTACTTGTCTGACTCTATGCAAGTTTCTAAAGGCTGTGCCAGTCTTGAATAAAAGTTAATTCATATTTGTTCATTTCTCCACTTCTTGTTGCTGTGTAGATGTGTTCGGTACAGGGTATATGAGCAAGCTGGGAACATGTTTTTTTTTGGGGATGTTGCCTTGTTTGTTTCTGTGTGTCATGTGCTGTTCTGTATGCTAGGCGATTCGGTGTCGTAAGCAGCATTCTTTGGAGTTTGTTTTCTGTGTGAGGAGAGGAGTTGCCTCCTTGTTTTGTCGTACGTAAGAGTTAGCGAGGGTGGGCATGCCTATATGTTTGTATTTTTGTTTGGTTTGCTTTTGTTTCTTCTCACCACCCGTCGTTACTTTTTTCTTATTTTTTTTTAATAATTTCTTCTTTCATTTTTGGCTTTTTTTTTTTTTTTTTGTTTTGTTTTGTACAAGGCGGTCTTTTTTTTTTCTTTTTTCTCTTTTTTTTTTTTCCTTTTCTCGTGTTTCCCCGTTCCCTTCTCTTCATCCCTTCATCTCTCACGCACCATGCAAGTCGGTATGCTGTTTTTACTATCAATTGGACATTGATTATCTTGTGATTAATATTTTGGTGCGGTTTGTTACAGCGGCGTGGGTTTGTTTTGCATAGTGTGTCGGTGTTGTGTGTCACATTTCACACCGTGTGTAACAGGATTGAAAAGAAAGAAAAAAGGTACATGAAGAAAGAAAGGCACGGCCTCTTCCGGGAACCATCTTGACACCGAAAGACGAAAATATGATGCCAGGATTGCCACCAGAAGTGAACGAGAGTGAGAGAAGAGAAGAACAATTGAAGACAGAGAGAGAGAGAGAGAGGAGAGAGAGAGAGTCGAGATATGAGAGAGAGATGAGAGAGAGTGAGAAGGAGAGAGAGAGTGAGTGAGAGAGAGAGAGCATGATTGTCTCGCCCCAACCGGCCTATCCCGAAGGCTGTCCTATAGTGAACAAGGAAGACAACAAGGAAGGACATGAGGAAATCTCTTATCGAGAAATCAGTATCAATGAGAGTGAGAGAGAGAGAGAGAGAGAAGTGAGGAGGAGGAGCGGAGGAGAGAGAGAGAGAGAGAGGAAAGAGTGTGAGAGAGAGAGAGAGAGAGAGAGAGAGAGAGAGCGGCGAGGAGTTAAGAATGAGAGAGAGTGAGAGAGAGAGAGAAGAGAGAGAGAGAGGTTGTGTAAGCAACATTGGGATTATAATTTTATTTTTTAAAAAGAAGACAGGAACAAGAGAGGTGAGGTGTCATGTGAGTAGCCTCACATCAAGGCATGTGGAGCTCATCAAATGTAGTTAGTTAATATGAATCATTTCCATGCACGACTAGAAAGGAAGGATATTCTTGTGGATTTGACAGTGTTAGCGGGCGTCCCAAATAATTGTGAGTTATGATCAGTAAAGAAAGAAGGGTGGTATTGGGTGAAAGTGGACCAATGAGTGAGAGTTTAACAAGGCTGGGAAGCGTGCTGGCTCTGTGTTTTGATACACTGAGTATGCACTCACTAGGAGGAGGAGAAAGAATCAGTTTTAACAGCAGATGGCCTAGAGACTCGAACCTGTAGGACGTTGGTCCTCTCTGCTATGACCAGTCTTACAGGTGAAGCGATAGATAGTTTGGGGAAACCTACAGGGGAAATTATAGAAAGAGAAAGAAAGAAGTCATATGTTGAATAAGAGGTTACTTAACGAACGCTTATTCGTGTTTCAGCCCTTCACCCTTTTTACCCTTCGCCTTTCACCCTTCACCTTTCACCCGTGAGTGGTGGTTGAAGATGGCCTTGGTGTGAGGAAGGATCACACGGTAGGCCAGCCCCAGGGAATTAAGGACTCCAGGGAGAGGAGTCGGAAGTCGTCATCTTCGGGACAGGAAGAGTGGACGAGGAGAGGAGTTGGAACTATCTCTCGAGACAAGACGAGTCGAAGGGAGAGGAGTCGGAAAGTCTATCTAGGACGGGAGAAATCGTGGGGGGAAGATGATGTCTGAGAGAGACAGGGAATCTGAAAGGATGAGGCGAGTCGTAATTGGATGCAGGCATAGATCAAGGAGTGAGGAAATTCATTTATTTTCATGGTTGGAGTTTGTGGGCAATGTTGTGTGGAGGCGTGGGGGGGGGGACCGTGACTTTATGAAGTCTTGAGTGTGTTTAAGTTTGCCTCTCAGTGGAAAGAGTGACTACATGTATATAATTTGTTTATAACGTGTTGATGTGATTTAGTAAAGTGTTTTCCGAAGGAGAGGGGGAGAAGGAAAAAAACATTCGGTAGTGCGCATTTGGTTGATGGAAGGATAGCGTGTGCGTATGGAGTAAATGTGATAATGCGCGAGTGAAAAGTGACAGTGTGCAGTGGTGACCCCGACTCCTGTTTCACCAACGTAGCTGCGTTGGTTTCCCTAGAAAAAAAGAAGAAAGATTTCTATTTGTACCTCCAGAGGTAGATTTTATTTGTGCCTTGAGGGCCTGAGAAAAAAAAGATTTTGATTTGTACCCTCAGGGTTGAGGGAAGAATAAAAAAAAAGAATAAAAAAGATTTTGATTTGTACTCAAGGGTTTGAGGAAGAAAAAGAAAGAAATTAGTTGATTATTTATTGTTGTATAATATTTGCATTGTTTGTTGTTTTTTTTTTATTTCTATAGGTGTTTAGGGTGTGTTGACATTTCTTTGGTTGGTTACTGTTAAGGGTTTTTTTTTTTGGTAGGGATTTCTTTTTGACCCTTCCCACCTCAGGGACCGATAGCCTCAACTCTCTTGCTCGAACCTGGCGCAGCAAGGGGCAGGGCGTGAGGAGTCGCTGTCTTCCTTGAGGTATTAGATTTTTGCCTTCCAGGATGATAGCCCTCCCTCTTCCTGCGTTTTAGCTGGGGGGCATGGCGTTGGGGAGTATAGTCCTTCCCTTTCATAAAATATATATTTCTTTCCTTTTATGTTTCAGTTTTGTTTTTTCCCCTTCGACCTCAGAAGTGTGGGATCACTTACATCGTCACGCTAATAGTGTAGGTGGTGGAGTTGAATTACGTTAGCACAACATAAAATCTTTATCTTAGGGATTATTTTTTTTCTGTGTGTGGTGCGAGATTTTTTTGAGTTTGGGTGAATGTGATTTATGATGTTGTTCTGTATTATGTATTATTACTGTAGTGTGGTTTTGTATATTGTGAGATTGTTTTTCCGTTCCGTTTCACGTGAGCAGTAAATAGGGTGCTGTTGAAGGGTTTCTTTTGTGTTCTTGATTTCTTTCACTGTTCCGGTTGTGTATCCTTTATTTCTTAAAAATTCCACTTTAAACCTTTCTCCTAGCTTCTATTAGTTGTCTTCTTCATTTTCTCTTTTAGGTAGGATATCTGTAGTTTGTGTTTCTTCCTCTTTTTAATTCTTTCGTGCTTCATTGTTTTGTAATTTAATTATTAGGTATAAGGCGATACATTTGTCTTTGTAAATTCATTTGAAATTAAGTAAGAAAGAAGACTGAAACAAGAAATTTAAGAACTAAAAACTATATAAAGATTTATTTTCAGAAAACTTTATTGTGTTTATTTCCTTTTTAGGACACAAAGTTTTGATTATTAAATCTTTTGTTTTGTAAATTCATTGTGCAGTTTGCAATTATTTTTGGGAAAATTCATTCCTTGGATTTCTATATGTTTCAGTGTGTTTTGTTTTACAGGAATTGAATTTTTATTTGTATTATTATAATTAATTTTTTGAAACATATGATATCATATATGCTTATTTTATTCATACTTGAGATTGTTTTGTGTTTTTCTGTTGAAGGTTCATTATGGATTGATTTGATTAAATTGTAAAAGCGGAACGCTTGGGTTTTGATGGCGCCCACACATTAACCAATATGTGAAACAATGCAGAGATAGGGCAGAACGGTAAGACGAGGGAAGTGAAGAATAAACTACAGAGGGCAGCTGAAGAAAATAAAACTACAGAGGGAAGCTGAATTGAAGAAAAGATTACAGAGGGAAGTTGAAGTGAAGAACGTCAATTTAAGTTGAGGCGTTAGAACTAGAGATGATGCTGAAAATTAAAAGAATCCAGGCATCGAGAGAACCTCACAGGCGGTTGCAGCGCACCTCAAACCAAAAAGGCATATATTCAAAGATTAGCTTTTGAGGAAAATCGGATGACATTGATATGTTTTTCTTTTCCGATTTGAATGTCAGCACGTCTTGTGGTTGCAAAGAAAAGTGGAAACCATTGTTATTGCGTCGTTGTTTAAGGGTAGCGCTTTGACAGGTACATCATTTGCAGCGTAACAAAATTAATTGGGATAGTTGCCGAAGCTCTCAAGAATTTCAATGTTTCTGCTGATCGTTTTCGCGAACGTTCCGTCTGTGGCCTGACAAAGGAGATCGTTCGTCGTTTCTGATCCGTATGAGTCATTGTTTGGATGATGGATGATTTATCTAACGAACAAAACTTTTTCAATCACTGCGAGATCTCTTCTTAGAGAACAATTTTCCAGGCGTGAGCAAAGATCTGGCACTTTCCTTAAAGAAAGCGCATTTGAATGGTTGAGGAATTGTGTACTGGCTGCTCAGTATTGTATCGCTCACCGATAAGGGCGTGCTAGGAAGGGAGAATTTCAATCTTGGTGTCTCATGCGCATGTATATCCTAGGACAGGGAAGTTACAGGAAAGGAAAATCGTGGGTCATTTTCTGAGACCTCAAGGATATTCCTATCTAGGAACGGAAAAGGATCTTTCCGCGGTTCGAGTGTCTTTCAATCAAGTACCAGTTACTACCGCCGGAAACCATTGCTTTCAGCAAACGTTCGAGGTCGTGGGAAAACGACACCGGTAGACTTTTGGGCAGTTGTGGACAGAACGAAGTTCACAAATCAGTCAGCTGCGATAGACAATGCGCTGTTTTCTATTGCGATTGGCAAGTTCCATTTTGAAAGGAATGGCTTTCAACCAATGATTCAAAATCCGATTAGTCTCCACGATTGTGGAAGAAGGCTTGTTTTGCACTGATCAATCGGTTGATGGACTGGTGTTTAGAAAAAGGGAGCCATCAATGGATTGAGGGGCTTAGGTTTTTGCGAGAACTGGGTGCACATGTGGGTTACCGGAAATTTTCGTGCTTCAAACGTTCTAACATGTCCAAAAGTGTAGGTCGTTTGGAGGCAAGATTGAAAGTTTCCGTGGCGAAATTTCGTCGTAACGTTACTTACTCGGTTTTTACGCTGTGTCATGATACCGTCTGCGATTGATCTTGGGCAATTTTGCAGGTGTGTACAGTACATGGTGGTCTGGAGGATCGTTTGTTCCTTGTCTGTGAGTACTAGATAGGACATCATAGAGCAGGAAACGCTAAAAGCCGTAAAAGTTCAAACTGATGAACCAGATTACCAGATGATTTTAAAAAGAAATGCAGGGAAGACGAGCCGTGAACATACTTTCTGCTGGCTAACAGCATGTACTGAGTACCAAGGACAAACAACGTACATTATTGGAATCTGACATTCTCTAACAGGTGTGTATTGAAGGAAAAAAACAAGTTGTGTTCAAAGCATTAGAGCGCCGGTAGTACTCACGGTCATGCATGATTGTTGGCTGGTCACTGTGATAAAAGAAACATTCAGAGAGTTTGATTCTTTTATGGCCAGGGTCAAAGGAAGTTACAAGAATACTTGCGCCTTTCATGAGACATTCGAAAGGTCGGTCCATTTGCACTTTGCACAAAAAATGCCTTTCCTTTGTCAATTGGAAGGTGGTATTGATCTTGTTGGGCCTTTACACTGTCTTCTTCCGGACATCGAATATCTTACTTTGGTGGATACGCGACAAGGTATGCAGAGGCGCTTCCATGAAGAAAATTGATACAGTGTCTGTCGCTGAAGCTAACATTTAAAAAACTAAGGTTTTCCAGCGAAATTCTCTCGGATATTGTGTGGAGACGCAATTTCATTTTGATTCATGAAGAGAAATTTACAGGATGTTGTCAATCTCTTCATTTGAAACAGCATTATATCAATGACTGGCATGGTTGAACGTTTCAATGGAAGTTAAAGTCCATGTTGAGAAAAGGTTGCAAGACAAGAACCATGAATGGGCTCGTTTATAGGACTTGCTTTTTGTATACATGGGAAATGCCGAAACGAACGCTGGATTTTCACCTTGAAGCTTCTTTTCGGACACTCAAAGGGGTCCTTTGGATTTAGATTGTCACAATGGAGAAAAGACGGAATATGACATGTAAAACTGCTTGCCAATACGTTTATGAACTGCATAATCGTTTGAAGGAGCATGTGGAGCTTGCTCACAGTCAGTGATAGGAACAACAGATGATGGTACAAGGTCTTTGCAGAAGAAAAGCAATGCGTTCTTAGCATTGGGGGAACTGACCTTGTGCTATATGTGCAATAACAAGCTTAGTGTTTATGTGAAGGGTTTTTTCAGGTGGCGAAAAACTTTCTGCAGTAATTTTTAAGATCAAAAATGGCACAACATGAGAAGGTTATTACATGTGCAACATGATGAAGAAGTATTTTGAACGTACAAATGTTGCATTCAACCAGTCAGTTGGTGGATATGTCCAGTGTCTGATACTGATGTCAACAGACAGACATTATCAGTGATGATTTGTATGTAACGTACAGGGACAGATCAAAGGTTATGAAAAACAGCAAATGTGGAGTGTTAACATCTACAGAGCAGTTGATGTTGTACTTCTATTCTGTCTATAAAGAGTGACAACATGAGGATGTGGTTTCTGTCGAAGATTTGTCACAAGTCATACAGACAGCTCAAGACTTTTAAAGATTTCAGGTGTGTTGAGGATACCAGGTACAGTTAATTGTATTGAAACATAGTATTCAGTTAATTTGAAATCCAATGGGACCAGACCTACCCTCCATTTGCAAAAAAAGAGGTTGTGAGAGAAAGAATCAATGTAATGCTGGATTTTAAAGGTAATAGAAACCTGTACATTCCGTAAGCTCACCAGTTGTATTGAGTGGACAAATGACGGTTCGGTGCGTTTCTGCATCGATTACAGGAAAACGTAAACAAGATCACTGTGGTCGATGCCGAGCCATCAGACATTTCTAAGAATTCGTGTTCAGCTTCGGAAGGAATTATTTTGTAAAGTAGACTTGATAATGGGTTGGCGATTCCAATGGTGCAGTGACACGGAAAGAAGATTTCAACACTTTTGGTCTTTTCAGTGGACGAAAATGCATTTGGTTTGCAAATGCCCAGCTTCTTTGCCAGAATGATGCGAGTGAAACTCATGAATTGTTGTGAGTCAGTTTTTTTGATGACTTAAATAGTTATCCCCGACATGGAGTGACTTTTCTAATAACGAGCTCTTGTTTTTCCAAGACTCAGAAGTTTTGGTTGGACTGCAAGACCATCAATAAAATCGTTGCCGGTTTTCAAACTCTTCGAGTTTTGGGTCACACTATTTCAGTGGGAAAAATGTTGGGCCAGAGGGAAAGTAAGTGGAAAAGATTTTATCTTACACAAACCACTAAAAGAAACAGATAGGGTACTCATAGGTTGTTGTCTTACTATAGACGATATGTACATTTGCGTCCATGACGGCCCTTTGATGAATGACGTTGGTCGAAGAAACAAAAGTTTGTGTGGTCTGATGAAGTGCCAGTAGGCTTTGGAAGTGTGTTCAGAACCCCTCAATCATTTCTGTTCTTTTGTTACTCCCTCTCAGAAGACTTTATTTTGAGAACTGTATGCCAGTTCCAAAGGAATGGGAAGCGTTACTGTTGCAGGAAAAAAGTGCTTTGTTACATCCAGTGCAATACGCAGTAAGAAGTTTCAAAGACACGAGGAAATACTCCACTATTGAGAAAGAGTGTTGGCTATTGCATGGCTGTGAGAAGTTCGCAGGTTTTGACTCTGGAAGAAAGTTTCGGTTACAGGAATGACACAGGCCAAGACTTTCTTGGAATCGTTCAAAGATAAGAACAGAGAATTATTAAGGTGGTCTTTTTGCATTGCAGGGATTCAATTTACTGTTGAACCAGTGCCTGGTACACAAAATGTCATGCAGTTTATTGTCCACGTGTTTGATATTATGGACAATGTAATGTTTCAAGGGTAGATATTCCTGTTTTTGTCTTTCATAATGATTACGGTGTGATAATTTGACTGCATTGTATGCTATGACGATTTAAATCAAGTGGTATTTTGCATAATTTGCTTGTTGGTGATATCTGTTTTACAAGCAAAAAATACTAGATGGTGATGTATTACTATCTTATTCTTTGCTTTATTCTTTCGTAAACAATGAAAAAAATTCCATGTACTATTTATGTCTAACTTGCTTGTTGAGATGAATATATATGTATGTGTGATGAGAAATTACCTTAGAAATGTATATACACATGTTTTGATTGTGCAATGAAGACAAAACCATTGTTTTATTGTCATGTAAATGGAACGATGGGAATTTTCATGACTATAATATTAATGTGGAAAAAATATGTTTAAACTTATGTTTCTATTTTGTTTACATTCTATTGAGAAACATTTACACTTGGAAATATTCTCTTTTATGAGGGTTTTGAAGCATAGATGTGAGACAAAGACAAGGAAAAATATGTGCTTCACATCTTAAACAACCCCCTTTTTTATATGAAACATTTGTTACTTTGAATGGTTAATATTAATTGTTTTATCATGTAATTTGTGAATGAATTTTGTATGAAGTATGGTGATCAATTATGAATATCATTTTTTTTTAGAAAGATGAAGTTTGAAAAATATGCTACTATTTATGGTGGATTGATGATTGTGTCTATACGTTGATTATTATGTTGGTGATCTGTGTGATGGTTACACATTTTGAGATTCTGATGAAGATGTGTTTTAAGTGAAGTTGTTATATCTTTAAAAAATTTTTCTGGAAAAATTTTTTCACCCAGGATGGGGGGTATGTCATCGTGACGTCGTACCTAAGATGTGAGCTCCATCACATGTTAGTTAGTAATAAGAATCATTTTCATGACTACTCGAAAGGAGGATATTCATGTGGGTGATAGTGTAGCGGGCGTCCCAATAATTGTGAGTATGGAATCAGTTAGAAAGAAGGGTGGTCCATTGGGTGAAAGTGACACTGAGTGTAGTTTAAAAAGGGGGTGTAAGGTGTGGTATGTGTTTTGAACACCTGAGTATGATCCTAGGAGGAAGGAGGAAAGAATCAGTTTTACCAGCGATGGGCCTAGGACTCGAACTGTCAGGAGTTGGTCCTCTTGTGCAGTCATGCAGGTGAGCGATAGATAGGTTGGGGAAACATACAGGAAAACTTATAGAAGAGAAGAAAGGAATTATATGTGAAATTAAGAAGGTACTTACAGGAACTTATCGTGTTTCGCCCTTCCCCTTTTACCCTTCGCCCTTCACATTACTTTACCGTGAGGTGGTTGAAGATGGCACCTGGTGTGAGAGGAAACCACGGTAGGCTGCAGGAATTAAGGGACTCAGGGAGAGGAGCGGGAGCTCGTCATCTCTCAGGGAAGGAGAGGAGTGGGAGAGGAGTTGGAACTAATCTTCAGTGACAAGAATGAGTCGAGGGGAGAGGGTCGGAGTCATATCTCCGGACGGAGGAAAGAGGGGGCGAGATGATGTCTGAGAGAGAAAGGGAATCTGAAAGGCTGAGGCGAGTCGTAATTTCGGAAGCAGGCATAGCATCATGGAGTGTAGTGAATTCATTTATTTTCCTGTTGAGTTTGTGGGGCCAATGTTGTGTGGAGGGTGACTATGCAGTCTTGAGTGAGTTAGTTTGCCTCTAGTGAAAGAGTGCTACATGTATAAAATTTGTTTATAGTGTTTGATGTGATTTAGTAAAGTGTTTCCCGAAGGAGAGGGGGTAGAAGAAAAAACATCGGTTAGTGCGCTTTTTGGGGGTGATTGGAAGGATTGCGTGTGCGTATGAGTAAAATGTGTCATGAAAGCGCGAGTGCAAAGTGACAGTGTGACAGAGGGAGGGACAGAGAGGAAGAGAGAGAGAGAGGATGAGAGAGAGGAGAGAGGAGAGGAGAAAGCGAGAGACTGCTTTTGTGTGTTAGCATGTGTGTGTTGATTTGCGTGTTATGTGCGTGCATGAGATAATGTGTGTGTGTGTTGTGTGTGTGTGTGTGAGGGTGTGTGTGTGGGTGTGTGTATGTGTGTGTATGTGTGGTGTGTGTGTGTGTGTGTGCGCGCGCTGGGGGGGCGTGTGGTGTGTTTGAATGTGTGTGTGTGTGTGTGTGGTGTGGTGCGCTGCGCGTATACAAGGTACCTATTCGTTTCCCCCACCTTCCTTCCCCTTTTTTTTGTTCTTTCTCCCTCCCTCCACCCCCCCCCCCCCCCCCCCCCCCCCCCCCCCCCCCTTTATTTGTGGTTGGCCGTTTTCATTTTTACAAATATCTAGATTGTGATTCTATGCTGATGAAGCTTCTTTTCTTCAAGCGTATATGATATATTGTTGTTCAAAATTAGAAACAGAGGGGAGTTGATTTGGTCTTTTGCGATGCTTATGCCCACTATTTACCGAACTAGAATAATCTATTTATTGGTTTTTAAGTTTCCTTGGCGTTGGCTTGGCTTGTAGTCCATATAATACATTGATAAGCTGAGTTCTATGCGCTTTTCTATTAAGCTATGATTAAAATCTATTTTTTCCAAATATGCTATAATGGAGCACATTTATAAAAGAAGTTGCTCTGTGTATTATTTATCGCATGTTGAGCAATTGTTGTCTTGTTACTTTCATTATGTGTAGGCGATGATTGGTGGATATATGTTGTTGTTATTAGCTTCCACTGCGTCTATTAAACGACTTCTTGGTAACAAACTCAGGGAGTTGCCATATGTTTTCAGTGATTTCGATTCGTAATCTTCTGAGCAAGTATGCACTGGTTTAATTTCTTTTCCTCGGTTGCCCTTTTAACAATTTTTTATATGTTCTTTGGTTTGATTTTAAGCTTGACTTCGCTTCGGAGTGTTATCTGCCTTGTTCTCAAGTCATTGTTATTTTATCATTCCTTCATGTGCAGGATGGCGTTTATCATTGCGTTACTACTGCATAGGGTATGGCTGCATTTTGGTTTAACTTTGTTTGGGGATTTTTGTAATGATATGATCTGTTTTCCATTAGTGAAATAATGTCTGACTCTTCCAATCTTTATTGTTTTTCATGTACTGAAAAGATGGGGAGTTGTTTTTGTATTGTATTCAAACTGTTTGTTCATAAGAGTGATTTTGAAAATTGTTTGTATTGAAATATTTTTCAGATATATGTTTATTCTCTAGTGAGTCACATTGCTTTTTTCAGAATTCGTTTTTTTTATAATTTAATTGATTTACGTGGCTGGTCGACAATTGATTTCAAAATACTTCTTAATTTGCTATTTTGTTAAAATGCCAATTAGGAATGAAGTCCCAACTTTCATTTTCTGATATGTAGAGCTTTCCAAACCATTAGAGATAAAACCATTTTTGTAAATCGTTTATGTTTGTCATATTTAGCCCTCCTTCTTTTCGATTTCCTTCATTATTTTCCGCTTTATTTTTTGAAAAGCATTTCTGTTTGAGTGTTTCCTTGCCAAATGAACTTATACAATTCACGATTTATTTTATTAAGAATCTGATCAGGTAATCCAATTGATTGCATTACAAATGTGAACTGGCTAATTAATAACGTTTTTACTATCACTATTTTCCCATGAATACTGAGGTCCCTTCTACTCCAGGATTTTATGAGATTTTGCATTTTGTCTACCCTTCCTATCCAATTTTCTTCCAAATTTTGTGCTCTTATGTCATTTGTGAAATATACGCTGAGTATTTTTATTTTATCTGTCAATGTAATATGGCAGAATATCATCGTCTGCATGCCTTCCGATTTTCATTACTTTTGTTTTTTCTTGGTTTAGTGTGAGACCTGAAAATTTTGCAAAATCTGATATGATTCCTGCAACATGTGCCATATCGTCAGCATTTTTTAAGAATAGTGTCGTATCATCTGCCAGCTGTTTTATCTTTATTTTTTCAGTATCTTGGTCATTTTTAGCACCCTAATGCCTTCAATATACTGCTTCTTACTTAATTGCCAATATTTCAACTGCAAAATAAATGCTAGAGGAGAAAATGGACATCCTTGTCTGATGCCACACGTTAATGAAAAAGATTCAGATAACCATCCTCCATGATAATGCGCTAAATGTATTATTACCTATAGTCCTGGTCCATTTCCTGAACTGTTTCTCCAAAGCCAAAGAAAAGTTGAAAGTATGTGATAAAAAGTCTCTGGATGTGCTATCAAATGCTTTACAATAATCGAGGGCAAGGAGATACCTCGCTTGGTCTGTTGTTGTTTTTTTATGACACGACAGGTGTCAGTAGCATACACAAAGGCCACGACTGGCCTATATGATACACTCTGCACGCCTGTCCGAACTTTCCCCCGGAAAACCACGAACGACTAGTTTACTTTTCTAGGTTGAAAGGGGCGCAGGCACAGTTTGTGTCCGGAGTCGACGTGAGGTCGCGGGGGTTGAAAAGATTTTGTGGCTTGCTGAGCCGACACCAGGAAAGAAAACGGTCAGATATCTGTGAGACCAGATAATTTTTGTGGTTGTTGTTGCAAAAAAAAAACCAGATATTTGTGTACATGCAAAAACATTTGTGTGGTACAATGCAAAAACGTGTTTTTT
>CM031623.1:43897656-43902656 GCA_018398815.1 Conus ventricosus
ATGTAAGCTTCCAAACCATTGAGATAAAAACCATTTTTGTAAATCGTTTATGTTTGTCATATTTAGCCCTCCTTCTTTCGATTTCCTTCCATATTTTCCGCTTTATTTTTTGAAAAGCATTTCTGTTTGAGTGTTTCCTTTGCCAAATGAACTTATACAATTCACGATTTATTTTATTAAGAATCTGATCAGGTAATCCAATTGATTGCATTACAAATGTGAACTGGCTAATTAATAACGTTTTTACTATCACATATTTTCCCATGAATACTGAGGTCCCTTCTACTCCAGGATTTTATGAGATTTTGCATTTTGTCTACCCTTCCTATCCAATTTTCTTCCAAATTTTGTGCTCTTATGTCATTTGTGAAATATACGCTGAGTATTTTTATTTTATCTGTCAATGTATATGGCAGAATATCATCGTCTGCATGCCTTCCGATTTTCATTACTTTTGTTTTTCTTGGTTTAGTGTGAGACCTGAAAATTTTGCAAATCTGATATGATTCCTGCAACATGTGCCATATCGTCAGCATTTTTTAAGAATAGTGTCGTATCATCTGCCAGCTGTTTTATCTTTATTTTTTCAGTATCTTGGTCATTTTTAGCACCCTAATGCCTTCAATATTACTGCTTCTTACTTTAATTGCCAATATTTCAACTGCCAAAATAAATGCTAGAGGAGAAAATGGACATCCTTGTCTGATGCCACACGTTAATGAAAAAGATTCAGATAACCATCCTCCATGATTAATGCTGCTAAATGTATTATTACCTATAGTCCTGGTCCATTTCCTGAACTGTTCTCCAAAGCCAAAGAAAGTGAAAGTATGTGATAAAAAGTCTCTGGATAGTGCTATCAAATGCTTTACAATAATCGAGGGCAAGGAGATACCTCGCTTGGTCTGTTGTTGTTTTTTTTATGACACGACAGGTGTCAGTAGCATACACAAAGGCCACGACTGGCCTATATGATACACTCTGCACGCCTGTCCGAACTTTCCCCGGAAAAACCACGAACGACTAGTTTACTTTTCTAGGTTGAAAGGGGCGCAGGCACAGTTTGTGTCCGGAGTCGACGTGAGGTCGCGGGGGTTGAAAAGATTTTGTGGCTTGCTGAGCCGACACCAGGAAAGAAAACGGTCAGATATCTGTGAGACCAGATAATTTTTGTGGTTGTTGTTGCAAAAAAAAAAAACCCAGATATTGTGTAGTACAAGCAAAAACAGTTGTGGTACAAGCAAAACAGATGTTGTGTGGACAATGCAAGAACAGATTTTGTGTGGTACATCAAAAACATGTTTTGTGGTACAATGCAAAAACAGATGTTTGTGTGTACAATGCAAAAACAGATGTTTGTGTGTGCATGCAAAAACTGTTGTGTGGTACAAGCAAAAACAGATGTTTTGTGGTACAATGCAAAAACAGATGTTTGTGTGGTACAATGCAAAAACAGATGTTTGTGTGATACAATGCAAAAACAGATGTTTTGTGGTAAAGGTTTGAGGTGAAACTTTGAAAAGATAGAGTATTTTTGAGTCCGTGAGGACCTGGTAATGTTTTTTGCTTGAAACATGTGTGTGATCATGTAAAACCATGGGAGAAAGAATTTTTTAAGTAAATAATGTAAAGAATTAGTTATTGATTAAAAAAGGGGGGGGGGGGGGGTCTCCCTGGTGTTTTCGTCCGACTGGCTGTGAGTTGACAGTGCTGTTTATACATCCAAATTCACAGCTTGTTATAGTTGACAGTGCTGTTTATACATCAAAAATTCACAGCTTGTTATAGTTGACAGTGCTGTTTATACATCCAAATTCACAGCTTGTTATAGTGACAGTGCTGTTTATACATCCAAAACAAGTGTTATAGTTGACAGTCGTTTACAAAAAAATCACAGCTTGTTATAGTTGACAGTGCTGTTTATACATCCAAATTCACAGCTTGTTATAGTTGACAGTGCTGTTTATACATAAAAAAATTAACACTTGTTATAGTTGACAGTGCGTTTATACATCAAAAATTCACAACTTGTTATAGTAAATCTCGGAAACATATCATGTGCATATATTGTCTAAACTAGGAGAGTACACTCATTTGTCAAAGAATCAGATTCTGAACACAGACTTGTTGCGGGCCTTTGTGACAGAGAACTTTCTTTATTTTTTAAAAAAAAATTTAACAAATAAAAAAGCTCCGATAGACCTGTAAAAAAAATCAGGGAGAAAAGGCCTGTCTTTCCACTTTCCTCAGTTTGTCGATCAATGAGATAGATGGTTTAAACAAAATTTATTTGTTCGAGAACAATTTTGCAGCACTATTCATCAAATCATGGAGTACAACAAGCATAGGTTTATAAACCGTACTCTTACAAAGAAAATGTACATTGGAGTGGCTGCGTCAAAAAGTTATCAAAATGGAATTGGAAAGGAGGAAAATCAACAGACACAAACAAAAAACAAAACAACACAAAGACAAGCGAACAAACAAAAAATCGTCTAACACACAAGAGTACACTCAAACTACAGCACAATAACAAATAACCCGCACCACGCCTGAACCACGCCATGCCATTTCAATCAATAGTATTCCATACCAGGTAGAAGACGGGAAGCAACTGTGGTAAGCCGAATAAGTTTAGTTAGGTGCAAACCTATTTGAAAGCTTAAAAAAAAAAAATTCCAACCATAGTAAGTATCTCTGCATTTGCGTCCACATCCAGTCAAGGTTACCAGTCAATAATTGTTGAAATATCGCGTTTTGCTGTGTCGTGAAGAATGAGATAGATCTAAGAAGTCGAATAAATATTCCATTTCTAGTGGACGCCAGGGTAAGGATATCAACTGTCTGCACTACCGACGCGTCGTTTCACATCCATGTTGTGGCATTTCCTCTCTCTGACTGAGTTGTGAAGCTGACTAATGGAGCAGACTTATTTTGAGCGGACCTGCTGGCAAACATCCGTCCCATGAAAACGGCGGGTCACTCTCGCTGAACGCGAGCTCTCACACCGATTACCTCCCTTGCAGATTTCCGAATAATATACATGTCTATTACAGCCTAAACTTATAACAGCAGCAACTATCAGACAACGACAACAACAACAACAACAAAAATTAGTAGGCCAAATGTAAGAACAGCTCATTGAAGTATTCGATGACGACGAAACGAATCAAAACATTCCCAAGCCAACTATCAACGCTGCTGCTCCGACAGAGCCGCCATTTCTGAAGATCATCGTCAAGAACCAACATGTTGACAGAGGAGCTCAGAACAGTGGCGGTCGACATCAACGGAGAAGTGATCAACATCAGAAGTGTGACAGATACTCTCCTACATACAACGCCCGCCGACTGTCCAGCAAGGGAAAGATGAGCAGAAACTGTGGAAAAGAGAGCCATTTTTTTTTTAAACATGTTTTGGAAGAGAAGATCAGAGACTTTTTACCGTTGAAAATGCAAAACGGCGGAATCACTGACAACACAGACCGTGAAGAAACTGACCGTTGTGCCACACACTTTCTGTGAACAGTATAAGGCAATGGAAGCCACGATTGACTCACCTTGTTGTCATCAATGGAAGAAAGTGCCGATTTAGTCTGACTCCACGCCTGACGTTTCTAGTCGTGTCTCTCAGTCACAACGATAGACTTGTTCCAGAACCAAGCTGCGCTGAAAGCACCAAGTGGGGTAACACAATGTCACGGTTACTTTCTCACACAAGTCTGGCATGACGAAGATACAATATGTCCTTTACGTTCCTCTGTTGTTCTGGCTAACGAAAGAAAATCTTTTGAGTTGTAGTGGTAAAAAGAAAAAAAGATGTGTCGATGGTAAACCATTAATCCTCTAGTGTCTGAGGCGTTAGATGACGCACCATTGCAATACAAACTACCTCCAGTGCTCTGACATGCTCTGAAAAACAAGGCTAGTTTCTGACTTGCGTGTTTATAAAAGCGAGTCGATGTAATCATACAGTTTCGGTTGTCCGTGTGTGTGTGTGTGTGTGTGTGTGTGTGTGTGTGTGTGTGTGTGTGTGTGTGTGTGTGTGTGGTGCGTGCGTGTGTGCGTGTGTGTGTGTGTGCGCGCGTGCGTGCGTGCGTGCGTGCGTGCGTGCGTGTGTTTGTGTGTGCGTTTGTGCGTGCCTGTGTGTGTGTCCTGGTAAATTTTAACGCTGGCATTTTTCTCAGGGAGTTGTTACACCCGACGGAATGTACCATTTACATTCCCGTTTTCCTGATGATTCGGCCATCAAGGTCTTGGCAGCATTTGCAAGACTATTTTTTTTCTTTTTTTTTTTCATGTGGTTTTATAGCGGGTTTCTTTTGATGTGGATTTCAAATCAAAGGTATGCCGCTCAGGATAGAGTTTGTGATTCCAAGACGGTGCCAATGAGTCTACAAGACTGAAATGTTCGGAAAAAAAATATCAGTACATGTATAAATACAGTCAGTACTCTGTATATATACACACTAGATTTTTTTTTCGAAAAAAAAAATATCAGTACATGTATAAATACAGTCAGTGCTCTGTATAATTATATACACACTAGATTTTTTTTTGCCTATCTTTCATGAATAAATAAATAATTGGGAAGCCCTACCAACTTGTTCGGGAGAAATAAACAAGAAAGTCAGTCTCCAAGTCAGTCTCCAGTGGAAGGCTCGGGTCTGCTCAACGTAACACTTCCCACTGCGTTTGCTAAATGAGCTGGGTGTAGTGGACAGGCATAAAGGAGGGAGGGGAGGGGCTAAATGAGCTGGGTGTAGTGGACAGGCATAAAGGAGGGAGGGAGGGGAGAGGTACATGGAGGAGGGAGGGGGGCAGGGGTTCCAGCACCCTCCTTCTCTTTCCTCGTCCTCCATGGCCCCATGGTGAAAAGTTTTGAAACTCTGTTTGAAAATCCGTAGCGCCACATTCAGTAAAACACACACACGCGCGCGCGTGCGCGCGCACACGCACGCACACACACACACCACACACACACACACACACACACACACA
>CM031623.1:43907656-43922656 GCA_018398815.1 Conus ventricosus
CATCTCCGTCATCATCGGTTCATGCTGTGATGTGACAGACCATATGACGACAAAGGCCAGAGAGAAACGTTGCCACACTCTTTCGAAAGGATGTCACAGATTTGGTTTTTTTTTTAAATGCACTCGCGTGACCAGTATGACTGCATTTATTCGATTAATTAAAAACCCGTTCTTATTTGCACCCTCCAATAATATACATTTGCCATCTGTGCGATCTGTGCATCCAAAGAGAACAAAGTAAATGTGTAACAAATCACATGTTTCTGGCAAAACTCGTCAACACACACACACACACACACACACACACACACAACATGCCACCCCCACACACACAGCACAGCAACGCACGCACGCACGCACGCACACCCACACACACACACACACCACACACACACACACACACACCCCACACACACACACACACACACATACAGAGCAACAGAGAACCATCACTACGTCAATACATTTATGGATATATAAGGGAACAAATATATTTAGCTAAAGTAACGTAATCAATAAATGTAAAATCAAATGTTAAAAACGTACGTGACGATTTTTTTACGATGTGCTGTCGTATGAAATAAATTTGATAAAAGTTTTCAAGTTAATGAAATATAATGTATGGCTAACTGGCTGTCACAAAAGTGAAAAGTGGCAGAAAGTGGACGGGGTGGCGATGGAATGGATTGGTCTGTATATAGACTGGATCAACAGATTAAGAAATAAGGTCAATCACTAGATAAACAATCGATCAAAAGTAAATAAACGCTCTTGTAAAAAAAAAAAAACACTAATAATAATCGAAGATGTCGATTCTAATACACAAAACATTTGGGACATGGATTTACCCTATATAATCTTTAAATGTTATATAACATCCTGAAAGTCTGTCAGAGATGATTGAATTATTAGATTCCTTCCTTCTTTCCTTCCTACCTATCATTCCTTCCTTCCTTCCTTCCTCATACCTTCATTCCTTCCTACCTTCCTTCCTACCTTCCTTCCTACCTTCGTTCCTTCCTACCTTCATTCCTCTTTCCTTCCTATCTTCATTACTTCCTTCCTTCCTTCCTTCCTTCATACCTTCATTCCTTCCTACCTTCCTTCCTTCCTACCTTCATTCATTCCTTCCTTCCTACCTTCCTTCCTTCCTTCCTACCTTCATTCCTTCCTTCCTTCCTACCTCATTCCTTCCTTCCTTCCTTCTTCCTTCCTTCCTTCCTTCCTTCCTTCCTTCCTTCTTTCCTTCCTTCCTTCCTTCCTTCCTTCATTCATTCCTTTACTGAATAACTGAGAAGTTGTGGAAAACGAACTCAAGGAATGAACTTTCCTTCGTCTACGAAGAAAACTTTCGAACAGACTGTCTCAACTTTGACTGCTTTGCTGCTTGTTGGTCTCCTCCATCTCTGCTTTGCCTCCATTCCGTCCTTCCACTCATCCTCTCTCCATTCCGTCACTGCATTTTTTCCACCCCACCGCACCCTATAACCACCCCTCCACACACACACACACACACGCACGACACACACACACACACACACACACACACACACACACACACACACACACACACACACACACACGCACACATCCTATACTAGAATAAAATCACTGACAAAACCCTGATACGTAAGCTAGGGCGTCCAGGAGCGTGAACGAGTCAAAAACACGAGCCCCAAAGCGCAAATTGAAATGTCGTAAAGCGCAAATGGTAATTTTTTTTTTTTTTTTAAAGAGCGAACTGACATTGTCAAAGAGAGCGTCCGTGCTATTTAAATACAACCAACGAATTAGTGGGGAAAGGAATAGTGCCCTCGTCTTTCACCAGTTGGAGTATCATTGCGCAGTTCAAAGGCATTCACCTCTTCCTGTTGGTTTGATTGACCCCTGTTTCTGCCTCTTGTTCACGCTTTGCCTGTCTGCTCCCCACACTTCACGGGAAATGGTGACCCAGGGTCAGTGTGAAGCACACAGTCAGTGCAAGGCTTGCGGGCGAAGGCTATGTGCAGGAAGCAGGCCGCCCTCCCCGAATAAATGAACAAGAAGAAGCTGGTACATGAGAGGGCGACCCACTCAGCTGAACATTTCTCTCGCCCGGAAGAGGAACGGGGTCAAAGTTCGGGGTTACAGCAAAGGTAAAGTAGTAACAACAAAGTTTTAACAGATGAAAATCGCCTTGGCTTTGTGAAATTTGAGTGTGTGTTGTGGTTGTGTGTGTGTGTGTGTGTGTGTGTGTGTGTGTGTGTGTGTGGGGTGTGTGTGTGTGTGTGAAAAAGATGATTTTCATCCTGGAATTTAAGATCAGTAGATTAGTTCAATGCCATAATGTCAGCAAAAATAGCAGAATGATGCATGACTTGTGGACTCGTTGTGGTGTTCTACGGCACTGGTAGGGCACCAGGATTTGGGGGTAAAAAAGTTTATCAAACGACAGAAAATGGACGGTCATGTAGATCGCCCTCGCATAGAAGAAGAAACAGACATGAGACCTGTCTCAGAGTCATGTACAGTATGGATCAAGGGCTGGACTGTGCGGTGAATATGTTTTGATACGGGCTATCGTCTGACAAAAGCCAGGTGCAGCTTTGAGTGTAATCAGAGACGTGAAGAAACAAATTTCCTCTACGTCTCTGGTGTAATAGAGAATGATAGTAGCGTTTTGGGCCTAAACTGTAACTGTGACTCGGACCTAAAGATGACTGGTGGGAAAAACGAAGCGAGTTAACCGTCCTTTCCACTCCACTTCTTTGGTACAACAGACTCTTTTGTGTGAAATCGCCTGGCTCGTCTCCATCTTGTAACATCCCTGACGAGTAAAGATGTCCTTCTGGATCCTTACCCTCTTCAAAGGCTTAAAGATGTCCTTCCATAATCCTTGCCCTGTTAACCAAAGGCTTCGGTCTTTCCGTCAAAATATTGAAGCCGACTGACTGAATCTCGAATGCTAATGGCACTGTCTCGTCATCTCTATATTTTATTCTCTACGATCAGACTGTCAATAATGATTGACTGAAAGAAGTGTGGGAGTGAAAGGGTTCGGTGCTTATTAAGAAAATCCCCCCCCCCCCCCCTCCCCCCCCCCCCCCCCCCCCCCCCCCCCCCCCCCCGACGCTGTGTGCAGCGTACTGCATACACTGTAAGTGTATGCAACACACTTCAAAAATACATATACACATACACAGACACCGGGAGGTTGGGGGGGGGGGGGGGGGGGGGGAGGGGTAAGGGGGGGGGGGGGGAGGTTCAGACCCATGAATATTCGCTATTAGATGTTAAAATTCGCGCTTTTAGAGGATTTCTTTGTAAACACGCACTATTCAATCTGGTCTTAATATACAATTCACAAAGGTTCACGATCTTCGGATACAGCCAACGTAAGTCAGCTTGATCTGTTTCAGGGCTCCGATCACCCTCACCCTTATTATCGTTTTCAAGTATTCTCTCCCTCCCCCCTCCTCCCCCCCCCCCCCCCCCCCACCCCCCGCATCCTTTCCTTACTCCCTTATCCCTCCCACCACCACCACTACCGCCCCATTCCCTGTCCCCTCCAATTTGGCCACCTGTGATCATCTCAATATGAATCAGAGACGCGTGTCTGATGAACTGCCGTACTCTCTCTCTCTCTTCTCTCTCTCTCTCCTCTCTCACACCCACACACACCCCCACACCCCACACACACACACACACCACCCTTTCTCTCTCCACCACACACACACACACACACACACAACCATACACACACAGCCACCCCTTTCTCTTCACCCCCCACCCCACCCCCCACCACACACCTTCCCCCCTCCCCCTGCCCTCACCCCCCACCCCACTCCCAACCCACCCCCTCCCGCCTTCTCCCTCTCCACCCCAACTCCCAACCAGCCAGCCAGTCGTCGGTCACACAGAGACGTAAGACATCTCAGCCGGCATCAACTCGGGGCATTTGAGCAGGGGCGTGTTCCTCAGGTGCAGGTCGTTCAGGGGCTTGTTCACCGGTGCAGAGTGGTCGACTCAGCACGGGCTGGGCGCAGCGGGGCCGGCGGGAGGGAGGGGCTCCTTGGGGTGTAGCTGATTCCGTAGGTGGTGAGGGAGTCTCCCCTCTCCTCGTTCCCCCAGCTGCGCCGCCCAGTACTTCTGGAGGTTGGAGAAGAGCCCGAAGTTGGTCGGCGGCTCTGTGGAAGGGAGGCAACCCGTGGGTGGGGGGGGGGGGGGGGTGGGGGGGGGGGGGGGGGGGGGGGGGGGGGTGAAGAAAGTGATCAGCGAGTGATCGGGCGTTGCGAAGGGTTTGCGAAACCTTCATGATTTTATGACGCTGGCAGGGCCACACGCCACAATTACGATTTTACACCACCAAAAACACTACATAATCCACGTAAGCGTTTTGGGGCTTACCATGAATTTTAGCCTGTATTTAATGTTAAACTGATAACTGATCAAAAGAACAACTCCCCGCCAATTATTTCCCTTTTTTGGGGTGGGGGTGGGGGTGGGGGGATCTTCGCCGATGAAATCACCAACAATCTTCAAATACATGATCTTCCCTTTAGTAGACACACATTTCAGTCTTCTGCACTCACCTGTGACCCTATCTTTGCTCCCGTTCCAAGAAACAGAATAACCCCCCCCCCCCCCCCCCCCCCCATTCCTTGGACTTTAATCTGTCTGCTTGGAACTTACCTGGCTTGTACCTTGATGGCCACATGAAAGAAAATGAGGAGAATCAACTTTCAGACACAATGAATATCTCAAAACAATCCAGTTGCGCCAGTCTATAAATACTTATAAATACTCGACTCCTTGAGCAAGGCCCCTTGGCACATTAATTTTTTGGGGGGGTGTGCAGCCGCACGTCGGACATTTAATAGGAAAAAAAAAATTGGCACACCTTGATCCCCCCCAACCCCCCACCTCACTTCCGTTCTCCTAATGTGGCAGATTATCTTTGATGAGTGTGGGTGTTCAAATTGAATGTGGGTGGGCTAACTTACAGTGAAGTGACTGGCTGACTGATTGATTGATTTTGTTCACAATTCACTCAGTCCCGGAGGGCAAAGAAGTGAAATGTTTGTCTTTAAAGGCTGTGAGTTGATAATGAAGTCTTTTCTTGGTATGTTCACCCAGTACTTTTTTCTTCTTCTTTTTTTTTGTTTTTTGTGGTCATCTTGTGCACAAGAAATATGACTGCCCTCTTATTTGGTAGACGAAGTGACCTCTATTCTCACTCTCCTAGTAACCGATCACTTACATCAAGACCCTACCCCATCCCTCATCATCATCACCACCACCACCCACCTACATGAGCTTCCTCCCCCTTAACCCCCTCTCCTTCATCCGTTATGACCCACCCACCTTCAGCCACCCGAACACCCTGGAAAAGTCAGAGATCGAGAGGAGAAAGATAAGTATCTCGCTGAGCTTTCACACTCTCTGCTTTTGGTGGGAGTCCTTGTTCATGGGGGAAAGCGGAAAATACTTATCATCTCCCCTCTTATTTTAGGATTGAGGCTTCACGCACACACACACACACACACTAATCTCTCTCTCTCTCTCCTCTCCTCTCTCTCTCCTCTCTCTCTTCTCTCTCTCTCTCCACACACACACCACTCTCTCTCTCTCTCTCTCTCTCTCTCTCTCACCTCTCTCTCTCTCTCTCTGTCACACACACACACACACTCTCTCTCTCACACACACACACACACACACACACACACACACACACACACACAAAACACACCCCCACACCACCACCACCACCGCTGTTCGTCTATCACCCCAGCAATGACAGACCAACCTTGTACATGGATGTCGGATTTCTCGGGTCGCCAAGTGTTGTTGTGTCGGTCAAAGTGACGCAGTTTGGGCAGGTTCTTTTCCCGCCATCGCCCGTTGTAGTCCTCGTCATACCACGTGACCAGGTTGTCCAGGTACTTGTTGCCATGGTGATGGAGCAGCAGCTCGCGGGCATGCCGTAGTTTTGCTGCTCCGCGCGCCGCCGGACGATGACGTCAGGCCTGGTGGTGCCATAGGTGTGGAAGTCGGTGCGGTAGGTGGAGTTGTGGTGGTTGTTTCCCTTGGTGAACTGTGGAACAGCCATAGTGTCAAATGAGAATCAGCCCTACACTGTGAAACTACATTCCCGAATCTACAGCTTTCCGCATCTTTTTTTTTTTTCTCTCTCTCCCCGGAACGCACTATAAAGTCATTTCATTTTTCTGTACTCCCAGTTCTTCTAGAACGGGGAGGACTTTACAATAGGAACGAAGAAGTCCTGTCTGTGTGTCTGTCTGTCCGTGGTCAAAATGTGTTCCACTCGCTCCAGACAAAACTTCTGGGCCGATCTTTCCGAAAATTTTGTTGATATGTTCATTATGGGTCACGGATGATGCCCGATGTTTTATTTTTACCAGAATAGCCGTTACTAACGGCTATAACGGCCCAAAACGGTTTTTTCTTCTTTAAGGAATATCTCTGAAACTACTTCGCCGATTTCTTATCTCAGTGACGAAATACATATGACGCTGTTTGATTGTGAGGGTTGTGTTTGCTTTTTTAAAATTATGACGCAATTTGATTGTGACTTTATTTACACGCAATCTTCAAGATAGATCTAAACTGGGAGTACGTTTAATGCTCTGCATCTTGTTTTTCTTTTCTTCTGTATCTTTCCGAAAGGGAATAAAGAAGAGCGGTCAAGGGCTGTCGTGTGAAGGGGGGGGGGGGGGGGGGGGGGGGGGTGGAGGAGCGAAGATCGGGAACCAAGTATTCCCCTCTCCTTCCTGATGTAGACCTTGAGTCGAACTCTGTTGTGTCCCCCCACCCCCCACCCCCACCCCTTACACACACCCTCCTCCCTTTCCTCCCCCCCCCTTCCCAATACTGATCGTTCATATTCAACCCAGCATTGACTACATCGTTCATAAAAGAAAAGACAGAGTACCTTTTGTTTTGTGTAAGTTCGTCTCAGGTGACATCATCCCCCCCCGCCCCCCCCCCCCCCCCCCCCCCCCCCCCCCCCCTCCCCCCTCCCTCCTTCCTCCTCCCGTTCCTGTTCATCTTATAAGCTTTTGTGACTTGACGATGAAAAGATCTTCAATATTTATGTTCCGGTTTATGGGTTAGGAGGTGGGTGGGGGGTTCTGTTCATCTTCTAAACTTTTGTTGTTTTGCTGATGAAAGGATGTTCAATAATTACGTTCCGGTTTAGGGGTGTGGAGGTGGGTAGGTGTGAAACACGATGACTGAGATGGGAGAAGAGATTACGGCCGCTGGCGTGTTGAGTTTGTCTCTTTTCAGGGGGATGCATAACTCTCCATTTCAGACCGGAGCTGGTCTTTATTCTGATCAGTTAGCAACTATTGACATTAGACGTGTCCGATAGATGTGCGACCTGAACCTCTACTGCAGAACATCACCGAGCAACTCGACGGCAGTGCGGGGCTTCCTCTAAAGGGTGGCCTGGAGGATGACCTGTAGCGAATCATTTCCTTCGTTATCTGGCAGTCGGTGCGTGACAGACTGATGCTTTGTATGTGATGAATGTATGAAAGAACTGGTGGCTTTGTATTGAGATGCGCCCGCTAAGCAGTCGATGCAAATGAATGGGGCATATATATATATATATATATATATATATATATTTTATATATATATATATATATATATATATATATATAAATATATGCCCCCTTGAAAATTTGCGAACGTGGTTATCATTGTGAGCTTGACGTCATTGTAGGGTTCATAGAAAAACGTCATTATACTGATGATGATCTCTGCAATGCGTCACTGTCAATAAGCATCGATAAGGGCAATCGCCGAAATATTTGCAGTCGGAAAGTGTTGTTGTTTTGTTTTCTTGTGTATGATGATTTATATAATATTTAGATATATAAATATATATATATATATATATATATATATATATATATATAATATATATATATACATGGTAATTTTGTTGTTTGTTTGTCTAATTATTTATGCTTTTTTATTTTTTCATTTTTGTTATGAGCTGCAAAAGCCAAGTAATAGAGCCTGCATAACATTTGAAATCATTTATGAACATTGTTTATTTCAATTCACTCTCTTTTTGAGCCATGTGGACAGTGATAGCAATTGTAACACCATGAACTTACAAAATGAAATTGAACAGTACACAAACCAAAATAAAAACCAATTCAGACAATACTCGAGTATATTATGATAGTATTTAATGTACATGTAATTGTAATTACATTACCCAGCACAAAATCATGGAACTTTGACAAATTCGGCAGAACAGCTATTCAACAAAACAAAAAAACAAAGCAAAACAAACAAACAAGCAAAAACTAAAAAATTGAAAATTGAATCTACTCGCAGACATTGTTCCGGCAGACGCTGATGATTAAAGACAGTATATTTTCAGCCAATCACACACAAAATTGAATGCATTCCCTAAACATTACTTCATTCTAGCTAAAATCTCTTGTTTCCTTTGAGCAGTCGATAGGCTTAATGTGAAATAAAATGAAAATTGAAATAAATCTATGAAGGATATGAAACAAAGTAGGCACAGGCGCACACGCACGTATAGCACACACAAAACTGGAGTTTTCAGTTGGGAAGGTGGACGGAGTGATGTGGGGAGGGGAGGGGAGGTGTGGTTGCTAGGCGGAGATGGGGCAGAGAAAAATTTCTATCGCGAAGTTCAAGGATCTTAAGACAAAGAACAAACACAAAATCACGGTGATTGTTCTGAAGATGGCTTGGTGGGTACTGGTTTGGCAGGTATAAGTTCATAAACAATAGAACTTATTTACTTTTAAAAGTTGTTGTCGATGCTTCTGCAACTGGTCTTTTTTTTACAGGTAGCGTCCAGCACCACACGCCAAGCCCTGACCTGGAACCCGCAGGGAAAGAGGAAGAGAGGCCGACCTCGCAACAGCTGGAGGCTGAGTTGAAGCAACAAGGGACCAAACTGGACTGGAATGACCAGAACAGCCCAGAACAGAGTGCGATGGCGAAGGGTCGTCGATGGCCTATGCTCCACCGGGAGCGATGGGCATAATCAATGAATGAATGATTTACTTAAACGTAAAACAAATAT
This sequence comes from Conus ventricosus, assembly GCA_018398815.1. Taxonomy (NCBI): domain Eukaryota; kingdom Metazoa; phylum Mollusca; class Gastropoda; order Neogastropoda; family Conidae; genus Conus; species Conus ventricosus. The sequence continues at coordinate 43,916,739 of CM031623.1, forward strand.
GTAAAAAGACAGAAGTATAAACGGGTAGACAGAGGGTTTTGAACCCACGTCAGAATTTTCTGGCTTGAAAACTAACTCACTCTCTCTCTCTCTCTCTCTCTCTCTCTCTCTCTCTCTCTCTCTCTCTCTCTCTTGTTTGTCTAATAGAGACATTTAAAAATCATATACTGTTTTGTTTTTTTTATTGTTTTTGTTGTTGTTGTTGTTGCACTTTAAATTGCTTTTTTTTTCATTTGCTTATTTTCACTGACGTTGTCAGTACTTGCTTGTTAGTGGTGGTTGTTATTATTAGTTTGTTTGGTTTATTGTTGTTTGTTTGTATCATCATGTTTTGATGCGTACGTTATAACAGTCAGTACCAGCTTCGTAGAATAGTAACGGCAAGTATGAACAACAGCATAGATTGCAATGTTCTCACATTGAAGATTTTTTTTTTTTTTTTTTTTTTTTGTATTTCCTACTTTAATGGTTGATTTCATTATCAATTTCTTACCTTGATTCACTTTCTTACATAGCTCGCTGTCATAGCCAAATTTACAGGTGTTTCTGTGTGTGTGTGTGTGTGTGTGTGTGTGTGTGTGTGTGTGTGTGTGTGTGTGTGTGTGTGCGTGCGTGCGTGCGTGCGTGCGTGCGTGCGTGCGTGCGTGCGTGCGTGCGTGTGTGTGTGTGTGTGTGTGATCGGGTGCACAGAAAAACGGCATGTTGTTTGTACAGTGTCTCTTTTTTTTTTCTCCACCACCACCACGATATCAATTTTTGCTTTCTCGTGAGCGCTATTTTCAAATTGCGTATTAAGTAAAATTGTGTGTGGCAGCCGGCTCCGTCCGGGTCTACTATGCACGCTTCGAAGGACTGGGACAACCGGATGGGGCATGGCCGTGCTTAGCAGGGCAGAGTCCGGGTACACTAGGCACGTAGCCTTAGCATTTAAACCCAAGCCGGCGTCTATTAGCAGGGCAGAGTCCGGGTACACTAGGCACGTAGCCTTAGCATTTAAACCCAAGCCGGCATCTATTAGCAGGGCAGAGTCCGGGTACACTAGGCACGTAGCCTTAGCATTTAAACCCAAGCGGGCATCTAATCACTCAATGCACGAAGGTTAAACACTAGTCTACATGTAATCCAGACTTGGCACCTAAAAGTTTAATCTGCATTTTATCGTTCAATGCAGTGAAGCTAAACGGTTTGGGTCCGATAGTCCGACACTTCACGATTCCGACGTTTCGATAGTTCGACAAATCACGATTCCGACGTTTCGACAATCCGACAATTTTGTCGGACCAACGAAACTTGTTTTGTAATGTTTTATTTTGTGCCAATAGTTCGACACATCACGATTTCGACATCATTGCTTTTTGCGACAGAGGAAGTGGGGTTAAATGTTGACAATACCAGAGATAGAGAGAGAGAGAGAGAGAGAGAGGAGAGAGAGAGAGAGAGAGAGAGAGAGAAGAGAGATTGATTTTACTTTCAGTATGTCAGACTAACGGGAATTATAAAACTGGGTTGTGTGTCGGATTATCGAAACGAGTTGGAATTGTCGGAGTCGTGGGATGTCGGACTATCGCTACTTTTTCTTACAGTGTCGGATTATCGAAACATCTGAACGTGGGGTGTCGGACTACCGGGCCCAGCCGAAGCTAAACACTGGTCTACATATAATCCCGACTTGCTATCAAAACCTCTGATCCAGACGTGGCATCGAAATCCAAGTCTGCATCTGATCGATCACACACTCAATGCTCTAAAGCTGAATATTAGTCAACTTAGTCTACCACAGTAACTGGCTCACGTTCTTCGATTCTTCGTCCCAGTTTCCAATCAAAACGCCTGGCCTGTAGTTCGATTCGATCCTCCATCCCGGAATGTTGGAAGCTCCGGGGTCGAGTTGTGATCTGTCCATTGTTTACTTCACGCAGTCTGTGGGTGGGTGTGGTGATCGGGATCCGTTGGGCAGTCTCTGTCCTTCATATGCTTCTCGTTCTCGATGGGCCCAAGCCTTACAGAGCCTGGACGAAGAAAGCACAGTCGTTTCCCTTGCAGACGGGCGTCAACATTCAAAGCAAGCGTCAGGCGCCAAACGTCATTGTTGAAGCGTCACCAGTGTTCTAGTTTGTGGGCAGTCGCTGTTGCGTCATAGCTGCAAGTTTTGACGTCATTCACCAGCTTCTCTACACCTGTGCTGCATGCTATAAATACCACCTGTTCGAAACACTGAACATAACAAGACACAATACTTAGTCTTCGGCCAAAATAAAAACAAACCACCATAGAAGAGTGTTTGCTGTTGCTAACTCTTTTTAATCTTTTCACATGGGAGAGCTCGAAACGAACAAATGCGTATGCGCACACATATTTCCATACCAATGCACGAGCACATATCAGAAGACTGTAAGAGTGCCACGAAGCGAAGTTATCTTGTAGGAACTGAATGAAGCTCCTCTTCGTTCGTTCGTTCGTTCTTCTGTTTAACGTCTGTTCACTTTGAGTGACATTAGACGTGAATGAATGAAGAGAATGACTGAAGGAATGAATGATTAAGTGAATAAGCCTATATGTTATATAAGCGTGTATGTAGGCCTTTGTATGTGAGTGTATACGTGTGTGTGTATCTGTATATGTATCTAAACAAAACAAACAAACAAACAAAAACAAAACCCAGAAATCTTAAATACAACAATTAATGGGTTGAAATGAACAGAAGATGTAGATCTAACATGTAATAATAAAACAAAAATCCTTCACTATCTAAACTTTAGAGTGAAGGAATAAAATGCAGGCCATCATCATATAGGGCACTATGAACTAACACAACACAATCTAAAGAAAAACTCCAATCGGACTATGAAATAAGTGTTCAGCAATTTCGATCAGCAGAAAGTGGTCCGAAAGTATATCTTGTTTTACCACAGATACAATTAGCATTTTTACTAAACTTTGTTTTTAAAGCATTTAGCTTTAAGCTTCTCTTCAAGATCCTGCAAGATGACTTTTCTTCGAAACAGTCTGTTTCTGTCAAATATTAAGATCGGATTCGTACAAACAATAAACGTGCCAGCTTGTGTGTTTCTTGGCATTTTAAAGAACATTATTAAGGTGTTTTCTCACTGAATTCATTATGACATTGACCGAAAGAAAACACAATGGATGTAAATCTATTTGAAAGCCAGTGAATAATGGTTCTCCGCGTACACCGTTTCACTTGTTACATCTGGAATGAGATCTGTTCATAGTCAGGCGTCGTTGAGGAACGTCTGATGCCGGGTTCCACCAATCAGAAGGGAGCGCGGCTAACAAGGGGCGCTATTCTCATTACTAACTTTCTGGAGTAAATTTGGCTTTCTGTGCCCACTGCAGTGTCTCGTTCGGTTTTGACAATGGAAAAATTATGTTGACTCAGTTTTTCGATAGGGTGGAGTGTGTGTGTGTGTGTGTGTGTGTGTTGTGTGTGTGTTGTGTGTGTTATAAGCCTGGATGCTCAAAATGCAAAACGTAATTGAAGTTCAGGTGGAAAGGAAACTGTCGGAATGACAATACCATCAAACAAAGCACGGATACTGAAACAGAGTTCATGTTCGGGTTTAAGGCTAATTGCAACGACCTCTCCCCCCCCCCCCCCCCCCCCCCCCCCCCCCCACCCCCCCTTTTTTTTCTCCCCTAGACATCTTACGAACATCTGTGTGCGGACAATGTTCGTTGCTCAGAAGCAATCCAGTATGGTGTCACTGAAACTGACACCGGATGACACACTGATCGTCAGTTCCACTGATCCCAATTAAATATAATTATAATATTAATTATATGACTAGCAACTATGATATAATAAGAGAGATTAATGAAGGGATATAGAACTAAATAGATAAATACTAATGATAATATATAACATAATTATATAAAAAAAGGAGAGAAGATGGGTAAGTGTGTGTGTGTGTGTGTGTGTGTGGTGCGTGGTGGTGAGTGCGTGTGTGTGGTGTGTGTGTGGTGTGTGTGTGGTGTGTGTGTGTGTGTGTGTGTGTGTGTGTGTGTGCGTGCGTGCGTGTGTGTGTGTGTGACTCAGACTCACACTTTCATTGTCACGAGAAACCTTAAAGGTCTATACACACAGCAGCAGGTATTATGAAAAAAAAAATCATCATGAATGGACAGATCACAATTCATCTTTGGCTCATACAGGGAGCCATTATTGTCTTTTCAAGTTCATGCCATCATGAACATATCCTGCCGTATGAATCTGTCAGTCGTGATGGCCTGGCATTTCACTTGGGCCAAGGTTTTGGAAGTTTGGGGTCTGGCGTGTCTTTTGAGAGTAGCTGTTCTGTCAGCTTCAATGGCAGCAGTTTGTATCCAGACCAGCTGTCCAGAAAATCAGTGTCATCTTCGGCCACACCACATGCTGAACATTTCCTGTCTTCTATTGCGCGTGCGTGCGAGCGTGCGTGGGTGTGTGCGTGCGTGCGTGCGTGCGTGCGTGTGTAGCATTGCTTGTTCTGTTATTTCGCATGCGAGGCTAAGATGATAAGGAATCGGACTGTTTTTGCTACATTTTATGTTAAACGTTGAAATTTCATAAAGCCCCATAACCTTGTAGCCGGAGGTGACAATGATTTGTTAAAGGTTCGTCTTGTGTAGGGCACGGCATTAGGGACGTTGAATTCAACAACAACACAACAACAACAACAACAACAACAACAACAACAAAGAAAAAGAAAAGTATTTTAAAAAAAACGGTGGTTTTTTTTTTTTTTTTTTTTTGAGAACATGTCAATTTGATTTTTTTTTCATCGTCTTTTGTAATGCTCACTTTAACATCCAATTATTCGGCCACAGTATCATGCCAAGCCGTCCATGTGATTTGGTCAGGGCACAGACACTGTTATAGATGTTCCATAAACTTTTCTATAATCACCCACCAGGGAGCAAGTATGTCCCTTGACGTCTTACTGGAATGCCCTGTATACGTGCCTGCACCCTATGTGAACACAGCGCAGGCGTCCTAAGGGGGTGCAGGATAGCTCCTAGATTGTTTGTTTGGCCATTGAGGACAGTACTTCTCTATGACCCATTCGCATCTACGGGTGTATCTTTTTATTTTTCTTCTTCTTCTTCCATCTATAATCATTCGAGTTTTGTATAATGGCAAAACCAGCATCTCTATACACTTGCTCCAATTCAGATGCTCTGATTTCTCATCTCCAGTAAGCAGAGGGATCAGGTCACCCTGAAACCGTTGTTGTTGTTGTTGTTGTTGTTGTTGTTGTTGTTGTTGTTGTTGTCGTCGTCGTACCCTGGCTAAAAGACCCAGGGATCCTCCAAACAGCCGAAGTATTTGAACACTAGATTAATTCATATCTAGTTTTTTTCCAGAAATCGTCAACATAGATCTGGTCGTGACAAGGACTCCTAGCTGTGCTATATAATGCTGCAAGGAGAGATTCCTTTCTCATCTCAGTGAGTGGAACAACTGTGTTTTTGTAGCTGGATTACTCCTCATACACTGCACAAGGCATTCATTGGATAGTGATTGCCTATTTCAACATGTTCTTCACACTATTATCTCCTTGATGTCACATGTGGTATAATGACAGGATCCCCTGACGGACCGAGTTATCAGGTGGAGAGGTCTGAAGCTTCTTGATGTGAATCAACTTTCTGGAAAAAATCTTTTGTATCAATTACTTTCTTCTGTCGTTTTTTTGATTGGGAATTTGCTTAGCCAAAGGTCATGGTTACTCCCGTTGGAAAGAACATGTGGCATGAATTTTGAAGATAATCTTAATGAGGCCACCAAATTATACGGGATAAGAAAATAAGAGCTATAGACTGACGCTTCGACCTCTTTTGCTTCTTCAGGCATTCTACACTTATTCAGGAACATTTTGCGCCCATTTGAGGCGATAAGTGACTGCCCATTCATCGCT
>CM031623.1:43925156-43931836 GCA_018398815.1 Conus ventricosus
AAACAATGTTCCCCTGGTAGCAGTCGCCTATCAGGGGAGGACTCTTTTGTTGTTGTTCTTCTTCTTCTCAGGGAAGTATTGGTGTGTGTGTGTGTGTGTGTGTGTGTGTGTGTGTGTGTGTGTGTGTGTGTGTGTGTGTGTGTGTGTGTGTGTGTGTGTGCGTGCGCGCGTGTGTGTAGGGATGTGTTGTGTGTTGTGTGTGTGGTGCGTGGTGCGTGCGTGCGTGCGTGCGTGCGTGCGTGCGTGCGTGCGGCGCGTGCGTGCGTGCGTGCGTGCGCGCGCGCGCGCGCGCGCGGCGAGTACGTGCCGTGCGTGCTGTTGTGTGTTCTCGTGTGTTGTTGTGTGTTGGTGGGGGGTTTTAACAATGAAGAAACATGTTATCGAAAAATCCATCGATTGACTTGTATTGTACATTGAAATCCACGTTAGGTTCCCGCCTTGCTTTTGTGTGTCCATTGTTGTTTTTTCCTATCCGGTTGAACGGCCATCTTTACTTCATTCAAATAAAACAATCAACATACAACAGCACAAAGCGGATCGTGTCATGTTTTTCGTATCTCTAAAACTGCCATATACATCAAACTGTTTTATGGACTGAATCCTCGTTGTCTAGGGATACTTTGGATGTACATTTGTAAGTTTTTTCGACTGTTGTTATGTGCAATGACTGTTCCGGATTCATTTTAATTAAGTTCAGTTAGTTTCATCAGGAGTGTCACTGTGTGCGACTAGTCCAAACGCTATCCACGTCTGATAAGTTTGTTGAGACCACACTGCACATGATTTAAAGCTGATGGATAGATGAATTAATGACGAAGATGAGAGATCTAGTTGCAAAGCGAGACGACTGCAGGCGGAAATCTAAACAAATCTGAAATAAATGTTAGCGAACCGCCCAGAGAAACGTAGACAAACGAGTCACAAGACAAAACACGACGCGCTTCGACCTCTTAGGTCTTCTTCTGGCAAGAAACAAACAAATAGGACAACGAAAATTCTCTAAGCTTTGATCGCTTCAGAATTCAGCGCAAGGAAGGCGTTACCTAAGATTTGTTAAGATGAGAGAATTGAAGAAGAGGGTCTTGTGGCTACGACTTAGCAGATGTCTGACCAACGCATTACCCAACGCTCAGTTTCATTTCAAGGGAATGCCACTGCGTGCGGACTATAGTCCATATACGCTACACTCTCTACTAAGCTCCGAAACCACAGAGTGCGCAGACTTACGCAGCTGGACGGCAAAGTAAGTGAACGCACCAAAATAAAACGATCCATGACGAGGGTCTTGTGGGCATGACTAGATAAAACGATCCATGACAGGTCTTTGGCAGATAGATAAAACGTCCATGACGATGGTGGTGGGCATGACTAACACAGCCTGAAATGCGTATCAAACCCAACGCACTGGTGGCTGCGACTGATACAATCGACCCAATCAGTCTCATCACCATCAATTTAACGTTGCAAATTTTATATTTTTTTGTGCTCATGCGCCCACTTGACACCCGCTCTGCATCAGTGATTTAACTTATAGCAGAAGAAACTCGTAGGGGGTGGCAGCAGAGTCCTCAGAAGGATGCCCCTCAAGCAAGTGTTTCGGCCCTACTCCTGACACTCTAGGGTGGCCAGTCGTATCGGATGCGTGCCTTTCCCCATCTTGGGGCATGGGGGATTCGAACCCATGACCCTCTGGACATGCTCATTTTCCACTTAATGACTCGCACTCTAACCACTGAGCCACTGGGACACCTGATATTTGTAGGAAAGTTAAGCCTTATGAAGTTCACTTTTGTTCCTCCTTAGACCAGATCCAGCTTGAACACCTCTCTGCCGCTTCTGCCATTGCTCTCAGGGCTCTGGTTTTTTCCCTCCCTGCAACTGAGAGCTGTTTCATGAGGCTGTATGCAGACGTTCCTACAAACCCCTAGCTCCAATTTCTGCAGTGAGGACTTTGACCTGATAGCCTTCTCTCCTCAGGCTGTTTGCCAGATCAGCATACTTTTCAGTCTTGTAGATTTGAGCTGCCTCCATTTCTGTTTTCATATGGCACCGTGAGCTCGATCATGATCAGCTGCTTGGTTGACTGAGAGTGGACTACTATGTCTGGTCTCATGCCACTCTTGCTGATGATCTCTGGGTAACTCTTCCATTCTGGGAGGTCTGCAGTGCAGTCCCAGTCATCTGCCCCATCCAGCAGAATCTGCCTGCATGTTCCGAGTGGCATGTTGTTCTTGGCCATGATTTGCTGCCTCCTGCCGTGAAGAATGTTGGGGGTGCTTTTGGAGTCCTGATTTTCCCTTTTGTGGTGTTGGTACTACCCCAGACTACTTGTACAATTTCTTTGAGCACTTGGTTGTGCCTCCATGTGTATCTTCCTTGTGCCAGGGCTACTTTACATGAGCTTAGGACATGCTCCACTGTTTGTTTTTCATGGCAGAGGGGGCATGCAGGATCGTCTGTTTTTCCCATTTCACCGGGTTTGCATTTGAGGGCAGAAGGTTAGATGCAGATCTGAGAATGAAGCTGATCCGGGAGAGGGCCATGTGCCAAATGTCATTCCAAGTGAGACTTCTTTGGAGTGCATTTCCCCACGTTGTCCATTGCCCTTGCTGGCTCTGTTGGACTGCTTTTGGGAGTCTTTTTTGGTCTTTTCTTTTCTCATCTCCTGAATCATCATGTCTCTTTTAGCTATTCCTTTGGCCTTTGACCACCATTCAGTTTTGGTCACCCCAGTCCTTGTCTGTTGGTCTGTGTGTGTTTTTGTGCTCATTGCGCCCACATGACACCCGACTCTGCATCAGATAGATTTAACATATACATAGGTATCATCACATCAGATAGATTTAACAATACATAGGTATCATCACATCAGATAGATTTACATATACATAGGTACATCACATCAGATAGTTTAACATATAATAGGTTCATCACATCAGATAGATTTAACATATACATAGGTATCATCACATCAGATAGATTTAACATATACATAGGTATCATCACATCAGATAGATTTAAACATATACATAGGTATCATCACATCAGATAGATTTAACATATACATAGGTATCATCACATCAGATAGATTTAACATATACATAGGTATCATCACATCAGATAGATTTAACATATACATAGGTATCATCACATCAGATAGATTTAACATATACATAGGTATCATCACATCTAAAAAAGCCTTTTTTGCTTCTTTGTTTGTTTGTTTTTGAAAAAAATAATTGAGATCCATTTTTCTTCTTTTCTTTTTAAGAGATTTTCACGGAAAACGTTGAAAATACCCAATCTCGCAGTGTTCAAGAAAGTGGGGGAGGAGAAGAATTCTTGGATGTGCCTTCAAGTCTGGACCCTCAATCATCGTTTACTGGGTTTTGGTCCGAGCCATATCTCATCTTTCTACGAAATGTTGTTGAAATCGGTTCGACTTGTGTGTGTGTGTGTGTGGTGTGTGTGTGTGTGTGTGTGTGTGTGTGTGTGTGTGTGTGTGTGTGTGTGTGTGTGTGTGTTGTGCGCGTGCGTGCGTGCGTGCGTGCGTGCGTGCGTGCGTGCGTGCGTGCGTGCGCGCATGCATACATCTTGGTGATACAGAGGCAAACCAACAAACGCACGCGAAAATGTAACCTAAGCACAAGTAAGAGAAATAAACCGTAGTAATGATGTATAGCATGTGTTTTAGCCTTGGTATGGATTATCTGAAATAAATGTCAGCGAACCGCCAAGAGAAACGTGGACAAACGAGTCACAAGACAAAACACGACGCGTTTCGACCTCTTAGGTCTTCTTCAGGCAAGACACAAACAAACAGGACGATGAAAATGGACGAATTTATCACTTAGCTTAGATCTCTTCAGCGCATAGGAAGGCAGGCGTTGAATGAAAACGAGCTCACTTTGCAACGAGATGGATTATCTGGTCACGTAGCTCTGTTTATTTCTGCTACCATTATGTACCTGGAGAAAAAAGGTTTTAGGGGTGGCGTGACGACGGTGGGCGAGACACTCAGAGATCTGTCTTCACAGTTCACAGTCTGTCCTCAATTACGCACACCAGGGATAAGGTGTTGGAAGCGGGTTACTTATTTCTCTTTAAAGACATACCTATACACATTTGTTACATTTTTAAAAGGGATAATAACACATTATGGAATTCCCCTAACAAAAGATATAAAAAAAATGGTCGTTACTAAAAGGGATAATAACACATTATGGAATTCCCCTAACAAAAGATAAAAAAATAATGGTCGTTACTAAAAGGGATAATAACACATTATATAATTCCCCTAACAAAAGATAAAAAAAGGTCGTTACTAAATATCAAAATGACGCTTATCTGAATGAAAAATACTTTGTGTGTGTGTGTGTGTGTGTGTGTGTGTGTGTGTGTGTGTGTGTTTGTTCATTTCTGTCATTGGATTATGTGTGTACACTGCACCTCTGAAGTTGACAGACCCCGAAGGTTTAACAGAATACCCCCAACACCCCACACCTGACCATTTCTGTTTGTCTGTCTGTATGTATGTCTCTCTGTCTCTCGCTCTCTCTGTCTGTCTGTCTCTCTCTCTCTCTCTCTCTCTCTCTCTCTCTCTCTCTCTCTCCTCTCTTTCTCCCCCCCCCCCCCTCCCTCCCAATGGAGCTTCCATTCATCAGACCCACAGCCCATGAAAAAACGCCCAGCCGAGCAGACGACACTCCACCATCTTCATCAATCTCCATTCTATACGCGGCGACCATTCGCTTCTCATCGAAGATCCGGGTTTTTAGAGCCCCACGTGACGCAAGAAGTCGAGCGGGGAGGGAGGGAGGGCGCGGGGGCAGGGGGGGGGGGGGGGGGGGGCGAGGATAGGATAGGATTCCCGCCGAAGTCAGTGTGAGGGATGTATTAACGTTTTCCATCTTCACGTTTCCCAGAATCATTTGCCTTCGGTAAAGGAGGAGAGTCGACATCCGCTTCAAGGATCGGCCACACGCCACAATTAGGATTTTGCACTAAAAACACTCCAGCGTGTTGAGATCTACTATACATTTGAACCAGCATTAAAAGGTGAACCTGATCATTGATCAACAGAACAACTCCTCACCAAATAGTTCCTTTGTTGTTTTTTTTTTTTTTTTTTTTGGGGGGGGGGGGGATTTCCATCGATGAAATCACAAAACCTATCAAAGACATGACCTTCCCCCTTAGTTGACACACATTTCAGGCTTAGCACTCTCACCCGTGACCCTATCTTTGCGCCATCTTGAAGCACTCAAAGGCCCCATTCCTTAGATTTGGATCTGTCTGCTCGGAACCATCCGGCTTGTACCTTGATGGCCGTGTGAAAGAAAGTAAGGAGAATCCACTTCCAGACACAGTAAAATAAATTCTCGAAACAATCTAATTGCGACAGTCTATAAATACTCGACAGTCTATAAATAGTGGACTCCTTACGCAAGGCCTTGGCGCATTTTTTTGTTGTTGTTGTTGTTGGTGGTGTGCAACCATCGTTGCTCGCGTTTGCCGTACGAGGTCTGTTTCTCCAACTGGAAGGAAGGAGAGGAACAACAACACTGGGCGAATTGTATGGCCCGACACAATAACATGGAAAAATGAAAAGAGACACAGATGGGCAAATTGAGGAAATGTGACCCAGCTCAAGTCTAATCCAACCTTCTTCCGTTTCAAAGCCTTTCCATCTTAGCGATGAGAACAGGAGGACACATGTCGTCTTTGAGGGCCAGGGGCCGAAGACGAAATCTTCCCTAATTATGGCTAGCCAATCCTATCAGTACAACCATGAGTTAATCTGACAATAACTTGGTTTCAGTCAGTCAGTCAGTCAGTCAAAAACAACAACAACAGTAGTAACAGGCTCTCTCTCTCTCTCTCTCTCTCTCTCTCTCTCTTATATATATATATATTATATATATATATATGTGTGTGTGTGTGTGTGTGTGTGTGTGTGTGTGTTGGTGTTTGGTGTGGTATGGTGTGGTGTGGTGTGTGTGTCTGTGTGTGTGTGTGTGTTGGGGTCTGTGTGTGTGTGTGTGTTGGTTTTGGTGTGTGGTGTGTGTGTGTGGGGGGGGGGGGGGGGTGCGCGTGCGTCTGTATGTGTGTGTGTGTGTGTGTGTGTGTGCGTGTGTGTTGTTGTTGTTGTTGTTGTTTTGTTGGTGGTGGTGGTTGTGGTGGTGGTGGTGGTGGTGTGTGTGTGTGTGTGTGTGTGTGTGTGTGTGTGTGTGTGTGTGTGTGTGTGTGTGTGTGTTCTTTATTCTTTAATTTTCGCTCGCTATTCTTGCACTTCGTCTCCCGTTCTCCGTCACGGTAAATTTTGGTGTACACACACATACACACACATTATATATAGACTGACCATTCTGAACCTACGACAAAACTGTAGACTGGCCATTCTTGCTCTTTTGCTCGAACAACACATTCGTACGTCCAGAACAGAGCCATGACGATGTTAATGATCCAAATGGTCATGTTACATAGATCGTTCGACTTTTATTTCTTTCGCTGGATTGTCGCCCACGAGCCACAGCTAAACTGTCGGAATTGATTCTGAAAAGCCAAAATACATACGGTTTTCATGCTTTCCACCACTTAGCTGAATCACGTGATCTTGTAGTCCAATCATGGACTTCGATAGGCCTAGGGCCTAGTTAGATTTGATTTCATTAGAGAGA
>CM031623.1:43931936-43944436 GCA_018398815.1 Conus ventricosus
TTTTTTTTAAAAATTTTTAAATAACAACAAAGTTTGTTTTTTGAACAGCTTTTGAAAAAATGGGGGGTTTTTTTTTTGGCTCCAGAAATTAACAAGTCGTATGGTTTATATAAGCAAGCCAAGGAGAATATATAAGGTTCTAATAAGTTGACAAAAACAGGGGCCAAAGTTAGCCAGTTAACAATACTGTGGTCTATTACGGGTTTGCTCACTAAAGAAGCAATGGAGAATTCGACATTACTCTCAAACTGTAACTGCAAATCATAAAATACAATGGTATAACATTCAATGCCTGAAGAAGAAGGGGGTTATTATTTTGATAAAGAGCTAGCTAAAATGTTAGGCTTTGCAGCTAACAATCATAGATTTAGAGTTACTCCAAACAAAACTACTTATGAGGGAGAAAATCCGCTCGATCTTGCATACATTCATTACTTTATGTTCATTTGGACGAGCTGAGCACTGATGAAAACTTATATGATGGAAGGCCCTCAACTGTTTTAAGAGCTCTTCCATCAGGAAAAGCTGCATTATTGCGATTATGAAATTATACAATTCCCTAATTTACAGTTTAAAAGATTAGTTTGTGGGAGGGTCGGATCATTTAATATAAAAATTGCAGACAAAGCAGGAAAAGTTGTGAAATGTGATAACCTGCACATTGTTTTGGAAATAAAATAATTAGTTGTACTAAAACATGTCGCGTGGACCAGAAGAACCGGGAGTTACATTAGCGCCTGTAAGGTGTATAACCTTAGAATTAAAAGACCTTGCAGATGTTGCGGACTTTGAACAGAACGGTGAGATAGGCGCTTTGTATGGTTTTGAGTACACTAAGATGGTGATTATAAACGCAAAGAGGTTGGCGACAGCAAAAAGTTTCCTAAACTAGAACAACTGCGCAATCTAGAGGCAAATAATGTTGGCCAGTATGATATAAATAGTTCGAAAACCTGACCTCAAATGGCACTTAGAACCATATTTAGAATGGGAATAAAATTTGAATTCATAAGCCCATTTACATTTTTTAGCCGTCAAAAAAGTTTCAGAAAAGCATTCAACTCTGGTCCTTTACATGTAAGTCTTATGCCAGACGACAATAGTCGGAAAGAGATTGAAATAACGCCGTATGGGAAAAAACAGTACATCCTCCACAGAAAAGAAACGGTTTTAAAGAAAAGCTTCTACAAAATTACAGTTCTTTCCAAGCAGAAAATTAGGAGACACGTTCACAATGATATTTGAAATTTCTGTCTTTAAAGATGTGGAGAGGGATGGGGTTGTGGGCGTTAGTAATGACCTTATAAAAGGAATTAATATTAGCTGGCAAAACTTAGACGTTAAACGTCCTTAACGTTACCATCGTCGTTCTTCACAATGGCGAGGATATTAAGATCATAACAACAAGCAACAAAATCAATGTTGACTTAAATAGAAACAATCTTACAGAACTAAATTGGATTAATCTTACACATTTAGGCCTCATAGGGTTTTATTTATACTGAACAAGTTTTGACGGAGAGTATGATAAAAATAATAACTGGATTAGATTAAATTCTGTTATAAAACTATGGAGCAGTTAAACTTTATGACAAAAACCCCTCATTGTTCATTAATTTGTGGACAAACTGGTTGTGGAAAAACAATATTTATCCTCAACCTGTTACAAACAGTTTATCGTTATAATTTTAATCATATTGTGATTTTCTGTCCAACACTTAAATGGAACAAAGCATATCATGATAGAAGGTTTATATGGACAGATGATGAAATATATTTAGTGATCCTAGCAATAAACTAAGTGAGTGTTTAGAACAGTTTTATAGATTGTTTGAAGGAACGCAGACACTATTTATTATAGATGACTGTTCAGCAGAAAGAGACATAGTTAAAAAAGAGAAACACTTTGTCAAAACTGGCTTTCAGTGGAAGACATGCTGGGATAAGTGTGTGGATTTTATGTCAAAAATATAACTCGGTTTTAAAAGACTTTAGAGAGCAGTTAAAGACTGTAGTTTTATTTCACATGAAAGACAGAGATGCATTTGATGAATGTTTGCGTGAAAATGATGTTATTGAAAATGACCAGGAAAAACATAGGATTAACAAAAATTAAAATCTGAAAATTGAAATTAGTTTAAAAACGGATAACCTGCACAGTATGTTTGTTTGTAGAAAATGTTATTTTTTGGGTTATTGAAGTCTTACTTGCAGAAATAAAAAACCTTAATTTGGGTCACTTTCGCCAAAAAACTGGTTGGGCAAAAAGGGGCCCGAATGAAGGTTTTTTTGTTCTCCCTATCATCTCTGCGTTTCAAGAACTGAATACCAGATTTTTTTCTTGATAATTTTAAGGATGTAAACTTTTCCTTCCCATAATCAACATGAATGCGTTTCCCTTGGGGGCACAATGTTTTATCTTTCTGCAAAACAAAATGGATGTTATGCCCTCTCTTCCACTAGCGAATAGAGGACTCCCTTTCTTTTCTTTTCTTCTTCTTCTTCTTTTCTTTTCTTCTTCTTCTTTTTCTTTTTTTTTTGTTTTTTTTTTTCTTTTCTTTTCTTCTTTCTTGTTGTCGTTTGTTGTTTTGTTTTTGTTGTTGTTGGTTGTGGTTGTTTTTTCTTTCTTCTTTTTCTTTTTCTTCCCTTTTTCTTCTTCTTTTTCTTCTTCTTCACAAACCGCTATCCCATCACCACACCACCCCTAAACCCCCCACCCGTCAACAACGTTGGTGCCCTCTTTACTCAACGATTTTAGTCCCCAACAAATACCGAAAGAAAACAGAAAGAAAAAAAAATGATTAAAAATGCTTTTTTGAACTCCCCTTTTTCCTCTCTCTTCTCTCTCCTCTCTCTCTCTCTTCTCGGTGTGTGTCCCTGGCTTGGTCCCTTCATTGGGGTGCTTTTTGTTGTTCGGCAATCCTTTCAAGAACAATGTTCGACATTTGGCGCCGTAAAAATTTTTGGGGGGTTTTCGCATTGCCTGCTGGTCTTTTTTGCCCGTGTTCAACCGCGGCTTCCACATCCCCCAGCGCGCCCAACGTTGAACAAACAGTTGGGAAGGACACCATCGTCATCGGCCCAAAACGGCCACCCCGTTTGAACAAACGTTTGGTGGGAGTCACCATAGTTCTGGGGCCCAAAGCGCACACCGTATGAACAACCGTCGGGTGAGAGATCACCATCGATATGGCCCAAGACACCCCGTATGAACAAACAGCTTGGTGGAGAGTCCCTGTCCGGGCCCCAACGCTGCCCCACTGTTAAACAACCATCTTGGTGGAGAGTCACCATCAGGCGTAAACTAATCCTGGCTTTTGAGATAAAAAAATTTAGTGTGTCTTGGTTCCCAGGGCATTTTGAGATAAAACTTCAGTGTATTTTTTTCGCCTGCAACATTTTTTTTTTCCCCTAACCTTTCACTCCGATGACCTCTAATTTTTCTTTGGTGCTTTTTTTGCTCAGTCCCTATCAAGCCACAAGTTCTTTCCCCACAACAGGTTTTTTTTTTTCTTTCCATTTTCGTTCAAGCGATTTCGAGGCTTCCTATTGGAGTCCCAAGCTTGTATGGGGGGGGAGGCGGGGGGGGGGGTGGGGTGGGGGGTTTTGGGGCTTTTTCCCTGTGGCAGTTTTCAGAGTGTTTTAAAGACTGTAAGTGTTCCCGGACAGTCGGGTCCCTTTGTCGTACTCCCTGTTCTTTTTACCCCTTTTTAGGAGTCTTGCAAAAAAAAAAGACACCTCAAATGGAAAACAGTTCGTGTTCGACACACCTGATGGAGCTGATTGGCGAGCTTTTAAGGGACGTCAGATTTTGTTCCAAAGTACATTCTATCAAGACAAAAGGGCTGGTGTTTTTTCCCCCCTCATCAGTGATTCTTCAGTCCCTGCCTGTGATGGGTTTTATTTCTTAAAATAAAGACTTAGAGCAAGTTTGTTTACAATGATATTTCTTGCTTCTTGCAACACAAGCTGTCTGTAAGTTGCTGATGGTGTTGGTACTTGCCCGGGAATTTATTGTTTATGTAATTTGGCCCTTGGGGTTTTCATTAAGAACGGCCCTCGCACTTGTGTCAAAGGGTTATCGTTTTATTATATTTTTTCAAAAGAAGATTTTGCTTGTTTTATCTTTCATGATTTCTTTTGCTTCTAGGTGGCCCCTTTGGTTGGTTTTTTAAAAAATCAAAACCATGCTAGGGTTTGCAACCCCCTTTTTTGGGTTTGATTTCTTACACAAAAAAAGGAGAGGGTAAATTGCCACTTTCCGCGGCATGGGAAAAACAATCAGGTTTCGAAATACAGTATGGCCAGGGTTATATGTTAGTGAGTTTCCTTACATTGGAGTTTTTCCCCCCCTTGGAGACAAAAGTTTGGGAAAGGGCCCATTTTGAGAAGTATTTTTAGTCCCCATTACCCAATAAGAAATATGTAGTTAGGCAGATAAACTACCCCTTAGTTTGTATACTTATCCCCCTATTTCTTAAAACTAAGACATAAGAGCAAACTTTGTTTTAATTGAATATATATTATATATATATATATATTTTATTATATTATATATATATTGTGTTGTGTGTGTGTGTGTTTTTAGAGAGAGATTCAGCACACTTTTATACAAAAAAAGACATTTAATAGGCTACATCTTTTTTTGGGAAATAGGCCTATACGCCATACACATGTCGTCACGGGGAGTAGACAAAACTGGTCCCAAAAAACATTGTTTATGACAACGATTACACATCAAAAACCCGGATGATGGGTATTTTGAAAATGAATGAATCCGGGGTTTTTACATGATTGATAGATAAATAGATACCCACACACACACCCAAACACCACATTATATAATATTTTATATTTTTATATTTTTTTATATTATATTTATTTATATTTAAGTGTTTAAAAAAACTTAAGGTGCTCAACCCTGGGGAGCAACATTGTTAAGCATTTTTTTTTATTTTTTAAATGAAAATTTAAACCAACAAACTTGTTTCGAACTCTCGCTCTCCTCGGTATTCTTTTGGGGGACGCTATCTGTCTTTTATAGCGTCGGGACCTGATTCATTTCTGCCCGTGCGGCGCTTTCCCTGGGTTGTGGTTTTGTTGGGGGGTTTTTCAGGTGGCGTGCGCTAACAAAGTTTCCATTTGTGCTGCAAATTTTTTTCTATTTCTATTTTGTTTCAAAAGGTTTTAGGTGTGGTTTACATAATATTAAACCCTTTTTCTGTGGGCATAATTGCTCTTTTTGAAATATTGTTGTATGATGTTGCTTTTTTTGATTTTTCCATGATATTTGTAGTCTATTTTTTTTTATCTTTTGGTCTCCCAAAAATATTTTCTCGCTTGTTTGATTTTTTTTTTTTTCATTTTTGAAAGATGTTTGTGGTTTGCGTATTTGGTTTTTTAAAATGTTTTTGTGATCCCATTTTTTTTCTTTTTCATTTTTGAAGTTACCTGTTTGGGATACAATGTTGCTGTGAAGGTTTGTTGCTTAGGGGGGGACTGTTTTTTTTTGTGCGTTGCAAGAGTCCTTTTACACCTTTCTTTTTGTTGCTTTTATTTTGAAGGTGTTTCTTTTTATTTGTTTGATGAAACAAAAAAAGTAGTGAATTTTCCTAGACTTTAAAATTGCCAATGCACGTGTAAAACCTTTCAAAAAAAACAAGACTGCCCAATTTACGTAAATATTAAAAGCAACACCCCCTCCATACTAAAAAAAAGTACCCAATGGATAAACAAGGACTACCAACCTGTCATGCAAGAAAACGCTTCAATGATGCAGAACGAATATCAAGAAACATTACAAAAAAGTGGGTTTAAAATTTCAAAAATACAAAAAGTCAGAAATAAACCGACAGAAATAAAAAAAATAGGAAAAAAAAGACTAGGTCAACCCCCCCCTCGATGGCAAGTAAAAAAAAAAGGGGAAAAAAATTCTTTAAACTCTTGGAACATCATTTCCCAAAAAAAACAAAGTCAAAAATATTCAACAAAAAACCCATCAAACTATCTACTATGTATGCCCCAACCTTAAAAAAATTGATTCACTAACAAAATGAAAAAAACAAAATAAAAGAGAAGGGTGCTGAAAAAGGCTCTTGCAACTGCACTAAAAAAGAAAAGTGCCCCCCAAGCAACAAATGCCCTTACAGCAACAATGTATACCCGCACGGTAAATTCAGAAAAAGAAAAAAAAAATTTATAGGGGTCACGAAAAAAACTTTCAAAAAAAGATACGCAAACCCCAAAAAATCATTCAAAAAAGAAAATAAAAAAACAAAAAGAGCTGGGTAAAAAAATTTTGGGGACTCAAAGATAAAAAAAAAAAATACAACTATTATGGGGAAAAACATAAAAAAAAGCAACACCATACAAAAAATTTTTAAAAAGATGCAATCTATGCCCCAAAAAAATGGGTTTAAAATTTTTGTAAAAACCCCCCTAGAAAATTGAAAACAAAAATAAAAAAGTAAACAATTGCAGGCACAAATAGAAATCTTTGTTAGCGCACGCCACCTGAACAGACCCCACAAGAACCACAGACCACACGTGAAGCGACTCGCACGTGCAGAAATGGAATCAGGTCCCGCACTCTATAAAAGACAGAGAGCGTGCCCCAAAAGAATATCCTGAGGAGAGCGAGAGGTTCGAAACAAGCTTGTTGATTTTAATACTTCATTAAAAAAAAAAATTCTTAACAAATATACATATATATATATATATATATATATATATATAATATATAATACTGCTGAACAATTAAATAGTGGGAGAAAACAAGTGCAGGTTAACAATTCTTCAGTCATTATAGTAACGACTTGGCAGAGATTTTAATTAAAGATGAAGAAAATGGGGGGAATATATTATAAATATGACAAACCCTTCACTAGCTGCCTGAGGAACCATCGTACTCCCCTTCGAAGACAGATCTATTTGTATTGCCTGCTCCTAGGCCTTTCGTCCGCTGGATCGGACTCATCAGGGAGACACGGCTGATTGTGTCCTGTGCCCTTGGTGTCAAATAGAGACACACCAAAGTCCATAATTCTGTGGTGTTCTCATCACCAAGGGTTCAAAAAAGAATCCAACAGCACCCCCAAAGCAGCCAGCGAAGGGTAGTAAAATGGAACAAAAGGAAAGTGTGGAGAGGAAAAAAGTTGCTAAAAAACTAAAAGCATTATGCAAACAGTATAAAAATATAGGGGACAATCTCTGAGCCTATGCTTGAGGATCCATTCAAGGATGCAAGGGAGATCAAAAGATATGGAACAGTCTGAGTGGTCAGCTCTGCTGTTCAATAACCCAAGCATTGTCAGTGGCTAAGAATTTGTACAGAACAACCTTTACTTGGATCTCCTAAGAGATGCAATCTCCCACTGATTGACCAAACATTATACTGCTGAACAATTAAATAGTGGGAGAAAACAAGTGCAGGTTAACAATTCTTCAGTCATTATTTAGTAACGACTTGGCAAAGATTTTAATTAAAAAAAAATTAAAGATGAAGAAAATGGGGGAATATATTATAATATGACAAACCCTTCACTAGCTGCCTGAGGAACCATCGTACTCCCCTTCGAAGACAGATCTATTTGTATTGCCTGCTCCTAGGCCTTTCGTCCACTGGATCGGACTCATCAGGGAGACACGGCTGATTGTGTCTGTGCCCTTGGTGTCAAATAGAGACACACCAAGTCCATAATTCTGTGGTGTTCTCATCACCAAGGGTTCAAAAAAGAATCCAACAGCACCCCCAAAGCAGCCAGCGAAGGGTAGTAAAATGGAACAAAAGGAATGTGTGGAGAGGAAAAAAGTTGCTAAAAAACTAAAGCATTATGCAAACAGTATAAAAATATAGGGGACAATCTCTGAGCCTATGCTTGAGGATCCATTCAAGGATGCAAGGGAGATCAAAAGATATGGAACAGTCTGAGTGGTCAGCTCTGCTGTTCAATAACCCAAGCATTGTCAGTGGCTAAGAATTGTACAGAACAACCTTACTTGGATCTCCTAAGAGATGCAATCTCCCACTGATTGACCAAACATTATACTGCTGAACAATTAAATAGTGGGAGAAAACAAGTGCAGGTTAACAATTCTTCAGTCATTATAGTAACGACTTGGCAAAGATTTAATTAAAAAAAAATTAAAGATGAAGAAAATGGGGGGAATATATTATAAATATGACAAAACCTTCACTAGCTGCCTGAGGAACCATCGTACTCCCCTTCGAAGACAGATCTATTTGTATTGCCTGCTCCTAGGCCTTTCGTCCGCTGGATCGGACTCATCAGGGAGACACGGCTGATTGTGTCTGTGCCCTTGGTGTCAAATAGAGACACACCAAAGTCCATAATTCTGTGGTGTTCTCATCACCAAGGGTTCAAAAAAAGAATCCAACAGCACCCCCAAAGCAGCCAGCGAAGGGTAGTAAAATGGAACAAAAGGAATGTGTGGAGAGGAAAAAAGTTGCTAAAAAACTAAAAGCATTATGCAAACAGTATAAAAATATAGGGGACAATCTCTGAGCCTATGCTTGAGGATCCATTCAAGGATGCAAGGGAGATCAAAAGATATGGAACAGTCTGAGTGGTCAGCTCTGCTGTTCAATAACCCAAGCATTGTCAGTGGCTAAGAATTGTACAGAACAACCTTTACTTGGATCTCCTAAGAGATGCAATCTCCCACTGATTGACCAAACATTATACTGCTGAACAATTAAATAGTGGGAGAAAACAAGTGCAGGTTAACAATTCTTCAGTCATTATAGTAACGACTTGGCAAAGATTTTAATTAAAAAAAATTAAAGATGAAGAAAATGGGGGGGAATATATTATAAATATGACAAACCCTTCACTAGCTGCCTGAGGAACCATCGTACTCCCCTTCGAAGACAGATCTATTTGTATTGCCTGCTCCTAGGCCTTTCGTCCGCTGGATCGGACTCATCAGGGAGACACGGCTGATTGTGTCTGTGCCCTTGGTGTCAAATAGAGACACACCAAGTCCATAATTCTGTGGTGTTCTCATCACCAAGGGTTCAAAAAAAGAATCCAACAGCACCCCCAAAGCAGCCAGCGAAGGGTAGTAAAATGGAACAAAAGGAATGTGTGGAGAGGAAAAAAGTTGCTAAAAAACTAAAAGCATTATGTAAACAGTATAAAAATATAGGGGACAATCTCTGAGCCTATGCTTGAGGATCCATTCAGGATGCAAGGGAGATCAAAAGATATGGAACAGTCTGAGTGGTCAGCTCTGCTGTTCAATAACCCAAGCATTGTCAGTGGCTAAGAATTGTACAGAACAACCTTTACTTGGATCTCCTAAGAATACTAAACAAAATCAAGTTCAAAAATATAATTAATAAGCTAAAAATATCATTATTTTTATGAATGGACCATATACATCATTACTACATGATCATCATATAAGGAAACAGACATTAGCGGGCCATTTACATATCGTTAAACAATATGATCACTGGCACTTTTTAATATGGATGAATGCGGGGTTTCTACAAAACAATTCTCTCTCTCTCTCTCTCTCGAGAGAGAGAGAGAGAGAGAGAGAGAGAAGAGAGAGAGAGAGAGAGAGAGATAATAGATAGACAGATAGATAGATAGACAAATCGTTTAAGAGAAGTTGTATCTAAACACCGATTACACAATATGCACACAAGGCAGAACAAAGCACGCTTCCTCACTGTGTGAAGGAAGAACCTGCCTTACGTTCCCCTTCACTTACATCTCTTTACGTTCCCTTCACTTACATCTCTTTACGTTCCCCTTCACTTACATCTCTTTATGTTCCCCTTCACTTACATCTCTTTACGTTCCCCTTCACTTGCATCTCTTTACATTCCCTTCACTTACATTTCTTTACGTTCTATTTCACTTACATCTCTTTACGTTCCCCTTCCTTACATCTCTTTACGTTCCCCTTCACTTACATCTCTTTACGTTCCCCTTCACTTGCATCTCTTTACATTCCCTTTCACTTACATTTCTTTACGTTCTATTTCACTTACATCTCTTTACGTTCCCCTTCCCTTACATCTCTTTACGTTCCCCTTCACTTACATCTCTTTACGTTCCCCTTCACTTACATCTCTTTACGTTCCCTTCACTTGCATCTCTTTACATTTCCCTTCACTTACATTTCTTTACGTTCTATTTCACTTACATCTCTTTACGTTCCCCTTCCCTTACATCTCTTTACGTTCCCCTTCACTTACATTCTTTACGTTCCCCTTCACTTACATCTCTTTACGTTTCCCCTTCACTTACATTTCTTTACGTTCTATTTCACTTACATCTCTTTACGTTCCCCTTCACTTACATCTCTTTACATTCCCCTTCACTTACATCTCTTTACATTCCCCTTCACTTAATCTCTTTACGTTCTATTTCACTTACATCTCTTTCCGTTCCCCTTCACTTTCATCTCTTACGTTCCCCTTCACCTTCATCTCTTTACGTTCCCCTTCCCTTACATCTCTTTCCGTTCCCCTTCCCTTACATCTCTTCACGTTCCCCTTAACTTTCATCTCTTTACGTTTCCCTTCACTTACATCTCGGATTGATTCGGCGGACACGCTGAACGTGCTGACTGTTGGTCCCGGGTGAAGGCAGATTTCTCGGATGACGACCGTCACTTCAGACACACAGAATTCCATTCCGGCTTTGTCCTTGTAGGCCACAAAGATGTCCACTCTCAGTCTGTGTCTCCGAAAAGGGAATGAAAATAAAACACTCGATTTGCACGCTGATTACTGAACACACTTACACACACACACACACACCACACACACACACACACACACACACACACACACACACCACACACACACTCACTACACTGCTATCTATCTATCTATCTATCTATCTATCTATCTATCTAGACGGACGGACGGACGAACAGAGACAGACAGACAGATAGATGGATAGATAGTTAAATAGATAAATAGGTATACGTAGATCGTGCTACTATCCTAACAGTTCTGAAACTAAAATTTCCAGCAAATTCGTCTTCTTTCTAAATGTATATCATTTGTTTTACCTGAACACCATTGAGCAGTGTTTCCTGAAGTTACTTCTACAAAATAACTCTTTATAGGGTGAGATGGGGAAGGGGAGTTATCATAAATAAGGGGTGGTGATGATGTTCGTAGGATGGTGGTAGTTTCTGTTTGTTTGTTTTTTTTTCTGGATGCCCCTGCCGTATATTGGTTGTTGTACAAAGAAAGGACTCGTATATTACATGTTATTATATTATTCAAACGAAAGCAGTCCGCTTTAAACGGTTATATTGTCAACTGGTCAGCATATGGAATGTTTGATTTGAAATTTCGTGGAAAATGTTTCATTTTATTCTCATGATCACTCGGATCACGGGGATGGCCGTACGCTGCTGTGTTCATACGGGGATTATAGTTGATAGTATTTTGTTCTTACAGTGAGAGAAGAAGTAGATGAGCTGGAAGTGAAGACAGCACTGGTGCTGGCGATGCTGCTGAGTTTGGTATCAGCATGTTCTTCAGCATCGGCGTGTCCTACTCTTGGAGAAAGGTACTCGCATACGCTGGCTAGGATAGGATATCAGGCGCTTACCGTCATCTGATGGGGGGACCTAGAGGGTGGCTTTCCACGTGTGTCAGATGAGGGCAGGTGGTAGCAATACGTGGGGTGGGAGGGAGGGGCGGAAAGTATGGTATGAGAATAGTAGAACTAAGAAGCCATGGAGGGTCAGGAAAGTATGGTATGAGAATAGTAGAACTAAGAAGCCATGGAGGGTCGGGAAAGTATGGTATGAGAATAGTAGAACTAAGAAGCTACGAGGGTCAGGAAAGTATGGTATGAGAATAGTAGAACTAAGAAGCCATGGAGGGTCAGGAAAGTATGGTATGAGAATAGTAGAACTAAGAAGCCATGGAGGGTCAGGAAAGAATGGTATGAGAATAGTAGAACTAAGAAGCCATGGAGGGTCAGGAAAGAATGGTATGAGAATAGTAGAACTAAGAAGCCATGGAGGGTCAGAAAGTATGGTATGAGAATAGTAGAACTAAGAAGCCATGGAGGGTCAGGAAAGAATGGTATGAGAATAGTAGAACTAAGAAGCCATGGAGGGTCAGGAAAGCATGGTATGAGAATAGTAGAACTAAGAAGCCATGGAGGGTCAGGAAAGAATGGTATGAGAATAGTAGAACTAAGAAGCCATGGAGGGTCAGAAAGAATGGTATGAGAATAGTAGAACTAAGAAGCCATGGAGGGTCAGGAAAGAATGGTATGAGAATAGTAGAACTAAGAAGCCATGGAGGGTCAGGAAAGAATGGTATGAGAATAGTAGAACTAAGAAGCCATGGAGGGTCAGGAAAGAATGGTATGAGAATAGTAGAACTAAGAAGCCATGGAGGGTCAGGAAAGAATGGTATGAGAATAGTAGAACTAAGAAGCCATGGAGGGTCAGGAAAGAATTGTATGAGAATAGTAGAACTAAGAAGCCAT
>CM031623.1:43959436-43966936 GCA_018398815.1 Conus ventricosus
TGTAGCTTGTTTTGCTCTTTCATGATTTTCTTTTGCTTCTTAGATGGCACCTTTGGTGTTTTTTTTTGAAAACTCAACAAACATACTACGGTATTGCACACCAGCCTTTTCTGGGATTGCATTCTTCTTATAACTGAAAAGGCAGAGGAGTCAAATTACCACTTTCCGCGGTCACTGAGGAGAAACAACCAGGTTTCGAAATATCGGTATATGACCAGGAGTTATATGTTAGTGAGTTTCCCTCTCTATTGGAGGATGTCTCCCCCTTGGAGAGTATAAGCTTGCTGAAGGCTCATTTTGAGAAGCATTTATTTTATTTTTTCCCCATTCACCCACTCAAGCACATACTGTTAGTTAGGCAGAATCATCTACCACTGCAGATATGAATGCGTATCTCCCCCTATTTCTTCAATCTAAGACATAAGAACAAGCTTTGTTTATAATTTTGTCTCTATTTTGCAACGTCTTTGTTCCAATCGCTTGACGTTCCGGTGACCCTACTTTTGATCCAATGCTTCAGCTGCTGGCTACAGTCACCCCCACTTTGAAGCTATCATTGTTCTGCTTTTAGTCTTCTAGTAACTCTACCATTGCCCAAATAGAATAATAATAATAATAATAATATAGAAAAAAATGAATTAAAAAAAAACCCATAAAACACTGGTGCTGTATCAAAATAATGATGATGATGATAATAATAACAATAATAATAATAATCACTGACTTGATGTCAGCGCAAGTATAACCATCAGTACGACTATCAACATGATGACCATGGTCAGTTTAGCTTAAAGTAACGTGAATGACCGACAACAGAAGAAGCTAAGAGGTAACTGTGTCTCTTCCTTGTGGACAGTGTGTCTTCCTTGTGGACAGTGTGCCTTCCTTGTGGACAGTGTGCCTTCCTTGTAGACAGTGTGTCTTCATTGTGGACAGTGTGTCTTCCTTGTGGACAGTGTGTCTTCATTGTGGACAGTGTGTCTTCATTGTGGACAGTGTGCCTTCCTTGTGGACAGTGTGCCTTCCTTGTGGACAGTGTGCCTTCATTGTGGACAGTGTGTCTTCATTGTGGACAGTCTGTCTTCCTTGTGGAAAGTGTGTCTTCCTTGTGGAAGTGTGTCTTCCTTGTGGACAGTGTGTCTTCTTGTGCGTCTTTCTTGTGGACAGTGTGTCTTCCTTGTGGACAGTGTGTCTTCTGTGGACATCTGTCTCTTGTGGACAGTGTGTCTTCCTTGTGGACAGTGTTTCCTCATTGTGGACAGTGTGTCTTCCTTGTGGACAGTGTGTCTTCCTTGTGGACAGTGTGTCTTCCTTGTGGACAGTGTGTCTTCCTTGTGGACAGTCTGTCTTCCTTGTGGACAGTGTGCCTTCCTTGTAGACAGTGTGTCTTCCTTGTGAACATTGTACCTTCCTCTGTGGACAGTGTGTCTTCATTGTGTACAGTGTGTCTTCCTTGTGGACAGTGTGTGTCTTCCTTGTGGACAGTGTGTCTTCCTTGTGGACAGTGTGTCTTCCTTGTGGACAGTGTACCTTCCTTGTGGACAGTGTGTTATCATTGTGGACAGTGTATCTTCATTGTGGACAGTGTGTCTTCCTTGTGGACAGTGTGCCTTCCTTGTAGACATTGTGCCTTCCTTGTGGACAGTGTGTCTTCCTTGTGGACATTGTACCTTCCTTGTGGACAGTGTGTCTTCATTGTGGACAGTGTTCCTTCCTTGTGGACAGTGTGTCTTCATTGTGGACAGTGTGTCTTCCTTGTGGACAGTGTGCCTTCATTGTGGACAGTGTGTCTTCCTTGTGGACAATGTGTCTTCCTTGTGGACAGTGTGCCTTCTTTGGAGACAGTGTGTTTTCCTTGTGGACAGTGTGTCTTCATTGTGGACAGTGTGACTTCCTTGTGGACAGTGTGTCTTCACTGTGGACAGTGTGTCTTCCTTGTGGACAGTGTGTCTTCCTTGTGGACATTGTTCCTTCCTTGTGGACAGTGTGTCTTCCTTGTGGACAGAGTGTCTTCCTTGTGGACAGTGTTCCTTCATTGTGGACAGTGTGTCTTCCTTGTGGACAGTGTGTCTTCATTGTGGACAGTGTGTCATCATTGTGGACAGTGTGTCTTCATTGTGGACAGTGTGTCTTTCTTGTGGACAGTGTGTCTTCCTTGTGGACAGTGTGTCTTCATTGTGGACAGTGTGTCTTCCTTGTGGATACCGTGTCTTCATTGTGGACAGTGTGTCTTCCTTGTGGACAGTGTGCCTTCCTTGTGGACAGTGTGTCTTCATTGTGGACAGTGTGTCTTCCTTGTGGACAGTGTGCCTTCCTTGTAGACATTGTGCCTTCCTTGTGGACAGTGTGTCTTCCTTGTGGACATTGTACCTTCCTTGTGGACAGTGTGTCTTCATTGTGGACAGTGTTCCTTCCTTGTGGACAGTGTGTCTTCATTGTGGACAGTGTGTCTTCCTTGTGGACAGTGTGCCTTCATTGTGGACAGTGTGTCTTCCTTGTGGACATCGACAGTGTGTCTTCCTTGTGGACAATGTGTCTTCCTTGTGGACAGTGTGCCTTCTTTGGAGACAGTGTGTCTTCCTTGTGGACAGTGTGTCTTCATTGTGGACAGTGTGACTTCCTTGTGGACAGTGTGTCTTCATTGTGGACAGTGTGTCTTCCTTGTGGACAGTGTGTCTTCCTTGTGGACATTGTTCCTTCCTTGTGGACAGTGTGTCTTCCTTGTGGACAGAGTGTCTTCCTTGTGGACGGTGTTCCTTCATTGTGGACAGTGTGTCTTCCTTGTGGACAGTGTGTCTTCATTGTGGACAGTGTGTCATTATTGTGGACAGTGTGTCTTTATTGTGGACAGTGTGCCTTTCTTGTGGACAGTGTGTCTTCCTTGTGGACAGTGTGTCTTCCTTGTGGACAGTGTGTCTTCCTTGTGGATACTGTGTCTTCATTGTGGACAGTGTGTCTTCCTTGTGGACAGTGTGCCTTCCTTGTGGACAGTGTGTCTTCATTGTGGACAGTGTGTCTTCCTTGTGGACAGTGTGTCTTCAGTGTGGACAATGTGTCTTCCTTGTGGACCTGTCAGGACTGCAGATACTGGTGCCCACGTGAGATTAGTCCCACTTCTTTAAAATAAATGTATTTCCAATTTCCGATCACATACAGCTTTTACAGTAAATGTGGAAATGTGAACAACAGGAAGCTAGAGCTTGAAGCGTGTTCAAATGTTTCTAATTACACAAATGACAAAAGCAATCCATCCCACTTCTACATGCATACTATGTGGTACAGTATAGTCACAGCACTAACAGGGCCCAGTGTGATCGACTGGGGCTGCAATCTACATGGAATGAAATGGCAAACGGCGACGATCACATCATCGTTACACCCGCTGTTAATTAAACACATGGGACGCAACATTCTCTCCTGATGTTAGGTGCATATGTCAGAGAAGAAACAAAAACGTCTGCCCCTCATATACTTTAAGACTGCCCCGTGTGAACAGGGCTACACAAGTTAAAAGCTATGGATACTGGGCGTTTTTTAAACATTGACCTATTTTCTATGACATAATGTAGTACGGACATCGCACACGCTATCGCTCGGTCAGAGTTGGTCACACTATTGTGCTTTTTCAACAACAACAAAAGTATTTTCATATGTATTCTCAGCGCAGTGTCCAGATTCTAACAGGTGAAGGAGAGAGTTGCGGGAAAATGACCAGAGACAGTAGGTCTAGCATTCTCAGTGATCTCTGCTGCCTTTTGTTATGATAATAATAATAATGGTTTCTTATATAGTGCTTAATCAAACGAATTTCTCTAAGCGCTTTACAAAGTCATACTACATTCACCCTTCTCATATACAATAGTACACCCTACACCTAGCTACAAATACTATTACTACAATAACAAACAAATCCTAATCCTACGAGTGTGACATTCACGTATTTTACAAGTATCACTGCAAACACTTAATCCTATAACGTTCAGTCATACAACAAATACATGTAATGGAGAACATACACATACACTACATTTGAAAAGGCCCAGACGGCTATGAGTTAGGTTGTCCCCCCCCCCCCCACCCCACCCCCACCCCCACCCCCACAGCATTGATTAATTATGAGAAAATAGATGGGTTTTAAGTTTAGACTTGAAAGAAGGGATAGAATCTGAATGTCTGAGAGAGTCTGGCAGTCTGTTCCACGTCGCTGGAGCTTGAAAAGAGAAGGATCTTTCACCAGTAGTAGTCCTGAAGCGAGTCATTCGTAGAAGGCGGTCGTCAGCACAGGAGCGTAGTTGTCGAGAGGGGGTGTAGATTTTAAGGAGATCTGTGAGATAAGAAGGTCCATTTTCAAAGAGAGCAGAGAAAGTGAGAGTTGAGATTTTGTACGAGATACGGTTTGAGACAGATAGCTTCATCATAATTTAACCATTTGTTAAATTAACCATTCAGCTGAACTGAACAGAACCCGCTGTCGCTATGACAACTAAGTGACCAAGACACGTGCAGACACTCACGGCGTTAATCGGTGCCAGACGCATGCCTCCAAGAAAGGCGTAGGAGTCCGCGATGCGAGCACCGACGGCGAGCAGCATGAAGGTCACCAAGGGTCAGGGTGGTAGATGTTGTGAGAGCCAGGCGTTACAACGGTCCAGAGGTGAACTTTGGAAGAGCCATTGACAGGTTGCTGTGTGACAAGTCAACATACGAGGTTTCAATGTCCAGGTGACTTCCTCTCTCTCTCTCTCTCTCTCTCTCTCTCTCTCTCTCTCTCTCTCTCTCTCTCTCTGGCTGTCGGTTGATAAGCAAGAGAATTCTCCAGCTGCTAGCCATCAGAAGTGCACTGTTTTGTACAGCGTTCATGATTGTTAATTATGACATCTAATGAAGACATGTGGGTCGAAATGTCATTGGTGTGTTATGTGTTTAGTATGATGCAAGCATCACCTGACTCTCTGTTCTGTGAGATTATTTGCATTTTAGCATGTTTACAGTGGCACCATCCACTGGCTTCCTTCTCCCTTCTTCTTAAAACAAATAAACAAACAAACCAACCATGGTCTGTCATTTCTGTCAATATTGTCCACGAACCGTCAATAGCCAATATCTCATTCGCAGTATATTTGTGTTAGTCTACGAATATACAGAATATTTTAGAATTCAGACACTGAATATCCAAACGTGGCTTTACATATTACTTTGATCACATATACATATATATATATATATATATATATTATATATATATATATATAATATATATATATATATGCGCGCGCACACACACACACACACACACACACACACACACACACACACACACACACACACACACACACACATTTATTTATGGAGAATTTGAAAAATGAAAAAAATGGACAGTAAACAAGTGGGGAGCAACACATACCCCACTTTACTGTTTATCGTTTACTGTTCCCTGCCTCATTTCATTTCCGAAAAAAAAATGGACATGTGGGGAATACTCTCTTGTTTCAGGAAGCAAATTTTTGCGTCTTCACGCAGTTTTGTGGCGCTCATTCCTTCTCTGTGACGATGGAACTGTTGTTGTTGACTCTCTGTTTCAAGTTGCCTCGAACCGTTTGATATATAGCCTTCCTACTTTAAAAAAAAAATCAGTCTGAAGAGAAACTATGAAAAATGATTCATGCATTATTTCTGCTTTGGGAAGCTGAAATGATGTTACGATATCTTGTCTCGTGATGTATACGGTACTGAAGGAAAAAGCGAACTCACGTGAAAGGGTACGATGAGAATAATTTCGGAAAGGGACCTTTAGCTGGACACGTAAAATGTGAATTCCATGTGGCTTAATAATCACCTGCTATATGAAGATTGAGCCTCCTTTTCAGTTGCAGATATTTTTTTTTCAGTGCATATGCAACAAAATACTCTCAAAATGTAATACTTGTGTATAGCCATCCCTTTTCTGGCCTTTTTTAAAAATTATTTTTACAGTAACCCATTTTAGATTCTCTTCAAACAATGTGACAAGTATTTGTGATGTAGGTTGTGCTGCAATAGTACCAGATAAAACACATAACACATGTGTGTGTGTGTGTGTGTGTGTGTGTGTGTGTGTGTGTGTGTGTGTGTGTGTGTGTGTGTGTGTGTTGTGTCTGTGACGAGTCGGTATGCGTGCGTGCGTTCGTGCGCGCATGCGTGTATGTGCGTGTGTGTATATGTGTGTGTGTGTGTGTGTGTGTGCGTGTGCGTGTGCGTGCGTGTGCGTGTGTGTGTGTGTGTGCGCGCGCGCGCGCTTGCGACCTCTTCGTTCCACGTCACGTTATCCCCGTCCAGTTGCAGGCCGTCTTTATCCTTGTTTTCGATGACGACGACCACCATGTTGGTGAACTCTCCGTTGGGAGCGGACACGGCGGCCCAGGTGTAGTCCGAGGCATACTGAGGCACGGGAGAAGGAGCGTCATGGCGGGGTCTCCGCCGAATGGACCATCATTTTGCCAACTCTTGGTGAACATGGCTATCATCACAGGCTTGCTGGCCGTAATTTTTGCGTACACGGCTTCTCCTCTGTCAAGTTCCTGAGAAGAAAAAAAGGAAAAAAATATATATCCATCCGTCGACCAACCAATCCATTCAAGCACGCGCCTGGCAAGTGTTTTCATCCAACGGCTGAATGCCAGCTGTGGAACATCATCAGCCCATCCGTCCGTTTACCCACCGCCCGCTTTGATTTTAATTCAATATTCTTGCAGTCATTGCAACACCAAGCTGCTCTGTAAGTTGCTGGAATGGTGCTCGGTTACTTATCCTTGGAATGTATTTAGTTTAATGTAATTTTCTCCCTTGCGGATTCATTCCAAGAGCTGGCCCTCAGCACTTGCGTCTTAAGAGGTTATCGTTTTATGTTTTCTACTTTTCACCAGAAAATGTAGCTTGTGTTGCTCTTTATGATTTTCTTTTGCTTCTTAGGGTGGCACCTTTGGTTGGTTTTTTGAAAACTCAACAAACACACTAGGTATTGCACACCAACCTTTTTCTGGGATAGCATTCTTCCTAAAACCGGAAAGGCAGAGAAGTCTAATGACCACTTTCCGTGGTCACTGAGGAGAAACAATCAGGTTTCGAAATACCGGTATCGGACCAGGAGTTATATGTTAGTGAGTTCCTCCCCATTGAAGATTGTCTCCCCCTTGGAGACTATAAGCTTGCTGAAGGCTCATTTTGAGAAGCATTTATTATCCCCCATTCATCCACTCAAGCACATACTGTTAGTTAGGCAGAATCATCTACCACTGCAGATATGAAAGGTTATCTCCTTCTATTTCTTCAATCTAAGACATAAGAGCAAGCTTTGTTTATAATTCAATATTCTTGCAGTCATTGCAACACTAAGCTGCTTTGTAAGTTGCTGGAATGGTGCTCGGTTACTTATCCTTGGAATTTATTAGTTTATGTATGTAGATATATATATATATATATATATATATATATAGGGTCTTTTCAAAACTTCAGGAATTAACG
>CM031623.1:43971936-43979806 GCA_018398815.1 Conus ventricosus
GTGTGTGTGTGTGTGTGTGTGTGTGTGTGTGTGTGTCTGCGTGTCTGTGTGTCTGTGTGTGTGAATGCGTGCGTCTAAGAGAGAGCGAGAGAGAGAGAGAGAGAGAGAGAGAGAGAGAGAGAGAGAGAGAGAGAGAGAGGAGAGAGAGAGAGAGAGTCTCACTGGTATGTCAGGCCTTCAAAAGCAAAGTTGACGACTCCGTCTGGCCTAAATGGGGGCCATTTAATGGAAACCTGGGTGTTGTCCTCTGTAGCTATCAGCATGATCACCGGGTCTTTTCGGTAGGACATGGCATAGTACTCCTGACCCACCACGTCCACGGGCAGGACGATATAAGCATCAGATGAAGTCAAATCCATGTTTACAGCGTACACCGACACTTCCTCCGTGGACTGCACCCACACGGCTTTGTTGGACTGTCGAGGTCATGCACACAGTCATACATACATGCATTATATACATGCGTGCTTACATACATGCAGAGAGAGAGAGAAGAGAGAGAGAGAGAGAGAGAGAGAGAGAGAGAGAGAGAGAGAGAAGAGAGAGAGAGGAGAGTGATTTTCAAGCATGTATAAGCAGAAACACGTCATACTAAAATAACAGCAGTCTGGTTGACTTTTCAAAGCGCACCACGAAAAAAAAAAAAAAAGCACAGAATGCGCTTTGAGAGTCGTCTGCGTTCAAGGACCACAAAATCTGCTCCGGTCCATGATGCTTCGCCTTATACCAGTTTTCCTACCACCATCCACCACCCAGACTCGTATCCCCACCCCACCTACCACCACCCTTACCTCCTGTTTCCTTTTCTCTCCAGGGTTTATGACTTTGCCATGGTCGGGAGGGCTTGTGTGGTCCAATGACCCCTTGGGTTATGCTGACAATGGGGGCGGATAGCTGTCGGGGGGCTAGTTTTTGAAAACGCTTCCAGGCCTCTGTATAGCCCAAGTTGCTGATCTGCCTAAACACAGCGTGGTAGGATTCGATGCCCCTGGTGATATCTCCTATGTTAGACAGGTTAGCGGCGAGGGCCCTGATGCAGTGTTATCTGCCCTTTCTTTTCAACACACTTCCCTCTCTCTGTGGTCTTCTTCAGACCCACTGTGTTCGCCGTGTGATGCATCGTCTTCTTTTCAACACACTTCCCTCTCTCTGTGGTCTTCTTCAGACCCACTGTGTTCGCCGTGTGATGCATCGTCTTCTTTTCAATACTCTTCCCTCTCTCTGTGGTCTTCTTCAGACCCACTGCGTTTCCAGTGTAGTGCATCCTGCGCATCCGGTGTATGAGGAGCGTGATATCCAGGAGGTGGACACCGTTAGCGTGATGGCGGAGCATCATGTCAACGCATCTCCTTGGCCTGGACTTTCCCCGTACAAACTGTGATGCTTTTTGGAGTGATGGTTTTTTTCAGGCATTCAACTTCTTTGCTCAGACAGTAAAAATCAGTCGTCACCAGCCGCCGTGGCGAAGTGGTTAGCGTCACGGACTCCCGGCTGGGAGGTCGTGGGTTCGAATCCCATCAGAGTCATGTGGGTTTTTCTGCCCCGACCGGCTCCTACCCAGAGTTGAGTTTGCTGCGGACTCAGTTGGGAAGACTGGGACCACACAGTTGAGTTTCATCCACTTAATGGATGCGTTTCTGAGAGTGTTGCTCAAATTTCATGACCAACACTGCAGGTGCCTGTATCTCTCGGGCCTGGTTGACGCCGGGATATATTATGAAAGGAAGCGTGGAGTACAGCCCTGTCATGCAGTCTCAGACCGAAATGGAAATCCGTAGCATCATCTTAATCATCTTCATTCTCATCAATCAGCATTAAAAAAAAAAAAAAGAAAGAAAGTCTCAAATTCTGTGGCCCTTCATGCTCCGCTCTCATGGTGACCTCAGTTTCGGTGTCCTCTCCGCGTCTGTGGCCTTGGTTTGGTTCCGTCGGGGTCACCGGTATCGGCGAGTCCATGGGGGCTGTCGTTGGACGGACGTGGTGGCGCCCTCCGGAGGGAGAGCTCACTCACGCCGGCTCCGCGACTAAGCAGTTATTGTCATGAGTAGGGGGCTTAGTAGGTGGTGTCCTGCGTATGTTAGATCAGAACAGGCGCCACTGAACACCACCGAAGTGACTCGGCAGCAGTGCAGTGTCTCCTCCGGTGGGTTGCCTCTTGACGACTTGACATTGACTGCTCCCTGTGGATTGCTGGTGCCGGGGCTGCAGCGGGGCCGGCCGGGCTATGGCTGTGGACGGGGTGTCGGAATGAGCGGCATGGGTGCACTGCCTCTGAGGTGGCGCAGAGGTTGGGACAGCAAAAAAAAAAAAAAAAAAAAAAACATCAGTCGTCAGCCTGATTGTCTTGCTGAACAGTATCTTTTACAATGAAAACACTGAAGCTGATAAGAAAACTGTTTACTTCCAACACTGGGTAGATAAAGGAGTACATCGTGTGGCAGACCTTGTTAACACAACTGGGGCATTCGTGACCTAGGAAGAATTTACTGATAAATATAAAGTTAAAACCAGCTTTATAGTGTTTATTGGGTGTGTACGTGCAATTAAAACATATATAAAAAACAAAGATTCACATAAGTAGCAATAAATCCAGAACTATGCCCAGAGCTCTAAACATTATCTTGCGCGTGGCGAAATTAGCAAGGACTTACTATGACATTCTAATTGCTGATGACAGAAGTCCGAAGTGTTGTATGAAATGGAACTTGAAGCCATCAGACGATTTAAATGGGAAAAATATTTTCTACCAAGCGCAGAACATTAAGGACATCAAATTAAAATGGTTTCAGCTCAGAATTATTCACAGAATAACTGCAACAAATATTTTCCTTGAAAACATGCTTGTTGTGAACAGTAAAAAATCCACTTTTTGTTTTTGCATATCTGAAAGGAAAACAATTGAGCATTTGTTTTTTTTCATGCGACACAACAACAGTTTTTTTTTAATGACGTCACACAATTCTTAAACGATAATTGTCATAGCGCAAGTCATTTCACGCCGCTAGAAAACTTGTTTTATTTGGATTTGATTCAATTTTTACAAACGGATGATGTAACTGACTACTTGATAGTGTGTGCAAATTCTTTTTGTACAACTGCGGAATTAAAAAGATTCACCCTATATTTCCAGTCTTCAGAAAATACGTAAAAGGGCGGTTTGAAACAGATGAATATATTCAAAAACATATATGCAGTTTAGTT
Organism: Conus ventricosus; assembly: GCA_018398815.1. Classification (NCBI taxonomy): domain Eukaryota; kingdom Metazoa; phylum Mollusca; class Gastropoda; order Neogastropoda; family Conidae; genus Conus; species Conus ventricosus. The sequence continues at coordinate 43,975,138 of CM031623.1, forward strand.
CGGTGATTTTCAGTTAAAACGGAGTTGATATAGACAACTGATTGATGACCAGTTACACACCTGATAAAATTTACAACTGATATGGAAACTGCTTCTGGCTTCATATGTATATGTGATGTTATCCTAAACCACCTCTATTAGAGAGGACAGACAAAAAGCAAGTAGGCAAACAATATTACATAGACATCTTTGTGTAATTACATGCGTGTATGCATGTAGTTATAGGTACACATGTGCCTCTCCTTTGTGGTGTGTTCCTTCGTTTCTTTTTTAATTACTAATTGAGGCTGTTCAGGTTCTTTATTTGTTGATTCACTGTTACTTGCATCTACTGTTCTATTCTTCTTTTTATTTCTTCAGTTGCATTCATAGAACCTAAGGAAAATGTGTTTGCATGTACATCGATAAAAAGAATTGAATGGGGGAAAGGATATGTTGTGAAACAAATATGAGTGCTTTGTGTTGATATCTCTGGTGTGGCTGGCTTTTTTCTTTTCTTTCTTCTTTGAAAACAAAATTAGAAGGCAGTTACACAATGATTGATACATTTGATGTTGCAAAAATGAAATACTGTTAATTTTCCTGGGCGCGTCCGCTCGTGGGCGCGTCCGCTCGTGGGCGCGTGTCCGCACTCTTTTTCTCTCTCGCGCGCGCGCGCACTCGCACATATGCACACGCTCGCGGGTGCGTCCGCGCAAAAGCTTACAGTAGTGATTTATGCTCTGTTGGTTGCCCTGCGTGGGTGCACGACAACTTTTACAGCTGTCGCCCCCCCCCCCCCCCCCCCCCCCTCTTCTTTTCGCAGTGCGTCAAGAATATGTATGTATCATTTGGATATGCCTAATATATATGTATTTAAAAAAATCTCCGCGCCTCTGTCTTCTTTCTGCGCACACGTAAGCTCTCATATTACCTGACTAAAATGCGAGTTTAGAAAAAATAAAGAAAAAAAAGAAGAAGAAAAAAAGGTTGCTGTATGGTGGAGGCTCTCCCGATGTCTGAAGATCTTCTCTGTCCATTGGTGTCTCCCCAGGCCTGGTGTCTGAAGATCTTCTCTGTCATTGGTGTCTCCCCAGGCCTGGTGTCTGAAGATCTTCTCTGTCATTGGTGTCTCCCCAGGCCTGGTGTCTGAAGATCTTCTCTGTCATTAGTGTGTCCCCAGGCCTGGTGTCTGAAGATCTTCTCTGTCATTGGTGTCTCCCCAGGCCTGGTGTCTGAAGATCTTCTCTGTCATTGGTGTCTCCCCAGGCCTGGTGTCTGAAGATCTTCTCTGTCATTGGTGTCTCCCCAGGCCTGGTGTCTGAAGATCTTCTCTGTCATTAGTGTGTCCCCAGGCCTGGTCTCCAGGCAGTGGTATTGGTGTGTGGGGATAGTCCTGCTGAAAGTGCTCCACAGGCACTGGAGCTGTGCCATGGGGGCATCCTGCAGACTCACCAACGTGGAGTTCTGTGAACATGCGGTACTCGAGTCTGGCCTGGCCTGTCCTCAAGTCTCGCCATGCTCCTTGACCTGTCTGGGTAGGAGGTAGTAGGCATCCTTTCTGTTGTAGTTCGGATGCTTTTGCAGCCATGTTTGTTCTGTATCTCCTGGTTGATTGTTTGTAAACGATGAATGATGAGATGCTGCATGTGTACTTCACGGCATGCGTGTCCTGACATGGACGTCTCGTATGGTTTCTGCAGGCGGCCAGCTAGCAGTCGAGGAATCATTTTAAAATTAAGCGAGACCCTCCTGGAAGACTATCAATAGAAAGAAGAAATCATACGACCACCTATCCTTGTTTTGAAATAATTGGCGCTCCCTCCCTGATAAACAGAAAACACATGTGGTTGAACCTGGCGGGTCCATGTGTGCATAATATCTCATATGACTCCTTGTCCCCATCAACAGTCACATAACAACCACAATTAAACTTCATTTTCTGTGCAAGCCTCATCTAATTTTTGCAACTGGACACTATGTTTTTCGTGGGCACCAACAGGAGAATTGTTCTCCGATTGCTTGGAACAGCTGACGGAATGTTGACTTTTAAGACCTACCGGTAGCCTTGAAGATGAACCAGTGCTTCAACCTGTTGTCTGGAAGAGATGTCTGTAAATAAGCAGATCGCCCGAGAGGACGCTAGCTGTTGAGACTTGTCGATATAATTACCCTAAGCACACAGACTGTGATGGGGCAATGAAGTATCACAGCAGTTGAATGAAGGACGTGTCCATGTTTTATGTTTTCTTCGCCACGAAACCGAAACAAGTTCACTTTCTATCTGCCCATATTTAGTGTGTGGACAATCGAAATGCCATTGTGTCCGCCCAGTTCCCTCTTTTCCTGATTTCCTAACCCAAGTAACATATCGCACAATCAAAATGCTTGTAGTTTCTTACCCTCTCAATGCCGCTCAAATGCTTGTAGTTTCTTACCCTCTCAATGCCGCTCAAATGCTTGTAGTTTCTTACCCTCTCGATGCCGCTCAAATGCTTGTAGTTTCTTACCCTCTCAATGCCGCTCAAATGCTTGTAGTTTCTTACCCTCTCGATGCCGCTCCCACGCAGCGCCCGTGGCAACTCGACTAAACTCACACTCCCACGGGTCACAGTGACGGTCTCGGTAAAGTTAGGGTTAAACAAAGGCGTGGTCACAGTCACCATGGCAGGAATGTTGGAGCTGGTGCTGAAGTACAGCTGCAGATCATAGTCGATGGCAGGATAGAACCTGCCGAAGAGTGCACAAATGTATAGTATAGGCTACTAATTGCTATTCAAAGATATTCACCTCCATGAGTAGTAGTAACTCATGCAATAGAGATCGACTACTACTTGGTGAATGATTCTGATGGACATGCGGCTTAGAGATGGAGGCACTCACCAAGAATGTCGAACAAAACCTCGGTATGTGGTGACAAAATAGACTTGAATTTTTCCACACAAGTGCTACGTGGGTTTATCTGTCTACCTATCTATCTATCTATCTAGTCTACCTATATCAAACGCCACACACACACACACACACACACACACACACACACACACACACATATATATATATATATATATATATATATAATATATATAAAATGCTGAACAATTAAGTAGTGGGGGAAAACAAGTGCAGGCTAACAATTCTTCAGTCGCTATAGTAATGACTTGGCAAAGATTTGAACTTTAAAAAAAAAAAAAAATTTTAATTGAAGATGAAGAAAATGGGGGGAATATATTATAAATATGGGAAGCCCTTCACTAGCTGCCTGAGGGAACCATCGTAATCCCTCTCAAAGACACATTTATTTGTATTGCCTGTTCCTACCTTTCGTCCACTGGATCGGACTCATCAGGGAGACACGGCTGATTGTGTCTGTGCTCTTGGTGTCAAATAGAGACACACCACAGTCCATAATTCTGTGGTGTTCCCACCACCAAGGGTTCGAAAAAAGAATCCAACAGCAGCCTCAAAGCAGCCAGTGAAGGGTAATAAATAGAACAAAACAAAAGTGTGGAGAGGAAAAAGTCGCTGAAAAACTAAAAGCATTACTCAAACAGTATAAAATGTAGGGGACAATATATATAATATATATATATATATATATATATATATATATATATATATATACTGCTGAACAATTAAATAGTGGGAGAAAACAAGTGCAGGTTAACAATTCTTCAGTCATTATAGTAATGACTTGGCAAAGATTTGAATTAAAAAAAAATTAAAAATGAAAAAATGGGGGGAATATATTATAAATATGAGAAACCCTTCACTAGCTGCCTGAGGGAACCATTGTACTCCCCTCCGAAGACACATCTATTTGTATTGCCTGCTCCTAGGCCTTTCGTCCGCTGGATCGGACTCATCAGGGAGACACGGCTGATTGTGTCTGTGCTCTTGGTGTCAAATAGAGACCACCAAAGTCCATAATTCTGTGGTGTTCTCATCACCAAGGGTTCAAAAAAGAATCCAACAGCACCCCCAAAGCAGCCAGCGAAGGGTAGCAAAATGGAACAAAAGGAAAGTGTGGAGAGGAAAAAAGTGCTTAAAAACTAAAAGCATTATGCAAACAGTATAAAATGTAGGGGACAATCTTTGAGCCTATGCTTGAGGATCCATTCAAGGATGCAAGGGAGATCAAAAGATATGGAACAGTGTGAGTGGTCAGCTCTGCTGTTCAATAACCCAAGCATTGCGAGTGGCTAAGAATTGTACAGAACAACCTTTACTTGGATCTCCTAAGAGATGCAATCTCCCACTGATTGACCAAACATTATCACTCACTCATCTCATCATTCTCTTGCCCATGATGGGCGTAGAGGAGAGATGAGAGACACTCTCGAAGCCAGGCACCGCCATCCGGCCCTGTCCTCTGCCTGTCGCATCAGCGTGGGGCCATCCATCCTGGTCCATTCTTTGATGTTGTCCATCCAGCATTTGGTTTGTCGTCCCCTTCGTCTGCCGCCTTCCAGCGTGCCCTGGATGACTGTTTTGGGCAGTGAATTGTGGCGTATGACATGCCCAAACCACGACAGCTTCCTCTTCTTGACTGTTGCCAAGAGGGGTTCTTGGGGGCCTGCAAGTGATGTTATTTGGCTCCTCACAAGGTCGTTTGTCTTCCGGTCTTGCCAAGAGATCCCGAGCAAGCGCCTGAAGCATTTAGTTTCAAACGTCTGATTCTCTTGTGGTC
>CM031623.1:43979906-43993986 GCA_018398815.1 Conus ventricosus
TGTGCTTTTCTTTCTGCTACTAATGATGTTATGTTGCAAGATGTGACAACGCTGGGATTAGTTTAGTTTAGTTGAATGTCTGAACTTGATCATCTGTGCCCCACAAAACCTCTGGTTTTCATATGGCAATAAAATATGTTCTTGTTCTTGTTCTTGTTCTTGTTCACACACACACAGCTTAAGAAAAAAAAAACACACACAAAAACCAACAACGAGCAATTGATCAAACAACGTCACTTGTTTCAGTTAATGAAATGCTGAAATGAAGAATATATTGTGAGAACATCGTGTAGTGTGACAATTGACGAGTGCACCCTCGAGCAATGATGTGTGTCGTGACCGCTGAGAACTATAGCAATTCTCCGGAACCAAACCCAACATCCCTTTACTAACTGATTCCATTCAGTGGTAGCTAGGTCAGTTAGTGCCACACCAGGCATCTTAATTAGCTCTAAACTAAATGCTAATTAACCCAATGTCATAGCTGTGCAGTTGTATATCAGTCACGGTGGTTTACTTCTTTCCAACCATGACTTTCGATTTCCTGCCCAGTCTCCACGAATCCCATTAGGGACGCAACCTGCGCGCAATATCTTTACGATGTTTCTGGTGTCCAAACACCTTCTGACGCACTAACACTGTTCAATACGAAATAAGCGTGCGTTGTCGAAGGGGATATAGGGAGGACAGGGACGAGGAAGGGGGGGGGGGGGGGGGGGGGGGCAAGGGATGTTGAACAGCTGGTGTAGGACAGGTTTGAAGGGGGAAGGGAGGAGGACGCCAACAAGGGAGTGTTGGCGAGGGAACATAGATACGAGTATTTGCAGTACTGGATATGTATTGCAAAGAAAGGGATATAGACAGAGGAGGGGTGGAAACTAAGGGGGCGTAAATGAAAGGGAAGGAAGGGCGGATGGCAGTTCTAGGAAGGGGAATGGGTGGAAATGAGGAGAGAGAGAGAGAGAGAGAGAGAGAGAGAGAGAGAGAGAGAGAGAGAGAGAGAGAGCGAGGAGAGAGAGAGAGAGAGAGAGAGAGAGAGAGAGAGAGAGAGAGAGAGAGAGAGAGAGAGGTTGTTGAATTTTTCCTTACACAGGCATTTTCTGTGACTTATTGTCAGACATTTCAATTAGCCACGTCGGCTGCCTAATGACCAGGCAACCTCCTTGTCGATTGTCACGTGACACGTTACCTATAAAAAAACCGGGACTGTCGTGAGCACGTTCAATCACCTCCAGATCTCCTGCTGCGCTCTTCGCCTTGGTAAGGACTGAAATACCTGTCTGTTGTTGTTGCTGTTATGTTGTTGTTGGGTTGATTTTGTTTTCGTTGGGAGTGAGTGAGTTTTTTTTTTTTAACTTAGAATCTGTTCACACTTGATATTAGACTTACAACAAATAGAAGCCAGGAGAAGGGGAGCGTTTATATAAAAAACAATCTATTGATTTGATACACGGAAAGCACTTTTGCTATGTGCACAGTTTCTGGTTTGTGGGTGATTGTTTTGATAGAATCATGTACAGTGCCTTCCACGCACGACTCTTTATCTAATGAAGTCATTCTTGAACATTGAAAGAGAATAATGGTCCACTGATAGAAGGCTTGAACAATTGCATGCTATATTTCGGGGAAAATTTGGTTTTCCATGAATTCAGTTGAAGCTTGTATATTAAAGCTGACAAATACCGTGGACAAGATAAGGTTTTATAATTCTCTGGCAGGTGTTCACCTTTCACGTTATTGTTTCGTGGTTACAGCATTTGCAGCTATCTAGGCATGCTGCCGGTGCTTTATTCTCCAGTTAGCCAACAGGAGGAATGATATTATGCTGATGGTTCTGAAAATACAACAAGGTGAATTTGTTCACAGGATTACACAATGAAAAAATAAATGAAAAAAAAATCAGGGTGGAAAAGGTCATCCAAGGAAAAGATCGACCAAACGTTTCGGGCTTTAGACCCTTTTCAATGGTAAAGAACTATGAGAACATAGCAAGTTAAAAAGATGGAAAAGTGAACATAAATCATGGTGATGGCAAACTCAAGCAAGAGGCTGCAGGGCCGAGTAGAAATCAGATGTGTTAGGAGAGAGAGAAAAAAGGCAAGTGAAGTTGAAGAGAGAGAGAGAGAGAGAGAGAGAGAGAGAGAGAGAGAGAGAGAGAGAGGAGAGAAGAAGACAAGACAAGACAAGACAAATTATTTATTATCGAGGGTAATAGATAAGCAAGTTCATGCTTTTTTTTACATCCAGCCCTCGCCCAAGAGGCGAACAAAAAAATTGCGAAATGAAAAATGAACAAACGAAAAAAAAAACACAAAAAAACCCAACAATCTCCAATGGGGAGGAAACTCACTAACATATAACTCCTGGTCAGATACCGGTATTTCGAAACCTGACCGGTATCTGACCAGAAGTTATATGTTAGTGAGTTTCCTCCCTATTGGAGATTGTCCTCCCCCCCCCCCCCCCCTTCAGAGACTATAAGCTTGCTGAAGGCTCTTTTTGAGAAGTATTTATTATTCCCCGTTCACCTTCTCAAGCACATACTGTTAGTTATGCAGAATTAACTACCACTGCAGATATGAATGCTTATCTCCCCCTATTTCTTCAATCTAAGACATAAGAGCAAGTTTTGTTTTATAATTGAATATTTCTTGCAGTCATTGCAACACCAAGCTGCTCTGTAAGTTGCTGGAATGGTGCTCAGTTACTTATTCTTGGAATTTATTAGTCTATTATATAATATATATATATATATATATATATATATATATATATATATATATATATATATATATATATATTATATATATATATCATCTTTAGCTCATAGAATAGTTTTTTAATGCTCTGCGTCCGTTTTTTTTATGTTTAGCCAGTAAAATAATGTGTTTAAAAACCTCATTAATATTTGTGTCTTCGTTGCTTCTGAATAGAATCAGTTCGATGTAAATTTCAATCTGCTACATTGTTCACATCTTCCTTTTAACTTTTTTCAATTGCCCCAGAATTGTTTTGCAAACTGACTTTACCTCAGTGTCAGTGTTGAGGAAAAGGAAAAAAAAGAACAACACAGATCACGGAGAAGAATTCATATCTTCTTCAAAATACAGTTTGTAAACACATTTCTGTTTGGAACTATTTATTTTAATTTCTTTTCCTTCTTTCACTTGTTTCAGTGCTTTGTCCTAGTCTGTTACACGCTTATTTTCCCATTTTGTGAAGGTGATAATATCAAATTACACAGCTTATTTTCCCATTTTGTGAACGTGATAATATCAAATGACAGCTTATTTTCCCATTTTGTGAAAGTAATAATATCAAATGACACAGCTTATTTTCCCATTTTGTGACGGTAATAATATCAAATGACACAGCTTATTTTCCCATTTTGTGAAAGTAATAATATCAAATGACACAGCTTATTTTCCCATTTTGTGACGGTAATAATATCAAATGACACAGCTTATTTTCCCATTTTGTGACGGTAATAATATCAAATGACACAGCTTTTTTCCCATTTTGTGACGGTGATAATATCAAGTCACACAGCTTTTTTCCCCATTTTGTGATGGTGATAATATCAAGTCACAGAGCTTTTTTTCCCATTATGTAAAGGTAATAATATGAAATATGGTTATTTTATTCTACCATCAAGAAGACTTTCAATCCTTTTTTGTATGATTATAGTGCCTTTGTACTTGGGTATAGCTATTGTTTGTCAACTTTAAAAAATAATATTTCTGTGTTAATGATGATGTACATCCCATGTTTTCTGGATAACTTATCGTCATACCTTTTTGAATCTGTGATCATGAACACATTCGTCTTCATTGTCATCATATAGGTGTATGTGTACACACACAACACACACACACACACACACACACACACACACACACACACACACACACACACACACACACACATTTTATTTAATTGTCGCAAGTTATCTTCTTTCTTACCAACATCATTAAGGTCTAATAATTTTTCTGAAAAAAACTTGCAAGATATACTTTCGGACCACCTTTTGCTGATCGAAATGGCTGAACACTTATTTCATAGTCCGATTGGGGTTTTTCTTTAAACTGTTTTGTGTTAGTTCATAGTGCGTTATATAATGATGGCCTGCATTTTACTCCTTCACTCGTAAGTTTAGATAGTGAAGGATTTTTGTGTTATTGTTATATTATGTTAGATCTACATCTTCTGTTAATTTTACCCATTAATTGTTGTATTAAGCTACCTGGGGGGGGGGGGGGGGGGGGGGGGGTTGGGTTTGTTTGTTTTTTGTCGTTTTTTTTTTTTTTTTTTGGTGTTTAGATACATATACAGATATATACACGTATACACTCACATACAAAGGCCTACACACACGCTTATATAACATATAGGCTTATCCACTCAATCATTCATTCATTCAGTCATTCTCTTCATTCATTCACGTCTAATATCACTCAAAGTGAACAGACGTTAAACAGAAGAACGAACACACACACAACACACACACACACACACACACACACACACACACAAAACACACACACACACACACACACACACACTGTATACACACACACACATACACACACACACACACCACACACACACACACACACCACATCCATATATTATATATATTATATATATATATATATATATATATATATATATATATATATATATATATATATATATATATATATGTTTATATATAAAAAGCAAGTTAAAATCATGCTGCTAAAAACATCTGGTTGAGCACTGTTTTTAAGATTGCGCTGATCCTCAGTGCCATTCTCTCTCTCTCTCTCTCTCTCTCTCTCTCTCTCTCTCTCTCTCTTCTCTCTCTCTCTCTCTCTCTCTCTCTCTCTCTCTCTCTTTTCTCTTGGTATATATATATATATATGCTTTGCTATCCAGTTCTTTTTAATGACATAGTAATAAACATTTAACTTGTCGTTACAGAATGGTGGTTCTGCTTATAAGTTATTTGATATTACCTAACCTGCAAAATCAATATGTAATGTAAACACGTCTTCCCCAGATTCATTACTTTTTAATTGACATATTCTCTAGGACCGTTTACACCGAATGAATTTCGTTTGGACCACACATCACTCACTTCTTTTCTTTCTTTCTTTTCTCTTTCATTTTGGATTTGCTATTTATCACCCAGTTCAGTTTAGTGTTTGTATGTATTTGCTTACATGAGGCGCATCAGTATCTCTTTCCTTCACAGTGTGTGCTATGATGGAGTGCATATGAACAAAACTAATCAAATTTAAGAAAACTACAACATTTGAGAGAGAGAGAGAGAGAGAGAGAGAGAGAGAGAGAGAGAGAGAGAGAGAGAGAGAGAGAGAGAGAGAGAGCAAAAAAGAAAGGGGGGGGGGGGGGTGCGGGATGAACGAGGCCTGAACTTGAAAGAACCTCCCACAATTATCCACGAGCCAACAACGACCATACTTGCATTCTTCTATTCATTGGATTGGCGCCAGCCTTCCCTTCGACACACAAGAGAGGAAGAGAAGCAGAACAGACAGACAGGCCGACAGACCAGGGACACAGACAGTACTGACGCGGCCATCCCTCCACGGCACCATGGCTGTCTCTCTGCTGCTGCCACTGCTGGCTGCTCTGACGGCATCACTGCCATCTGCTGTCCTTCAGCGGTGAGTGTTGCGAAGTGTGGTGGACTGGGCTGGTTGATGGAAATGGCTGGTGGATGGACTGATTAGTTGATGGACTCATGGTTGATGGACTGGCTGGTTGATGGACTGATTAGTTGATGGACTGGCGGGTGGATGGACTGCTTAGTTGATGGACCCGCTGGTTGATGGACTGACTGGTTGATGGACTGGCTGGTTGATGGACTGGCTGGTCCAAGGACTGAACAGTTGATGGACTGGCTGATTGATGTACTGATTGGTTGATGGTCTGACTGGTTGATGGACTGATTGATTGATGGACTATCTGGTTGATGGACTGATCAGTTGATGGACTGAGCGGTTGATGGGCTGGCTGATTGATGGATTGAATGGTCAAGGGACTGATCAGTTAAAGGACTGGCTGACTGGTGGATTAAATGGTTGATGGAGTAGCTGATTGAGGGACTGACTGATTGTAGATGACTGGTGATATGAATTGATGGACTAGCTGACTGATGGACTGGTGATTGATGGGCTGATTGGTGGACTGACTGACTGATGGACGTGATCTAGTTGATAGATAGACAGACTGGTCGATGAACTGGTCAGTTGATGGACTGGCTGATTGATGGACGAATAGATTGATTGATGGACTGACTAGTTGATGCATTGATCCGTTGATGGACTGGCCGATTGATGGACTGACTGGGTGATCATAGATGAACTGATCACTTGATGGACTGGCCGAATTATGGCCTTACTGATGATGGACTACTGGTTGTTGAACTGGTCAAGTGACGGACTTGCATTATGAGGGCTAATGACTGATGCTTATCTGGATGATGGATGACCAGGTGATGGAGGGGAGTTATTTGCAGAACAAATCAAAAAATGACTGTTTGGTGGCGGGCTGTCTTGGACTGACTTGTTCAGGAAATGGATTATGATTGAGAGACAAAATAGTTAGAATGAGGGCTATTTTTGGGAAAGGGCTGATTTTAAAATTATTGAGCCCCATTCTTTTGTTTTTTTTTTTTTTTTTTTTTTAAATAAATCTTGGGGCTGACCCGATTGGCTAGTTTTTTGCTGTTGGTTTTGTGAATTTTTTTAATTGCCCAAACTGATCGACTGAATGAAAAGCGGGGGAAAATGGGGGGAAAGGGCTATAAGAATTGTTTGTCCCGAGTCATTGAAAGATGGTCAGGTTAAAAACTACCTACTGCTTGCTTATGATGAAATGAGGGAGCAACCCGTTGGTGATGCTCGTCTTTTAAATTGCTGTGGATCATGACATACGGGGTTAAGTTATAAAATTAGCACGTTGTCTTTATGGGTAATTTTTCCTCCCCCCCCACCACCCCTCTCTTCTCCCCCCCCCCCCCTCTCTCTCTCTCTCCCCCCTCTCTCTTCTCTCTCTCTCTCTCTCTCTCTCTCTCTCTCTCTCTTTCTTCAAATGAGGTGTAGTAGGGGAAGCAGTGGGAGGTAGGTTTTCCTAAACGGGGTAATGGCATTGTTTTTAACAGTAATGTTCTTTTTCAGCTCCTGATAACCAGGGGGAAAGAATTTTCTCGGTTCAGGGAAAAATTCGTGAGTATACCCATATCCTTTTTTTCTCTGTCGTCTGTTGTCTTCTGAATGTCTGTCTGTCGTCGTCTGTCGTCTGTCGTCTCTCTTCCTCTCTCTTCTCCCCTCTCTTCTTCCTCTCTTCTCTCTTCTCTCTCTCTCTTTAATATATTTTTTAAAATTTTTATCTCTAACAAAAATCTACACACATATAATCATTTTGCAAAAACACACACACAACACAAACAACCACAACACACACCACACACACACCACCCACACACACCACCACCTTTAACGGAAAGGGCCCTATAAGGCAATGTTGCTATTTCCATATAATATAAAAAAATAGTTTTGGGTAATCTGTGGCCATGAACGGGGACAAAACGAAAGTGAAGCGTTTAAACAGGGCAAGAAATGACCTTTTGGTAATGGCCAAGGTAAGCATGAGTGGAGAAATGGAAAAGAAGAAGAAGAAATGGAAAAGAAGGGAAAAGGAGCAAAGAAAAGAAGGAGGGGGGAGGGGAAAGGGGAAAGGAAGGAAAGGAGGAGGGGGAGGAGGAGAAGAAGAAGAAAGGGGAGGAGCAGGAGAGAAGGAGAAGGAGGAGGGAAGGGGGGGGAAAAGGGAGAGGAGGAGAAAAAGAAAGGGAGGGAGAAGGAAAAGGGAAAAGGGAGGGAAAGGGGGAGGAGAAGAAGAAGTAAAAGAAGGGGAGGAGGGGGGGGAAAGAAAAAAGGGAAGGGGAAGGAAAAGGAAGAAGAAAAGAGAAAAAGGGGGAAAGAAGAAAAAAGTAAGAAGAACAACAAAAAACCACAAAAACCACCACCCCCAAAAACACACACACACCCCAAAAACACACACACACACTCACACACAACACCTTTCGTCACACTGCGCCGGCTGGGACCACACACACAACAAACACACACACACACACCACACACACCACACACCCCAAAAACCATGGTGTTGTATGTCTGAGTGTGTCCCATGCGCGTGCGTGTGAGGGTTTGTGGGGTGTGGGGTGGGGGGGTGTGTGGTGTTTTGGGGGGGGGGGGGGGGGAGTGTGTGTTTTTTTTTTTTTTTTTTTGTTTGTTGGTTTTTGTTTGTTTGTGTTTTTTATTTTTTTGTTTGGGGGTGTGTTGTTGTTTTTTTTTTTTTTTAAATTGGGTAAAAAAAATATCCGAACTTGCTTGGGGATTCTCTTTTTTGCCGGGGGAGCCCCAATTTTTTGGGCCTTGGGAAAATAAAGGGGGTGAGGGGTTTATTTTATTTTAGCAGGGGACCCGATCACCTCTTGACGACCCCCCTTTTTTGGGGAAAGGTTTATTATGGTTTTTTTGAGGAGTGTTTTTAAAGTAAATGATTTGGCCCCCTTCCCCTGTGGTCCCCCCCCCCCCCCCCCCCCCCCCCCCCCCCCCCCCCCCCCCCCCCCCCCCCCCCCCCCCCCCCCGGTTGGCTGTCACGTAACTTGTGAAGAACTTCTCTGGAGTGCTATGTGACCGGCTAGCAAACCCTACGTTTTTTTTATCTTGCCCTAACTTTAGGGAGGTGTCCATGCGTCCTTTTGTCAAGTGCTGTTCCAACGACATTTAATGCCTCCTCGCATGGGGATAGTCCATCAAGACCCTTTTCCTTTTGCTTTTTAAGGCCCTGTTTCCGAGGTGATATATATATATAAACAAGCTTGCTCTTATGTTTAGATTGAAAAAATAGGGGAAACAAGATCTTCTGCGGGGTAGTTTTCTGTAACGTTGTGCTTGAGTGGGTAAAAGGGGGAAAATAAAAAAAATGCTTCTCAAAAGACCTTACAAGTTATGTCTAAAAGAGGGGCAGTCTAAAGGGGAGGAAAACCCACTAAAAAAAACCCCCGGGGTCGTATATATTTCGAAACCGGGGTTTTTTTCCCAGTGACCCAGAAATGGAAATTTTGCTTGAATCTGTTTTCCCCCCCATTTCTTCAACTTAGACATACGAGAACTTTTTAAAATTGAATATATTTTGCGTATTGTAACACCAAACTACTTGTAAATTGCTGGGAAGGTGTTTTGGTACTTTCTTTGGATTTTTTATTCATTGTATTATTATATATATATATGTTTGTATGTTGTTAATATTTTTTAGATAGATAGTTTATGTATACAACAAAAATAAATTCCAAAGGTAAGTCGAGCACCATTCCCCAACTTGAAGCCGCTTGGGGTTGCAAAACTGCAAGAAATAATGAGCTTTGTTTTAATTAATTTTTATATATATTTTAATATATTATATATATATATTTTTATTTTTTATAAATATATTAGTGTGGTTAAAATCCCCAAAAAGAATTTGATAGTGCTCGCCCCCCGGGGGGGCAACATTTTTAAAATAGGTTTTTTTAAAATAGAATTACAAATTTTTTTCGAGCGCGTTGCGCTGTCATAGGTGGGTTTTTTGGTTTTGCCCTCCCGATGTTTATAGGTGTGGGCTCCCGTTTGCGGTTGTTTGCACTGCGGGGTTTGGGTGCACTGTTTTTTTTTGGGGGGTTTCGGTTTTTGTTTTGGGGGCATTATAACAACGATTTCCATTTATGCCTGCAGTTGTTTACTATTTTTTTTTGGGGTTTAAAGTTGCTAAAATGTGGTTTTCATAGTATTAACCATTTTCTTTAAAAAGGGTTTACCTTTTTTAAAAAATTTCTGTAGGGTTTCTTTTTTATGATTTTTTAGGATATATTGTAGTTGTTTTTTCGTCTTTAAGTTTCCCGATTATTTGCTATTCTGGTTGGGTTTTTTTTTTTTTATTAAATGATGTTTGTGGGTTTTATATTGTTTTAAGTGGTTTTCAGTGACCCTTGTAGTTTCTTTTTTTTTTCTGAGTCACGGGGTTTGGGATACAATTTGTTGTGAAGGCTTTATTGCTCAGGGGGCATGCTCTTTTTTGTGCATTGCCCAAAATTTCCTTTCTTTACCCCTTTTTTGCTGTGTTGGTTTTCATTTTATTAATGCTCAATTAAATTTTTGAGGGTTTGGGGAGCATGAATACTAGTTTGCGGTGTTTTTGTTTAATATTTTATATGTTTGTGTTCTTTTGGGGAAAGAGGTTTTAAAAATTTTAAAAAATTCTTTTTTCCCAATTTGTTTTGAGTTTTTCGGGCGTGGGGGGTTGACCCTGTGATTTTCTTTTCCTGTTTTTCTTTTTTTATTTGTGTTTTTGTCTGGATTGTTTTTTATTTGTAGTTGTACCCCTTTTTTTTCAGTGCTTTTTTGATATTCTACTGCTGCATTGTTGTACTCTTTTATTGCATACAGGTTTTATAGTCTCTGATTTATCCATTGGGTTGGGTTTTGATACGTGGGGGGTGGGGCTTTTTATGTTTACTAGATAGGTTGTCTTGGGCTTCTTTTTGGGTTTTATATGTATTGATGAATCGTGTTATTTAAATAGTTACACCTTTTTTTTTGCTTTAATGGGGATTTTTTAAGTTGTGGTTTTGGAAAATTTTACATAATTTTTTTTTCTTTTTTTCAAGGTTTTGGGGGTTTTTGGTTATGAAAGTAAAAAAAAAGGGCAAAAAAACTACACTTCAATCATGGCGATCCCACCACCAAGACGAAATGAAACCGTTTGAGGGAAAAGAAAAGAATGATACCAACATCCCAAATTTAAAAAAACGAACAACATTTCCCCAAAACATTAAAAAAACAAAAAAAACAAATTTAAAAAAAAACAAAAAAAAGTGAAGGTGATAAACCAGCCCCCACAAAATGGAACCAAAAAAAATATCCCAAATTCTTGAAAAAATATTCAGAAAACTACAAAAAGCCCCATAAAAAAACCCTGACAAAATTGCACTAAAAAAAAAGAACTTTCACATCGCATGACCCCCGTGACGTAGAAGCGACAGAACAAAAAAGCGTTCATAACTCAAGGGCCCAAGCCAAAATTTCAAAAAACCCCAAAATGTAACAATAAACATCAAATCTGAACAAGGGGAAAAAAGTAAGAAAATCCCAAAAAAAAATAAAGAATAAAATCAAACTTGAATAAACCTCTGGAAGAAACACAAATGAATTTTTCAATGGTTCAAAACACTTTATAAACAAAGCAACACGGGATTCTACTTCGACATATACATTTTTACCCCTCCTTAAGGGGCTGCTCACCAAAATCTGAAATTTCTGTAAACCCACAGACAAACAGGGTCAGAAAGGAAATCAATTCCCAAACCAAAAAACCTCTGTACGCAAAAAAGAAACCGGTCAAGAAAACGAAAAAACTAATTTGTTAACAGGGATCATATGACGGTGCAGAAACATGCGAATGGGCGGCTATTTATGCTATCCAACTCAAAAAAACTCGGAAAAAAATTGGATTATACAGAGAGAGGCCTTTCTGCACTAACAAAAAACCCAAGAACCCTTGAAAAAAAGAAAAAAGAATTATAAAATCTTTCCAAAAACAAATTAAAAAAACACCTTGAACAAACAAAAAGGTAGTAAACTACTAACATAAATTGATCTCTCAATAATAATAAAATAAAGAAACCCAATGACACACCTATCTTGTAAACATCAAAAAAACAAACCACCCACCATCTGTACAAAAGCCATAACCCAAAGGCATAAATCAGGACTTTTCAAACCTGTTGCAAAGAAAAAGTATTCAACAATGCAGCATAAAATCAAGAAGCACTGCAAAAAATGGGGCAACACAAACACAATACAACCCGCAATAAAACAAATAGAAATAAAAAAACAAAAAAAAAAAAAATCACTGGTACAACCCACCATACGCGGAAAACTCAAAACAAATATAGGGAAAAAATTTTTTAAAATTTTTAACAACCCGTTCCCAAAAAAACAAAACATATAAAATATTCAACAAAAACACCCTCAAAAATATGATTATGCTGCCCCCCTAAAAATTTTTAAATTGACGATCAATAAAATGAAAACCCAAAACAGCAAGAAGGGGAAGAAAGGAAATCTTGCAATTGATCAAAAAAAGAGCAGTGCCCCCCGAGCAATAAAAAGCCTTCACAACAACATTGTTCCCAACCCCTGTGACATCAGAAAAGAAAAAAAAACTACATAGGGGTCACTGAAAACATTCAAAACCCCGTATGCAAAAACCAAACAGTCATTTAATAAAGAAAAAAAATAAAAACCAAAAAAAAATGAAAATTTATCTGGGAAATTAAAGACGCAAAAACAAGCTACAATATATCCTGGAAAATCATAAAAAGAGCATCACCATACAGCAATGTTTCAAAAAGGTGCAACCTATGTTTAACTGAAAAATGGTTAATACTATACAAACCACACTTAGCAACTTTAAACACCAAACAGAAATAGTAAACAACTGCAGGCATAAATGGAAATCGTTGTTAGTGAATACACCCAAAACAAAAACCTGAAAGCCCCCAAAAAACACGTGCAGCCAACCCGCACGTGCAAACAACCGCAAACGGGAGCCCACACGCTATATAACATCGGCGGTGGGCAAACCAAAAACCATCCTGATGACAGCGCAACGCGCTCGAAACAAATTTGTATATATTATATATATATTATATATATATATATAGAGAGAGAGAGAGAGAGAGAGAGAGAGAGAGACTCTTTCAAATGACAAGACCAAAACAAGCAAGTTGTTATCTCCCAACGTTTCGGCACTTGGCCTTCCTCAGGGCACGCTTTATTACTGCACTGACTCACAAACAATGCCTTTTCCTCCACCACTCCCCATGAACGAAGCTCACGTGACGGTCAAGATTCAAAGTGTTTAGAATAATGTTCACAACATTATATCTATATCTCTATCTATCTACCTATCTATCTATCTATGTATATATATATATATATATTTTTATATATATATATATATATATATATATATTTATATATATATAATGCTGAACAAGTAAGTAGTGGGGAAAAACAAGTGCACGTTAACAATTCTTCAGTCGTTGTAGTAATGACTTGGCAAAGATTTGAACTTTAAAAAAAAATAATAATAATAATTGAAGATGAAGAAAATGGGGGGGAATATATTATAACTATGAGAAGCCCTTCACTAGCTGCCTGAGAGAACCATCGTAATCCTCTCGAAGGCACATTTATTTGTATTGCCTGCTCCTAGGCCTTTCGTCCGCTGGATCGGACTCATCAGGGGGACACGGCTGATTGTGTCTGTGCTCTCGGTGTCAAATAGAGATATATATATATATATTCCCTGATTTTTCATTCTCTTCCTCCCCCCCCCTCACTCTTTCTCTCTCTCTCTCTCTCTCTCTCTCTCTCTCTCTCTCTCTCTTCATTCTTTTTATTGTTAAGCCTCTTTTTACATTATCTATGGCAAAGTCGTTAATATCATGACGAAGAAATTGTTAGCGTGCGATTGTTTCCCACCACCAAGACTTTGAATTGTTCTCTCTCTCTCTATCTCTCTCTCTCTCTCTCTCTCTCTCTCTCTCTCTGTCTGTCTCTCTCATTCTCGATATATATATATATATTGTCCCTACATTTTATACTGTTTGAGTAATGCTTTTAGTTTTTCAGCGACTTTTTTCCTCTCCACACTTTTGTTTTGTTCTATTTATTACCCTTCACTGGCTGCTTTGAGGCTGCTGTTGGATTCCTTTTTCGAACCTTGGTGGTGGGAACACCACAGAATTATGGACTGTGGTGTGTCTCTATTTGACACCAAGAGCACAGACACAATCAGCCGTGTCTCCTGATGAGTCCGATCCAGCGGACGAAAGGCCTAGGAACAGGCAATACAAATAAATGTGCCTTTGAGAGGGATTACGATGGTTCCCTCAGGCAGCTAGTGAAGGGCTTCCATATTTATAATATATTCCCCCATTTTCTTCCTCATCTTCAATTCAATA
>CM031623.1:44002461-44014961 GCA_018398815.1 Conus ventricosus
CTAACTATTGTGACACATGCTGCATTGATGTGCGCAAAAACAAGTTCAGAGAAACCTTGGTGACCCTTGTGTCTGAGGGAGGAAAGTCGTTACCGTATGTGTTCAGGTAAGATAATTCAGTGACCTGCGTCATCTATTCCCTTGTCTATGGAGAGGAAACTGCCAGTTGTCATTGTTGTCAAGCACAGATATCTCAGTATCCATTCTTGTCTTCGATGGTCCACAGATCCCTGGGCTCTGTCACAGGTCACATACGTTTTATAAGTATACTGAGTTGACATCAATCTCCTATACAAAAGCTTATGCTAGGGTACTGCTGAATATCACCCCAACAACAGATTTCTGTGTTCCCCCAGGGCAGAGCATATCACCAGAGTGCAGGGCCACTCGCATTGTTTCCACAAGCATTTATGATAAACAACAACAACAACCCCAATTGGGTTGGCAGAGACCCGTTTCAAACCCAGAAACACACAGGCAACTAACTGCCAAAGCAAAACTGTTGTTGAGAACAGCTTCGCAGCGACTGGGAATTAGAATGTGTCTCGCCCTAGCTAACATATTGTGAACACATGCTGCATTGATGTGCGCAAAAACAAGTTCAAGAGAAACCTTTAGGTTGAACACCATGTTGTTGTTCAGTAGAGGGAGGATAATGTCAGGTTGAACACCATGTTGTTGTTCAGTAGAGGGAGGATAATGTCAGGTTGAACACCATGTTGTGTTCAGTAGAGGGAGGATAATGTCAGGTTGAACACCATGTTGTTGTTCAGTGGAGGGAGGATAATGTCAGGTTGAACACCATGTTGTTGTTCAGTAGAGGGAGGATAATGTCAGGTTGAACACCATGTTGTTGCTCAGTAGAGGAGGATAATGTCAGGTTGAACACCATGTTGTTGTTCAGTAGAGGGAGGATAATGTCAGGTTGAACACCATGTTGTTGTTCAGTAGAGGGAGGATAATGTAAGGTTGAACACCATGTTGTTGTTCAGTAGAGGGAGGATAATGTAGGTTGAATACCATGTTGCTGTTCAGTAGAGGTGAGGATAATGTAAGGTTGAATACCATGTTGTTGTTCAGTAAGGGAGGATAATGTAAGGTTGAATACCATGTTGCTGTTCAGCAGAGGGAGGATAATGTAAGGTTGAACACCATGTTGTTGTTCAGTAGAGGGAGGATAATGTAAGGTTGAACACCATGTTGTTGTTCAGTAGAGGGAGAATAATGTCAGGTTGAACACCATGTTGTTGTTCAGTAGAGGGAGGATAATGTCAGGTTGAACACCATGTTGTTGTTCAGTAGAGGGAGGATAATGTAGGTTGAACACCATGTTGTTGTTCAGTAGAGGGAGGATAATGGTTTGTAGCGAAATTCGCTCTGGTGGAGAGGACCGTCACCGTAGCGGAAATCAGTTGAAAAGAAAAACAGTCGGTTTCCCGATCGTGTACAATATTTCATGATAGCTTCTCTGCGTTTTCTGTCCTGCTGTTCTCGCCGTTTCTTTGTCAGTGGAATTGTACCTGCATTGGAAGTCATTCATGTGTCCTGTTATGCTATGCCCTTGGATGCCTTCAATTTCCACTGCCCTTAGATTAGCGGGGTGACGTATTTCCGTCTACAATATGATCCACAAGGTTCCACATAAAGAACACATATGGCATGCTTTTCCCCGCCACACAGTCAACATGGATGACATGGATATCTCTGCGATACAATTAACATGAATAACAGACTTTTTCTGCTGATAATTAAAATGGATGACATAACTATTCCATTCCACATAATCAACGTGAATGACATTCTTCCCTGCCGCATGAATGATTGACATACGTTTCCTGCCACATAAATTAAAATGAATGACATTCGACTCTCTTCTACATAAGCGACATAGATGACTACCTTCTTCTTCTTCATATTGTTCATATTCTTCTTCTCTTCTTCTTCTTCTTTCTTCTTCTTCTTCTCTCTTCTTCTTCTTCAACTACCGCTATCCCCCCCCCCGGACCACCATCACCACCACCACCACAATCAACAACGATTGGTGTCCTCTTTACTCACCAGGATTGTGGTCTTTCCAGAGAATACCTGAAAGAAACACGAGAAAGAAAAACAGTGTATATTGAACCTCTCTCTCTCTCTCTCTCTCTCTCTCTCTCTCTCTCTCTCTCTCTTCTCTCTCTCTCTCTCTCTCTCCTCTCTCTCTCCTCTCTCTGTACCTGGCTTGGTGCCTTCATTGACTGGTGCCGCCTGATTGTTCTGTCAATCCGTTCAATGAACAATGTTCGACCAGTTGTCGCCAGTAATACCTGTTGCTGTGTGTTCCGCATTGCATGCTGGTCAGTTCTGATCGGCCTGTTCAACCGCGGGCTAACATATCGGCCCAACGCAGCACCACCGTATGAGCAAAGAGTCTTGGTGAAGAGATCACCATCAGATCAGCAAACTGGTACCATGGCAGTTTGAGATAAAGCACGTCAGTGTATCTTTATCGCCCAGCAACATTTTTACTTTCTCCACTAACCTTTCACTCTAATGACCTCTGAACTTTTCTAATGGGGAGCTTCGTTGCTCAGCCACCTACCAATGCCACAAGCTTCTGCGCCACAACAGGTTTTCTTTTTTCTTTACCATTTTCGTCAAGCGATTTCAGAGGCTTCCTATATGGAAATCCCAAGCTTGTATGGAGGAGGGCGGGTGGGGTAGGGTCTCTTTCCTGTGGCAGGTTCAGAAGCTGATTTTGAAGACTAGTAAAGTGTTCCCTGACATTAGAAATATTGAGACTCAGAATCAAAACCTTAATTTGAGAATATTTCGACAGGGTCGCCCTGTCTTCTTCAGCTCACTGTTGCTGTTGTGTCAGCGAGGCCTGGATGGGCGACTGTTGTGTGGGGTGAATAGTTGTCAGGATCTGATTGTAGATGGGAGGAAGTTTAAAACCTTGATCTCTGTTCAGGCTGGGGCGTCTAACCAACTTATCAGTCTACTAAAGAAACGGAAGAAAGAAGATTCTATCTCCCCTAGTCTTTACCAACGACTTTATCCCACTTCTGAATCAAAAGAAGCTGCCATGGGTTCGCCAGTATCCCCAGTGGTAGCCAACCTGTACATGGAACATTTTGACAAAGTAGCCCTTGAGACCGCTGCCAACCCTCCCAGCATGCGGTACCGCTATGTGGATGACACCATGACCCGCATACAGGAGACGGAGGTTGACAGCTTCACCACTCACTTGAAGTCCATCGATGACAGTATCCAGTTCACCTCCGAAACTGAATCAGAAGTCAAGATCCCGTTCCTGGACACTCTCATCTCCCGAACCCCTGACGACAGGGTGGAGACCAGTGTTTATAGGAAACCCACCCACACTGACCAATATCTGAACTTTCACTCCAACCACCCCCTCCAACACAAGAGATCTGTGGTTAACACCCTCATGCACAGAACCTCTATACTGTGTTCCACTAAGGAGGAAAAGCTGAAAGAAGAAGACACATCAAGACTGCCCTTTCCGCTAATGGATACCCTGCATGGGTGTGGGACAACACTCGAGTTCCCCACCCTTCTTCTACAGATACGGACAGTGTGAAAGTAGGGATCCCTTACATTAAAGGAGTTTCACAGCGTCTGGCCAGGACCTTCAAACAACATGGATGCAAAGTGTTTCACAAACCCACCAATTCCCTACGCCAGCAACTGACCCATGTCAAAGACAAAACGGACCCCCTCAAGCTCTGTGTGTAGTGTACCAAGTAGGGTGTCAAGATTGTGCCAATACCTACATTGGCGAGACAGCAAGTCCGCTCACCACCCGTCTACAGGAACACCAAAACCGACCTACTTCTGCCATACACGAACACCTACAAGCCACAGGTCACAGTTTCAGCCCCCAAGAAACCAAGATCTTATCTACAGAGCCCTTCCTCACAAAACGACATCTCACATGATGGCAACAGTTCAGTATCCGACACATCTGATAAAGCTAGATTGGCCTAGCGGTTAAGACGCCAGACTGTTGTTCCAAAGTACAGAGATCCGTTCCACTCAAGACATTCAGACTGGCTGATTTTTTTCCCTCATCCTGTGCATGCTTCAGTCACCTACATGTACTTTGGATGGGACTTTAAACTAAGGTCCCGTACGTCAATGCATACATAACAAAAACAAATCTGGCACGCACATTAAGACATATTCCATCTCTTGGGTTGAGAAGACCCTAGAGTACTGACACAGAAATTGTGCGTTCACGTTTACATAACAGGACTTAATAGAACCACTGCAGCTCTCCACTCAGGGTTTTTCTTTCAAGTATACTATCTAAGCCTATCCTGTCCCAAAGTAACAACAAAACAACGGACCGAACAGTTTACTTATAGACTGGGGTTTGATTGTCAAGGACCATGGGCCCATCCACATATCCACGTGTGTGTGTGTGTGTGTGTGTGTGTGTGTGTGTGTGTGTGTGTGTGTGTGTGTGTGTGTGTGTGTGTGTGTGTGTGTGGTGTGTGTGTGTGTGTGTGGTGGTGAGGGAGGAGATGAGAGAGAGAGAGAGAGAGAGGGAGGAGAGAGAGAGAAATTCAACACACTTTCATACAAAAACAGATATCAATAGGCTACCTACATTCTTATAGCGAATGGACCATATAAGCCATCACCGCATGATCGTCACAGAAGGAGATAGACATAACTCGTCCAATAATATATTGTTTATGTACAGACGATCACACATCAAAACACACAGGATGATGGGTACTTTTAAATATGGATGAATCCGGGGTTTCTACATAATGGTCTTAGGTAAATAGATAGACACATACATACATACTTACATGCATGCATACATATATACATACAAACATAATACATACTGAACAAAATCATGTTCAAAACATAGTCAATGGGCTATAAATATTATCATCATCATCATCACTCATCATCATCATCATCATCACATTATGAATGGACCATATACATCTTTACTACATGATCATCACATAAGGAAAAAGACATTAGCGGGCCAATTACATTTTGTTAAACTATATGATCACTGGCACCTTTTGATATGGATGAATGCAGGGTTTCTACAAAACAATCTCTCTCTCTCTCTCTCTCTCTCTCTCTCTCTCTCTCTCTCTCTCTCTCTCTCTCTCTCTCTCTCTCTCTCTCTCTCTCTCTCTCTCTTCTACTGTAGATAGATAGATAGATAGATAGATAGATAGATAGATAGATAGATAGATAGATAGATAGATAGAAGACAGACAGACAGACAGATAGACAGATAGATAGATAGATAGATAGATAGATACATACATAGATAGACAGATCGTTTTAAGCGAACTTGTATCTAAACACAGATTATACAATAAGCACACAAGGCAGAACAAAGCACGCTTCCTCACTGTGTGAAAGAGGGAACTTGCCTTACGTTCCCGTTCACTTACATCTCTTTACGTTTTCTTTACGTTCCCCTTCACTTGCATGTCTTTATGTTCCCCTTCTCTTGCATCTCTTTATGTTCTCCTTCATTTACATGTCTTTACGTTCTCCTTCACTTACATCTCTTTATGTTCTCTTTACGTTCCTCTCACTTACATCTCTTTTCGTTCCCCTTCACTTACATGTCTTTACGTTCTCCCTCACTTACATCTCGTGACGTTCCCCTTCACTTACATCTCGTGACGTTCCCCTTCACTTACATCACTTTACGTTCCCCTTCACTTATATCACTTTACGTTCCCCTTCACATACATGTCTTTACGTTCCCCTTCACTTACATCTCTTTACGTTCCCCTTCACATACATGTCTTTACGTTCCCCTTCACTTACATCTCTTTACGTTCCCCTTCACTTACATCTCTTTACGTTCCCCTTCACTTACATCTCTTTATGTTCCCCTTCACATACATCTCTTTACGTTCCCCTTCACTTACATCTCTTTACGTTCCCCTTCACTTACATCTCTTTATGTTCCCCTTCACTTACATCTCTTTATGTTCCCCTTCACTTACATCTCTTTACGTTCCCCTTCACTTACATCTCTTTATGTTCCCCTTACATACATCTCTTTACGTTCCCCTTCACTTACATCTCTTTACGTTCCCCTTCACTTACATCTCTTTATGTTCCCCTTCACTTACATCTCTTTATGTTCCCCTTCACTTACATCTCTTTACGTTCCCCTTCACTTACATCTCTTTACGTTCCCCTTCACTTACATTCTTTACGTTCCCCTTCACATACATTCTTTACGTTCCCCTTCACATACATGTCTTTACGTTCCCCTTCACATACATCTCTTTACGTTCCCCTTCACATACATCTCTTTACGTTCCCCTTCACATACATGTCTTTACGTTCCCCTTCACTTACATTCTTTACGTTCCCTTCACTTACATCGTCTTTACGTTTCCCTTCACATACATGTCTTTACGTTTCCCTTCACATACATGTCTTTACGTCCCTTCACAAATTCTTACGTCCCCTTCAAATTGCATCTCTTTACGTTCTACTTCACTCACATTTTTTTACGTTCTCCTTCCTCTTTAGGTTCCTCATTACTTACATCTCTTTACGTTCTGTTTACGTTCTTCTTCGCTTACATGTCTTTACGTTCCCCTTCACTTACATCTCTTTACATTCCCCTTAACGTAGATCCTTTGACGTTCCTCTTCACTTATATCTCTTTATGTTAACCTACTCTTACATCTCTTTACGTTGTCATGACTAGTGATTCGATGTGTGTCATGAACGGAATTGGAACATGAATTTGATGTGATGATGTTGATATAAAATATGGATAAATGTTTTGGTGAATATTTGCGCTTGTGCTGTAGGACCACGCTGTTTGTAAAGCTGTCTGAAAAAGAATCAAATTGTGATGTGACGCCGCGTAAGTGAACATGTTTTGGATTGGCTAGGACGCTGCGAGATGAATTATGAGTGAAGTTCACTTTTGTGTGACTGAGTGAATAACAAGTTTTCATTCAGACCTGGGGATGGCTTGGGCAAGAGCAGACGCCCAATTCTTCTAGTTGACCCTTGTGGGGTTAAGGGACTTAACTCCCTTTTGCCTCTAGCTCATAGTATTGCCTGTTAGGCAGAACAACCCTTGGGGGTTGTGAAAGTAGGGCTTGGGGTCATGTGGCCTGTGAAAGGTCAGCAATGTCCTGTGACCTATGAGAGGTCGGAAGTGTAATCGCAGGCAGAAGTCTGCTAGGGCATTAACTTTGTACTTGTTCCCTACAGGTGAGTATCACTTGGGAATGCGCGATTTCTTTAAAAGGAAAGAGAACAATTGAATAAATGTTGGGTAAATGTCATTGGCATATTTGTAATGATAATATTGATTTGTGAATGATTCGTAATTGATTTATGAACAATCGCGTGTATTGAAATGATTTGGGAAAAAAATAAAAGCAATATCAATTTTCTTGAGTTAATTTCGCTTTTTAACCCCAACTGTAAGTAGGGGCGGCTTGGAGAAACAAGATGTTTTGTGAGTATCCGTTCGTGTTTACATGGAATTTTGTGTATGGAAGAGAAGAGGGAAAAAAAAGAGAGAAAGGGTAAGAGAAAAGAATTCTTCTAAATATTGATTACGGGACCTGGGGTTTCTTTCAAATTCTAAGTATTAATTACGGGACCTGGGGTTTTTTCAGAACAATCAGCGTCCGAGCCTAGTGCGGCAGCCTCCTCTAAACAGTCTGGAAGAAGATTGTCTTACCCAGGAACATTTAGTACTGACTGGGGTGATAGTGTTAAAGAATGACAGTGGAAAAGAAGAAAGTGTTTTGTCATAATATATTAATTGGGAAAGACATGGTTGGAATGTCATGGTAATATTGATTTGATTTATGTATGTATTCATTTTGATTTTGGTCATCATTATAAAGAATAGGAGCGTTTAAAAACAAAGCTTTGGTCTGTTAGTGTTCCTATGAATGAATAGAGTAGATGCGTGTGCATGGAGTCTGCATGCTCAGTTCGTGACCGAGAGCGTGCGAATGCGGTGTGTGACATACGTTCCCCTTCACTTACATCTCTTTACATTCCCTTTCACTTACATCTCTTTACATTCCCTTTCACTTACATCTCTTTACATTCCCTTTCACTTACATCTCTTTACGTTCCCCTTCACTTACATCTCTTTACATTCCCCTTCACATACATCTCTTTACGTTCCCCTTCACTTACATCTCTTTACATTCCCCTTCACATACATCTTTTACGTTCCCCTTCACTTACATCTCTTTATGTTCCCCTTCACTTACATCTCTTTACGTTCCCCTTCACTTACATCTATTTACGTTCCCCTTCACTTACATCTCTTTACGTTCCCCTTCACTTACATCTCTTTACGTTCCCCTTCACTTACATCTCTTTACGTTCCCCTTCACTTACATCTCTTTCCGTTCCCCTTCCCTTACATCTCTTTACGTTCCCCTTCACTTACATCTCTTTACGTTCCCCTTCACTTACATCTCTTTACGTTCCCCTTCACTTACATCTCTTTACGTTCCCCTTCACTTACATCTTTATGTTCCCCTTCACTTACATCTTTACGTTCTCTTTACGTTCCCCTTCACTTACATCTCTTTATGTTCCCCTTCACTTACATCTCTTTATGTTCCCCTTCACTTACATCTCTTTACATTCCCTCTCACTTACATCTCTTTATGTTCCCCTTCACTTACATCTCTTTACATTCCCTCTCACTTACATCTCTTTATGTTCCCCTTCACTTACATCTCTTTACGTTCCCTTCACTTACATCTCTTTACTTCCTCTCACTTACATCTCTTTATGTTCCCCTCACTTACATCTCTTTACGTTCCCTTCACTTACATCTCTTTATGTTCCCTTCACTTACATCTCTTTATGTTCCCCTTCACTTACATCTCTTACTTCCTTCACATCTTCTTTACGTTCCCCTTCACTTACATCTCTTTACGTTCCCCTTCACTTACATCTCTTTACTTACGCCCCTTCACTTACATCCTTTACATTCCCCTTCACTTTACATCTCTTTCGACGTTCCCCTTCACTTACATCTCTTTACGTTCTCTTCACGCCCCCTTCACTTACATCTCTTTACATTCCCCTTCACTTTACATCTCTTTACGTACGTTCCCCTTCACTTACATCTCTTTACGTTCTCTTCACGCTCCCCTTCACTTACATCTCTTTACATTCCCCTTCACTTTACATCTCTTTACTACGTTCCCCTTCACTTACATCTCTTTGTGTTCTCTCAGCTCCCCTTCACTTACATCTCTTTACGTTCCCCTTCACTTTACATCTCTTTACGCACGTTCCCCTTCATTTACATCTCGGAGTGTCTGGGCGGACAAGCTGTACTTGCTGACTGTGGTGCCTGGTGAAGACAGATTTCTGGATGGCGACCGTCACATTAGAAACACAGAATGACCCTGTGCCTCTGTCCTGGAAGGCCACAAAGATGTCCACTCTCAGTCTGTGTCTCCTAAAAGGAATGGAAATAAAACACTCGATTTGCACGATGATTAACACACACACACACACACACACACACACACACACACACACACACACACCACACACGCACGCACGCACGCACGCACGCACGCACGCACGCACGCACGCACGCACGCACGCACGCACGCACGCACCACGCACGCACGCACGCACGCACACACACACACACACACACACACAAAACGCTATCTATCTATCTATCTAACGGACGGATGGACGGACAGAGAGACAGACAGACAGATAGATAAATAGATAGATAGATTGATGGATTGATAGATAGATAGACAGATAGACATAAAGACAGATAGATAGATAGATAAAATCGATAGACAGATTGATAGTTAAGTAGATAAACAGGTAGATGTAGATCGTGTTAGTATCCTAATACTTTGAAACTAAACTCTCCCGCAAATTCGTGTTCTTCTAAATACATGTAGTAAGCTTTGTTTATAATTCTCTCTCTCTCCTCCTCTCTCTCTCTCTCTCCTCTCCCCTCTCTCTCTCCACTCTCAACTCTCTCTCCTCTCCTCTCTCCTCTGTAGAAAAATAATATATATATATATATATATATATATATATATATATATAATATATAAATATAAATATATATTATATATATATATATAAGGGTTTTGTTTACCTAAACACCACTGAGCAGTATTTCCTGAAACTATTTCTACAAGATAAAATCTTTATAGGTGAGATGGGAAGGGGCCTTATCAGAAATAAGGGTGGTGATGATGTTAGTAGGATGGTGGTAGCGTTGTTTGTTGTTTTGTTTCTGGATGCCCCTTCCATATACTGGCTGTTGTACAAAGAAAGACTCGCATATAAGATGTTACTGTATTATTCAAACGAAAGTAGTCCGCTTTAAACGGTTTAATTGTCAACTGTGAGTATATGGGAATGTTTTGATTAAAAATTACTTTGAAATGTTTCATTTTTTTCCTTTACATCAGACACGGGATGCCAAATCGCGTTCCAAGGGGGATTAAGTTGATATACTTTCCCAGTCGAGAGAAGAAAGACTGGAATAAGACAGCCGGGTGTGGGGGTGCTACGGGTTTTTGGTACACATTTTCTTCGGCTCGGCTTGTCATCCATGGAGAAAGGTACTCCAAAACGGTGGCAGGAATCGGGCACTTACCGCACGGGGGAGGGGGGGACCTAAGGGTGGCTTCCACTGTGTCAGATGGGGGGCAGGTGGTGCAAAAGTGGGGGAAGGAGGGCGAAAAGTATGGAAAAGAAATAGTATACAGTAGAAGAAGCCACGGAGGCAAGAAAAAGACCATGTCTACCCCGGGTTTAAGAACCATGCAAACAGTAAAAATAGAATCCAAACACCAAAAAACACCCAAAGGGAAGAAATCATAGAAGTACACATTCTTTTTTTTCTTCTTACCCAAAATCAAAATTTGTTCAGGGTAGCTGCCTTAAACAACAATTTATTTAAAAAAACCCCCGGGATGTTAGCAAAGGGTTTCCCACTTGGGCGAAAGTGAGGTTGCATTTGGTTCCGCCGGCCCTTCAACACAAAAGAACAATGCTTTATCTTTTGTCCATTTCATAGATTTTCAGAAAACCCACGCTTCCTCCCTCGCAACCACCAACCCCCCCCCCCCATCCTCGCCTCCCCCCCCCCCCCCCCCCTTGCCCAACCCCCCCCCCCCCACCTCCCGCCCCCTTGGGCCTCGTTCGTCTGCTGGCTTTTTGTCTTCTCGTCTGTCTTCGGGCGTCGTTTGTCTCTGTCTTCTGTCTGTCTGTCTGTCGTTTTCCTGTCTCTCTCCTCTCTCTCTCTCTCCCCCTCTTCCTCCTCTCTTCCTCTCTCTCTCTCTCTCTTTCTTCTCTCTGTTTGCTCCTGTCTTCTGTATCCTCTATCTGCCTCCCGGGTCTGTCTGTCTGACTCTCCCTCTCTCTCTCTCTCTCTCTCTTCTCTCTCTCTCCTCTTCTCTTTTCTCTCCCCCTCCCTCCCTCCCCCCTCTCACTCTCCCCTTTCTCTCTCTGTCCTGTCCCCTGTCGTCTCTCTTCGTTTTCTCTCTTCTTTGTCTCTGACGTCTTCTTCTGTCCGTCTCTCTCTCTCTCCTCTCTCATCCCCCTCTCTCTCCTCTCCTTCTCTCTCTCTCTCTCTCTCTCCACTACGCCTTATGCCTCGTCGTTCATCACAGCCAATCTTGATCCTCGCACTTCTGATGTCAATGGAAGAATAAACCTCGTCAACTGTCTAGTTGTTAAGGGAAGTAATGAATCCTCCTCACTTCTAATTGTTAATAGAAAAATCCCGTCATCTGTCTGATTTTGCTAATGGAAGTAAATGACCTCTCACTGCTAATGTTAATGGAAATAATGAGCCTCCATCGTCAAGCTTTCATGGAAAAAGGGACCTCGTCATCTGTCTGTGTTGTTCGGGGAAAAAGGGATCCCCCATCTTTTCTGATTTTTAAGGGAAGTAATGATTCCTCTCATCTGCTGAAGCTTTTCATGGAAGTAAGAGTCCTCTCCTGTCTGATTTTTGACAGGGGAATAATGACCTCCTCATCTGCAGTAAGGGAAGAAATGAGTCCCTCACTGTCTGAGTTGTTCAGGAAAAAATGAGCCCCCTCATCGTCTGAGTTAATGAAGTAAGGGAATTCCTCGCATCGTCTGATTTGTTCCAGGAAGTAATGAGTCCTTCCATCTGTCAGTTAAAGGGAAGAATGAGTCCTCTTCTCTGTCGATGTTGTTCAGAATAATGACCTCCTCATCTGTCTGAGTTAAGGAAGTAAGATCCCGTCATATTCTGTTTTTTAATGGAAGAAAGATCCCGTCATTGCGATTTGTTAAGGGAAAAGAAAAAATCCCGTCATCTGTCCCCTGATGTTGTTCAAAAATAAACCCCTCGTCATTTTTCTCATGTTTTTCAGGGAAGAAAGGAGCCCTCGCACTGTCATGTTTTCAGGAAGTAAAGAGTCCTCGTCACTTCTGATTTAATGAAGAAAAAAAGAGTCCCGTCA
>CM031623.1:44019961-44034961 GCA_018398815.1 Conus ventricosus
TATTTTTCGGTCTGTCCGATTTTAGCGTAGATATTTTTTGACATCGGTCGGTGAAAAATGCCCTTTTTAAAAAAAAATTTTTGTCTTCAGAAGAGAGAGAGAAAGAATGAGCGGCCTTCTTCTCCTATTGTCACTTTTTATCGCCCTTTTGAAATGTCCGTGCTCTACGGAAAAAGGGCCCTTCACCAGGGTGGGGTGCCCCCTATGGCTTATTGTTTCCCAAAAGATTTTGGACTACAGAACTTTAAAAAAAGTACACTCTCGATAGATATTAAACTGCAACACCCGCCACACGCACGCACGCCGCACCCCCCCCCCCCCCCACATGTCCAACACAACACACACAAAACACCCCCAAAAAAACACACACTCCCCTTCCCTTTCTCTCTTCTCTCTCTCTCTCTCTCCTCACACACTCAAAACACACACCCACACACACACACACCCTTTATCTTAGAACCGGGTAGCACCTAAAATGACATTTTTTTAAAAAAATAGGTGGGATCCAGTAAAAAAACGATTTTTTTTGTGCACTTGGATCTGATGTTGTAACTTCTTTTTTTGATGAACTTTTAAAATTTATCGATTTTGATTTCGAACAGCTCTAGAAAAATTTACGAGGGCTTTCTGTGGCTGGTCTGCATAAAAAGATATCACATGGGAAACCCCCAAGCGACCCGTGGTTTGATATAGAATGCCTTTTAAAAACCCGTCGGTAAGACGGGCACTGAATGTTCCCGGGAAAACTTGCTAAACCCCGACGCGTAAAAGATTAAAAATTGTTATTTGAGAAATCAATGAAAAGATTTACTCCGCTATAAGCAGCTTTTAATCGACAAGTGTTCTGCGCACCCCAAAAAAAAACGCTCGAGATTTTAAAAAATTTTGGGGGAGGACTCTGAAGTCAATAAAAGTATTTTCCGTTTTGGCAAACCATTATCAACACAACTGTTTCAGCATTTTGAACGTTAAAAAAAGGAGTTGACCCTCCCTGATCCACTTTCCCGTTTCCAGCAGAAAGAACTTTTTTGCTTGATGTTGACTGTAAACCCCGTTTTTTTTGATAAGATATAACAAGGGAAAAATTTTAGACTCAAAAGGGCTTTAAAAAAAACAAAGCCCCTGGCCAGACGGACTTTTTGGGAGATTTTATAAGTATGCTATGCCCCCCCTTCTCCTTTTTTTTAAAAAAATTTTTTCAACAAACTCTTTGATTCGGGAATCTTTCCCTCCTGGTGTGAAGCCTTATCAACCATTGCAAAAGGTGTTTTTCTTCCCCTGAAATTATAGGGGTTTTTCCCCTGTTGAACATCGTTCTTTTATAAGCACATTTGAATAAACGCTTAACCAAATGGATCGAGGATAATATGAATAAACGATGCACAGGGGGGTTTTGGAAGGCATAGTACCACTGACCTTTTTTACACTCCGTCTTCGTGCAAAAAGCAACTTTTAACCACCCCAAAAATAGGGGGTTTTTATTGATTTAAAAGGCTTTCGCCTGATTGTTTTGAAATGCTTTGGTTGTCTTAAAAAAAAAGGGGTATAAAAGGAAAAGTACAATGAAATTAAAAAGTAGTACAGTTGCACCCGGGGTTAAAGTGGGGGAGACTTAACAAATATTTTTATGTTCCAAAGGTCTAAAGAAAGGGAGAAATGGCAGCCCGATTTTATTTTCTTTTTTTTTAAATTTTTTGCTGAAGAAATTACAGATATGGAAAGCATGGTTTCCTTTATCTCCTGACTTTAAAGGTTTGATTCTGCTGTTTTTCTGACGATTGGCGCCCCTGGGGTCCACTGCTAGGCTTCAAACAGCTGACGTTTTTATAAAACAGCTAGAAACTTTATTAATAGTGAAATGGAAAAATCCAAAGTTATTTTTTTGAAATGGCGGTTATAATGCTTTTAAAAGAAAGGGGTTTCACGTAGGCAACTAGCGATTGTTAAATCAAATATAAATATTTAGGGCAATTTTTTCCCTGGCCTTACTTTTTCTATTGCCTTGAGGTTTAGCATCCAGGGCAAAACCAGGTCATTTTTATATTGAAAATACTGTGGAAATTCAGGTGTGGCCCCAAAATTATTTTTCAAACTTTTTTATTGTCAGATCCAGCCCTTTTACCTTGGCCGAAGTTGGGGCTTAAACTGCAAAACCCCGGCAATAGAAAAAAACATTTGTTTTCACCAAAGATTTTGAATGTTTCTATAAAAGGCCTAAAGCCTTGGTTTATGGAGAAACGGTTTTTCCACTTTTTTAAACTTTTGCTAAAAGCGGAAGTATTGCATACCGTCGTTAATATCCTGCAATGTCTTCCCCAAAAGGTAAAATGTTATATATTACACTGCCGGGGGGTAAAACAATTTTGGGTTTTTATCGTTTCCCCCCCACATTTAAAACGTTTTCGGTTTTCGATATGTAGGGAAAATAAGGAGTTCCCAACGTAAACGTTTTCCCTTTTAAAATTAAAATCGGCTAATCGAATTTTTTCATTTTTAAGAATGGATAGCCACATGAAATTTAAAGGGCCGATTTCTCATTTTTTTTTTTATAAGCATTTTGGGGGAAAAGCCAAAAAAATTTTTCCGTAAAAAAAAAGTGACGCGAAAAACTTGATACGGTTTAGACTTGGTGTTTTCCCGTTCGAAACAAAACAAACTGCGGTATTCGGCGTCCCCCCGAGGGACGTGCTTTTCCCTTCTGCCTGTGAGTTGAATCGAATACCATTTCTGACGTATTTTTAAATACAAAATTATTCGGAGCGTTACTACCTTTCAAATTTTTTAGACGACATCGGGTTTTAAAATTTCTTAACCCCCTACGGAAAAAAACGTAAGCGTGGCTACATTCATAAGAAAGCCTTTTGGGGGGATTGGGCGACGAGTGCTTTGAACCATTGTTCCTGAGCACCGTCAAAAGTTGCCTTAAAAAAATTTCAACCGATATGTTATTGAGGGGTGGTGTGTGGGGGTGTGGTGTGTTGTTTTTGTGGTGTGTGTTGTGGTTTTTGGTGTGTGTGGGGTGTGTTGTGTGTGTGTGTTGTGTGAGAGAAGAGAGAGGGAGAGGGAGGAGTAAGAGAGAGAGAAGAGAGAAGAGGGGAGAGAGAGAGAGAGAGAGAGGAAGAGAGAGAGAGAGAGAGAGAGAGAAGAGAGAGAGAAAGAAAAATGGTCAAGTCGTTGTTTTTTTCGCGAGATTTATTGTTTTGATTTGTGTGTTTTGCATAATTGTATTTGACGTGTTGACCTTTCCCCTTTCTTATTTCATTTGCGATCAGTTTGATTTTGTTTTACCCCCTCCCCCGTTCCCATTGACACAGCAGTGGGCCTAGTTCAATAAAACTTTGTTTGTCTTGTCTCTCTTTCTCTCTCTCTCTCTCTCTCTCCTCTCTCTCTCTCTCTCTCGTTTTTATCTCCCCCTTTCTCTTCTCTCTCTCTCTTCCCCCTCTCCCCCTTTTATATTTATTTTAATTTTTTTATTTTTGTTAAATCGCCCTTTAATTTTTCCCCTCAAAATCCTCCTACAATTTTTAAAAAATTTTAAAATATAAATAATTGCTAAGCTACATTTCATTTTCCCAAAATTAATTTTAATTGTTCATTTAACAAAGCACTATTTTCTTGCCCCAAAAGCTCAATTTTGCCCATGCAGGAATTTTTACCCAAGCAAATCATGAAATCACCTTGCCTCTGTCTCTTTCTCTCATGCCGCTCGTCACTACTTCGTGGGGGTAGAGCTAAAACTTCATCGATTCTTCCATCGCCCATCGTTGAAAGGGGAAAAAAAGGGTTTTTAAAAAAAAAAAAAAACTCTGAGCAGATACAGTAGTTAATATGTTAGGGAATTCCCTCCACCTAGTAACTATTGAAGGAAGAGGGGGGGAAACCGAGAAGGATACCATCACACACACACACACACCACACACACACACACACACCACACCACACAACGACGCACGCACGCACGCACGCACGCACGCACGCACCACGCCCCGCCGCACGCAAAAACCCACACAACCACAACCACCACACACACATCTGATTAAGCGAGGCTCTGACGCCAAACGCGAATTGGGAAATCTGCGAACAGTTTTTCAGTGAGGCGCTGCCAAAACCTCATACAAAGTAAAGGGAGAGAAGAACAGCTTTTTTAGTGAGGGGCTGCAAGCCTCAACAGAGGGGAAGGGAGAGAAGAAAAGAAAAGAAAGAAGAAATGCAAAAGTCTGCGAGGGAAATTAAAACCCGAGCAAAAACAGAATGCTGCGGCTAAACAAATACAAACGGATTAGAAACAAAAAAAACGACCGTTTTTGCCTTTGGGCTTCTTCAGGGAAGATAAAAAAAATGAAGAAAGATGATGTGGAATCGATTCCCGCGTCTCTCCTTTTTACTCCCCATCCATTTTTGGCCCAATTGAGCGAAAGTATTGTCCGTCCTTCGTTTGATCGTCTTCAATGTCGTTTGTCTTGCCTGAAGAAGAACAAAGAGTTCAAGACGTGTTCTGTTTTGCCCTCGTAGCTTGCTTGTCTGTTTCGTTCTGTGGTACAGTAATTTTCCTTTTTAATTTGTTTTCAATTTCCGCCTGCAGACATCTCACTTTGAAACTAACATTCTGTTTTTAGAATTTCACCAAGGTACAGGTTATACAAACAAAGAAAGAATATTAAATTTTATAATCATATGAATACTGACTTTCAGACTGGCTGCACAATGAAAATATAATAGGCATCGAAAATTGTACTGGGGAGCCACACTGTCATATTCCAATGTTTCATGATGTATAGAGCCATTTGTGTGTTTTTTCGGTTTGGTTCAGCTTTCATGAACTGGAAGATCAGAATACTTCACCAGCTTGGGCAAACTGTTCCAATCTACATTCAAGGACTGTAGAACCAGTATCTGATAGCTAGCTGAGCTTAGGTGCTGAATTAGATAATGCAGATTGGATGATATGAAATTGCAGCTCCTTTGCGTAGTTTTGTTGGGTTTTTTTTTTCCAGAGGAGATGTCTTTGTCTTGATGAAATCATAACACAAATCATGCGATTGAATTCAGCTGTTACTCTGTTAGATTTCCATTTAGGTTTTGTAAGAAAACAGATTATTGTGAAAACGAAAATTCAAGAAATGGGGGGCAAAATACAATAGGAAACTAGAGGTAGATTTGTCACTAAAGCAGTGAAATGCTAAAAAAAATGTCGGGTATGATGTGTGCAGAAACTGAATACAAATCTCTACTGTCCATATCTTTGTCAGATTCAGGCATAGTACCTCTCTCTTCAACCCTTGTCAGATTCAGGCATAGTGCCTCTCTCTTCAGACCATTGCAAGCTTTCACGACATTCAGAGTTTCACCTCTGTCCGTCGTAGGTGGGCCTGAGATGAGTTTCCCCAGGCAGGGGCGCGCGCGGTGTGTGTGTGTGTGTGTTGTGTGTGTGTGTGTGTGTGTGTGTTGGGGGGTGTGGTGCGTGCTGTGCGTGGTGTGGTGTGGTGTGGTGGTGGTGTGTGTGTGTGTGTGCGGCGTGCCGGTGGCGTGCGGCGTCGGATGTGGTGCGCATGGCGCTCGAATGTGAGTGTGTGGTGTGTGTGTGTGTGTGTGTGTGTGTGTGTGTGTGTGTGTGTGTGTGTGTGTGTATTTATGTTGTCATTTTTTTTTCTCAGGCTGCAAAAGAGAGAGAGAGAGAGAGAGAGAAGAGAGAGAGGAGAGAGAGAGAGAGAGAGAGAGAGAGAGGTGTATGGATAACTGAACTCAATGTCAAGATATTTACCAATGTCGTTTGCCACCTCCTCATCCACCTTGCCGTCACAGTCATTGTCAACAATATCGCCTGACGGCCCACACGTCGGGTTACACTCCTGCACACACCACACCACACACACACACACACACACACACACACACACACACACAACACAACGCACACACACACAACGCACACACACACACACACCACACACACACACACAGCACCACACACACACACACACACCGCGCGCACACACACACACACACACACACACACACACACACACACACACACACACCACACACTAAATGATAGATAGATGTAGATAGGTAGATGAAGATTAGATAGATGTAGATGGGATAGTTTAAATAGATAAACAGATGGATATATAGTTCTAGGCACAGATACAGGTTTATAGGTATTCACACCCCACACACACACACACACACACACACACACACACACACACACACACACACACACACAAGAAAAGGTCTACGGTGGACATTGCCTTTTTCCTTCGCCAACTCCAGCAGAAGTGCAGAGAGCAGCGGATGCTCCTGTGTGTCGCATACATCGACCTCACCAAGGCCTTCGACTTAGTCAGTAGAGATGGTCTTTTCAAGGCACTCCAAAAGATCGAACCCCCCCCCCCCCCCCTCCCCTCACCCACCATCCCGTCCAAACTGCACAGCTTAGTTAAGTCCTTCAACTCCAACGTGAAACGGACCGTGCAGTTTAATGACAACCTCTCCAAACCCTTCAACATAGCCAATGGTGTCAAACAAGGCTGCATCCTTGCCCCCACCCTCTTTAGGACCTTCTTTGTTCGCCTCCTTAGGCATGCATTCAGCACAGCGCAAGAGGGATCTACCTGCAACCAATCAGATGGCAGGCTTTTCAATTTCACCCCGCATCAGAGCAAGGACAAAGGTGCGCTCATCAGAGATATGCCGTTTGCCAATGATGCCGCTGTTGCCACCCACACCCAGCGGGAATTGCTGTCACTGATGGACCGCTTCTCCCAGACCTGCAAAGCCTTTGGTCTGACTATCAGCCTTGAGAAGACAAATGCCCTTGGTCAAGACACGCCGTCACCACCAGCCATCACCATTGATGACATGAGCTTGATGTCATCTGTCAATTCTCGTACCTTGGTCCACCATCACCGATAACGTCTCCCTTGACACTGAGATCGACAAGAGATCGGGAAGGCAGCCACAGCACTTTCTCGCCTCAAACAAAGGGTGTGGACGAATCCCAAGCTGACCACAAAGACAAAGATAGCTGTGTAAAACGCCTGCGTTCTCAACACCTTGCTGTATGGCAGCGAGACATGGGCCACACATGCTCGCCAGGAGAAAAGGCTCAATTCCTCCCACCTTAGAGGCCTCCAGCGCATACTCGGCATCTCCTGGCAAGACAGAGTGACCAACACCGAAGTCCTGTCTTGCGCTGGCCTTCCTACCATGTATACCCTGCTGAGACACCGTTGGCTGCACTGACTGGGCCACGTTCGCAGCATGGAGGATGGTCGCCTCCCAAAGTCATCCTCTATGGAAAGCTTGCCACAGGGCAGAGAAGCATCGGCCGCCCACAGCTGAGATGTAAAGACATTTGCAAAAGAGACATGACGGCGCTTCAGATCAACTCTGAGTCCGGGGAGGACCTCACAGCAGACCCCAGCAGCTGGAGAAGCACTCTCAAGAAACAGCTGCAGATTGGCGTAGACAAACTAACTGCTGCTGCAGCAGAAAAGCGATCCTGTAGAAAGGCGGTGACAGCCAACAAACCAGTGTCAACATACAGATGTGCCACTGCCACTCTCGTATTGGTCTCTATAGCCACAGGCGACGCTGCTCGGGTTGGGCAGACACCCCAGACAGCTAAATGTTAGGTCGGATATACACTATCCATGGTCAACTACGACTGACGGAGGCCTACCAAACACACACAGACACACACACACACACATACAATATATATATATATATATATATATACAATTATAAACAAAGCTTGCTCTTATGTCTTAGTTTAAAAAGAAACAGGGGAAACAAGCATCCAAATCTGCAGTGGTAGATAACTCTGCCTAACTAACAGTATGTGCTTGAGTGGGTGAATGGGAATAATAATTGTTTCTCAAAAATGAGCCTTCAACAAGCTTATAGTCTCCAAGGGTGAGACAATCTCCAATGGGGAGGAAACTCACTAACATATAACTCCTGGTCAGATACCGGTATTTCGAAACCTTATTGTTTCTCCTCAATGACCGCGGAAAGTGGTAACTTGACTCCTCTGCCTTTTCGGTTTTAAGAAGAATGCTATCCCAGAAAAAGGCTTGTGTGCAATACCGTAGTATTTTGTTGAGTTTAAAAAAAAACCAAAGGTGCCACCTAAGAAGCAAAAGAAAATCATGAAAGAGCAAAACAAGCTACATTTTCTTGTGAAAAGTAGAAAACATAAAAAGATAACCTCTTAAGACACAAAGTGCTGAGGGCCGGTTCTTGGGATGAATCCGCAAGGGACTAAATTACAATAAACTAATAAATTCCAAGGATAAGTACCGAGCACCATTCCAGCAACTTACAGAGCAGCTTGGTGTTGCAATGACTGCAAGAAATGTTTAAATATTGTTTTGCTCTTTAGTGATTTTCTTTGCTTCTTAGGTGGCACCTTTGGTTGTTTTCTTGAAAACTCACAAACATACTAACGTATTGCACACCAGCCTTTTTCTGGGATAGCATTCGTCTTAAAATCGAAAAGGCAGAGGAGTCAAGTTACCACTTTCCGCGGTCACTGAGGAGAAACAGTCAGGTTTCGAAATACCGGTATCTGACCAGGATTGTATGGTTAGTGAGTTTTCCTCCCCATTGAGATTGTCTCACCCTTGCTTGCTGAAGCTCATTTTGAGAAACAATTATTATTCCCCATTCACCCACTCAAGCACATACTGTTAGCTAGGCAGAGTTATCTACCACTGCGATGTGGATGCTTGTCTGCCCCTGTTTCTTCAATCTAAACAAAAGAGCAAGCTTTGTTTATAATTGAATATTTCTTTGCAGTCATTGCAACACCAAGCTGCTCTGTAAGTTGCTGGAATGGTGGTATCCTTGGAATATATATAATATATATATATATATATATATATAATATAATATAATATATAATATCTAGATAGATAGATAGATAGATAGATCGAGATAGATAGATCAATGTGATTAAAATACCCAAAATGATTTTTAGAGTGCTCAACCCCTTGGGAGCAACATTTGTTAAAATAAGGTTTTAAAAGAATGATCTACAAATTTGTTTCGAGCGCGTGCGCTGATGACAGCGCAGCGCGCTCGAAACAAATTTGTAGATCACTTCTTTTAAAACCTTATTTTAACATATATATATATAATATATATTCTGGAATTGAGGAGATAAATGACTGTGTGTTCGTTAAATGTGTCTAATGTTATTGTGCCAGCCTGACGAAAACCGATGGGCCGAAACGCGTTGTCTCTATTTTCCAACGTGTTTGTTCCAATCGCTCGGCGTTCCAGTAACCCTACTTTTGCTCCAATGCTTCAGCTATCGGCTACTGTCACCACCACTTTGAAGCTATAATTGTTCTGCTTTTCGTCTTTTAGAAAATGTACCATTGCCCAAATAGAATAAATGGTAATAAAAAAAATAACAATGATAAACACATAAAACACTGGCGCCGTATTAAGACAAGGAACATCGAAACAAAAATAATAAAATGAAAATAATGATAATAATCACTGACTTGACGTCAGCGCAAGCATAACCATCAGTACGACTATCAACATGATCACCATGGTCAGTTTGGCTTAAAAAACGCGGATGACCGACAACAGAAGAAACTAAGAGGTAACAGTGTGTCTTCCTTGTGGACAGTGTGCCTTCCTTGTGACCTGCCAGACTGCAGATACTGGTGCCCACGTCAGATTCGTTCCACTTGTTTTAAATAAATTTATTTCCAATTTCCGATCATATACAGCTTTTAGAGTAAATGTGGGAAATGTGAACAACATGAAGCTACTGCTTGAAGCGTCCTCAAATGTTTCTGATTATACAAATGGCAAAAGCAATCCATCCCACTTCTACATGCATACTATGTGATACGGTACAGTCACTGCCCTAACAGGCCCAGTGTGGTCGACTGGGGCTGCAATCAACATGGAATGAAATGGAAAACGGCAACAATCACATCATCATTACACCCGCTGTTAATTAAACACATGGAACGCAACATTCTCTCCCGATGTTAGGTGTCTACGTCGAGAAAAACGTCTGCCCTTCATATACTTTAAGACTGCCCAGTGTGAACAGGGCTACACAAGTTAAAAGCTATGGATACTGGACAATTTGAAAACATTGACCATATTTTCTATGACATATGTATTACGGACATCACACATGCTATTGCCTGGGCAGACTTGGTCACACTAATGCGATTTTTTAAAGTATTTTCAGATGTATTCTCAGTGCCGTGTCTAGATTCTAACATGTGAAGGAGAGGTTGCGAGAAAATGACCAGAGACAGTGGGTTTGACATTCTCGGTGATTTCTGTTGCCTTTTGTTCTCATCATATATCGTCGACGATCAACAGACGTTAAATTAACCATTGAGCTGAACAGAACCTGCTGCTGCTATCACAACTAAGTGACCAAGACACGTGCAGACACTCACGGCGTTAATCGGTGCCAGACGCATGCCTCCAAGAAAGGCGTAGAATCCCAAATGCGAGCACCGGTGGCGAGCAGCATGAAGGTCACCAAGGGATCAGGGTGGTAGGGGTTATGAGAGCAGGCGTATCAATCGTCCAAGGTGGAAATTTGGCTTGAGGGAGCCATTAACAGGTTGCTGTGTGACAAACGTGAACATACGAGGTTTTCATTTGTCCTAGGTGACTCGATCTCTCTCTCTCTCTCTATCTCTCTCTCTCTCCTCTCTCTCTCTCTCTCTCTCTCTCTCTTCTCTCTCTCTCTCTCGGGCTCGTCAGTTGATAATAAAGAGAATTATTCAGCTGCTAGAGCTTATCAAGAGAGCATTGTTTAGTACAGTGTTCCATGCATTGTTAATCCTGACATTAATTATGAAATCATTTTGGCCGAAAATTTCATTGGTGTGTTTGTGTTTAGTATGATGCAAGCACACATGGATACTCTCTGTTCTCTGCAATTATTTGCATTTTTGCTTGGTTTTCAGTAGCACCATCGACTGGGGGGGGCTTCATTCTTCTCTTTCTTAAGCAAACAAAATATACAACAAACAAATCCATGGTCATCACTCTGTCAATATTGTCATGTACCGTCAATTGCCAATATCTCGTGTTGAAGTGTATCTGTGCTTGTCTACAAATATACAGTATGTTTTAGGAATTCAGACCACTGAAGTCCAAACGTGCTTTTACATCTCACTTTGATCATATGATATATATATATTATATATATATATATTTTATATATATATATATAGAGAAGAGATATATCTATATATAGATATTATTAAATCAGTATATTTAAAATTGCCTAAAAACATTTTTTTAAGTGCTAAACACTTGGGCGAGCAAATTAGTTTAAAAACAAGGTTAAAAGAGGATCTTGAAATACTATCTACAAATTTAGCAACTTATAAACACCAAAACAGAATTTGTAAAAACTGGCAGGGCATAAATGGAAATCGTTGATTAGTGAAACACACCCAAAACAAAAACCTGAATGCCCCCAAAAACACGTGCAGCCAACCAGCACGTGCAAATACAACCGCAAACGGGGCCCACACCGCTATTATAACATCGGCGGTGGGCAAACCAATAACATCATGCATGACAGCGCTAACACGCTTGTGAATCAATTTGGAGATAGTTTTAAGATTCCTCCTTTAACTTGTTTTAAACTATTTACTTTTATTAAAGATATTTATATTATATGTATATATATATATATATATATAACTTATATATATATATATTATATTGAATTATAAACAAAGTCTTGGCCTTATGTCTTAGGATGGAGAAAATAGGGAGGCAGAGATAAGCATTCATATCTGCAGTGTTGATGATTCTGCCTACTTACAGTATGTGCTTGAATGGGTGCATTGGGGATAAAAAAATGCTTCTCCAATGAACCTTCTGCTGATTATAGTCCTCCAAATGGGAGACCACCTCCTAATAGGGAGGGGAAACTCACTAACATATAACTCCTGGTTCATATACCGATCATTTCGAAACTTGGTGGTTTCTCTCAGTGACCGCGGAAAGTGGTAATGTGACCTCTCTGCCTTTTCAGTTTTTAGAAGAATGCAATCCACACTTTCCTGGGGGTCACTGAGGAGAAAACAACCAAGTTTCGAAAAATATCGGTATATGACCAGGAGTTATTTGTTTGTGAGTTTCCCTCCCTTT
Source organism: Conus ventricosus (assembly GCA_018398815.1). Classification (NCBI taxonomy): domain Eukaryota; kingdom Metazoa; phylum Mollusca; class Gastropoda; order Neogastropoda; family Conidae; genus Conus; species Conus ventricosus. The sequence continues at coordinate 44,032,127 of CM031623.1, forward strand.
TGGAGGTGTCTCCCATTGGAGACTTTAAGATTGCTGAGGTTCATTGTGAGAAGCATTTTTTCCCATTCAACCATTCAAGAACATACTGTTAGTTAGGCAGAATCATCTCACCACTGCAGTTATGACTGCTTATCTCCCCCTATTTCTTCAATATAAGACATAAGAGCATGCTTTGTTTATAATTCAATATTTCTTGCAGTCATTGCAACCATGCTGCTCTTAAGTTGCTGGAACAGGTGGCTCGGTTCTTATCCTTGGGAATTTTAGTAGTGTTTTGTATTTTAGTCACTTGCGGATTCATTCCAGATAACTGGCCCTAGCCACTTGTGTCTTAAGAGGATATCTTTTTATATTTTCTAACTTTTCACAAGATAATGTAGCTTGTTTGCTCTTCTCATGATTTTTCTTTTGCTTCTTAGGTGGAATGCTTTGGTTGGTTTTTGAAAAATCAACAAAAAATACTATCGTTTGCACACCAGCCTTTTCTGGGATTGCATTATTCTTAAAAATGAAAAGGGCAGAGGAGTTCAAATTTTCTCCTTTCCGCGGGTCACTGAGGAGAAAACTCCAAGTTTCGAAATATCGGTATATGACCAGGTGTTTTTTTCGTTAGTGTGTTTCCCTCCCTATTGGAGGGTGTCTCCCCCTTTGGAGACTATATGCTGGCTGAAGGTTCATTGTGAGAAGCATTTTTTTCCCAGGCACCCATTCAAGAACATTCTGGTTGTAGGCAAGAATAATATTCCACTGCAGTTATGAATGCTTATCTCCCCTTTTTCTTCAATCTATGGGAACTTAAGAGAAAGCGTGGTTTATAATTCAATTATTTCTTGCTGTCATTGCAAACCCAAGCTGCTCTTAAGTTGCTGGAACGGTGATCGGTACTTATCCTTGGAATTAGTAGTTTTTTGGTATTTTTAGTCCTTGCGGATTCATTCCAAGAACTGGCCCTCAGCACTTGTGTCTTAAGAGGATATCTTTTTATACCTTTTTACTTTTCACAAGAAATGTAGATTGTTTGCTCTTTCATGATTTTCTTTTGTTTCTTAGGTGGACACCTTTGGTTTGGTTTTTGAAAATCAACAAAAATATACGGTATTGCACACCAGCCTGTTCTCGGATTGCATTCTTCTTCAAACTGAAAGGCAGAGGAGTTTAAAAATTAAACCACTTTCCGCGGTCACTGAGGAGAACCACAAGTTTCGAATATCGGGATCTGACCAGGAGTTATATGTGTAGTGTGTTTCCCTCCCTATTGGAGGGTGTCTCCCTATTGGAGAATATAAGCGTGCTGAAGGATCATTGTGAGAGAAAGCATTTTTTTTCCCATTCTCCCATTCTAGCACAATAATGTTTGTTAGGCAGTATCATCTACCACTGCAGATTATGAATGCTTAGCTCCCCCGATTTCTTCAATCTAAGACATAAGAGCAAGCGTTGTTTATAATTCATTATTCTTGCAGTCATTGTAACAACCAAGCTGCTCTGTAAGGATGCTGGAACGGTGATGGTACTTATCCTTGGTATTTAGTAGTTTTTTTTATATATATATATATAGTGAGGAGAGAGAGAGAGGAGAGAGAGGAGTGGAGAGAGTGAGAGAGAGAGAGGAGAGAGAGAGTTATATTTTAAAACTTTTATAGATTATTGTTTTATAGTTATGGGAGAATTTGGAAAATTAAAATAAATGGACATGTGGGAAATACTTATTATTGGGACGCAATGGTTTGCGTTTCACGCATTTATTTTTTGTTTTTGCCATTCTCATGGCGCCGACTCCTTGCCTGTGACAATGGGAGCTGCTGTTTTTTGACTTTTCTGTTTCAAGTTGGCTCAATCAGTTTGATTTAATAGCCTTCCTGCTAAAACAATCAGTCTTCTTAAAAAAGAGAAATGAAAATGATTAGGATTATTTTTGCTTTGGGAAGCTGATAATGATGTTTTGGCATCTATGTCTCATTATGCATACAGTGCCGAAGAGAAAGCACACTGACGGGTGAATACAGTTCGATGGGAATAACTTTCGGAAAGGAACTTTAGATAGAGACTCGGAAACTGTGAATTTCATTTGACGTAACAATCCCCTACTATATGAAGATTGAGCCTCCTGTTTAGTTTGAGTTTACTTTTATATTCAATGCACTGCAATCAAAATCCTCTCAAAATTGTATACATTGTTTTTATAGCCATCCCTTTTCTGAACTTTCTTTTCTTTTCTTTTCTTTCTTTTTTTTTTTTTTTTACAATTCCCAGTTAGCTGCTGGGAATGGTACCAAATATGACATTGCCAGATCTCCTCTCGTCAGCTACCAAACAGAAGAGCCTGGTAAGAGTAATGGCGGGCTGCCTCAATACGTCCCCCACCACCCCCCACCCAAACGACCATAGCGGTCAGGGGAATACTAAACGACTGGACTGACGTTAGATTCTCTTTACACAATTGTGACATGTATATGCTGATGTTGGTTGTGCCGCAAGAGTAGAACTAAACGCCAAATATAGTAATATCAAACGTAATACTCCCCCTCCGCAAACTTTTCTTTCAATTTAATGTATGGATAGTACTCATTTTTCATGGGCTCATCACGGTTTATGCATGGCCGATACCAAATCTCCCCAATCCCCAACACCGTCACCCCCACTCTGTCACCTACACTTGCCCATCCAATCCTTCCCCCACATCCCTCCTCACCCACAGGTATGTATGCATACATTCGTATGCAAGCGATAGTACGTTGATTTGATTTGGTTTTATCAAGTTGTTTCTCACAACATATCACAAAAGAACACACACGCAGGCAGATCATATTTGTCGCCGAAATGATAGCTATTATT
>CM031623.1:44039961-44049961 GCA_018398815.1 Conus ventricosus
CAGAGAACGTTCGGCTTCTATAAGGACATATGACCCATTCAGCTGAAAGAAAATTAGAAACAAGAACGTTGCTGCAACTATCTGAAATGGCATTTTGATGGCAGAAAACAAACAACAACAACAACAACAGTTTAAAAGACTCCAACCTGCGAAATCCACGGCAAAGGGCAGAAGGAAGGTGCCGATATGCTCTGTTGTGGACAACAGTATCATTCTCTGAGGCCACGATGCGGTTTAGACCTCCACAATGCCTCGGGCAGGGTGCTCGCGGAAAACAAAGTCTTCACCCACAGGTGGACACAGCATAAAGCTTCTCGGTCAGATGGTTCGCTCGATGATGAAAGGAAGGAAACAGAATGGCCTTCCGTTTCCGCTAATGCGGCGATGGGTTTGGCTAGAAGTGATGTCGCTCGATGAAAATCACTGGTAGTTGATCTTTGATTAATGTGTAAGTTATGGAACTTGTTCCAGGGTCCGTTGTCAAGGTGTCGTATTTTCTGTCGTCCCATGCAAGCAAAGAGTCCGATTATTGTATCAGTTTAATTTTGATATGAACGCTAATATTTCTCAGAAGGAATCTAACATAATCACAGTAAAAAAAAATAAATTAAAAAAAGTTCCCTTACCTATCGGATGATGTGGCACTAATCTGCCCAGAGGATCACCATGTCTGGGCATGAAATGGACGGAAGGTGTACCCTTCCTCTCCTTTCAGCAGCCTTTTTTACTGTCCCCAAACTGAATCAGGTATATTTACTGCTGGATGTGCAGAAGGGTTCAAGAAGGAGAAAACAAAATCCCAAAGCGTGGTTCGAACTGACAATCCATCCAATCAGTCTGCCGCCATTTGGACTACAGTCCTCTCAAATAAAACTGTTCATTTAATATTCAATACAAAGCTGACGGATGCCTGGTACCCATCGTCAACACAGCGCAGGCCTTCCAATAGGGATGGTACTGGAATGCTCTAAAGGTGGCGAAGGACTGTGCTTCTCTGGGTCCTCCCCAGCACCTTCGGGTCTTGTCTTTTTCTTCAATACAAAGTATGTCATTCAACAATGCGACTTGGTTATGATAATTTACAATGGCCATGAAAGATTGCCAAGCAGATTAAAAAGCATAGAATGTCGTTGATGAATTAATGAAAAGTCACACACACACACACCACACACACACACACACACACAACACACACTCACACTCACACACATACACACACACACACCAAGGATAACACACACACACGCACACTCACACGCACACACACACACACACCACACTCACACACACACACACCACACACACACACACACACATTACACGCACGCAGGCACCCACGCACGCACGCACGCATTGCACGCACGCACAAACACAAAAAAATACACACCACACACACACCACACACACCACACACACACACACAAGTTCATAAAGATTTCCAGCTGTTAAATGCATAGATAATGTCGTTGATGACTTAAACAAAAAGTCACACACACACACACACACACAACACACACACCCAGGTACACACAACACACACACACAACACACACACACACACACACACACTAAGTATACACACACACGCGCTCTCCACCACGCACACACACACACACACAACACACACCAACACACACACAACTCACACACACACACACACATACACGCACGCAGGCACGCACGCAGGCCAACCACGCACGCACGCACGCTCACACACACACACTAACCAACACACAACACACACACACACACACACACCACATGTCATAAAGATTTCCAGCAGATTAAAAAAGCGCATAGAATGTCGTTGATGACATAAACAAAAAGTCACACCACACACACACACACACACACACACACACACACACACACACAGGTACACTCACACACACCAACACAAACACACCACACAATCACACACACACACGGTTCGGTTTGTTTGGTTGGGATTTCTTACACGATGTTTAAAACATTTAACAGAGAACTGGATAGTAATTTTACATTATTTATTTAACAAATGTTGGGAATGTGGACAAGTTCCCGATATATGGAGACGTCTATTGTGGACTCCTATTCTAAAGCAGGAACGCCTCGGTACTGAGAAGTATAGCTCATAGACCAATTTCAGTCAGTCTCATACTGGGAAAAGTAATGGAAAAAAAATTAATAATTTTTAGGATGGCTATTACTGCTGATAAAAATCGATGTATTGTCTTCACTTCTATCTGGGATTTAGAAAAGGACGAAGTACAATTGATCACCTGACATCGACACTAACTACTCATATTTGAACAGTTGGCTAAAACGTTAAAGTGTCCTTGCTTCCTCTTAGATCTTACTAAAGCTTTCCGATAGGAGTGATTGGCACAGCCGATATTATATAAATTTAAAAACAAATTGGTCTTTTTTTTTTTTTTTTTTTCTGGTACACGTCTACAATTATGGTGAATTCATTTTTTAAGGGGAGACACATAATGACCAAAGTTGGTGTGACTTTATCATAACCCAAGATCTTTATATATGGGATGCATGGTTCTATAATCTCAACATTGTTTTTCATTGTTATGCTTATAGGACTTTTATACATGTTTTTCATCATATACCAAGTCTAGCTCATTTTGATTGGATGACATGGCAATATGAGATTAATGTATCTTTAAAGGGGTAAGACCAATTTACGTCACATAAATTCTATTCAGAAAGCTACTTTCTGCACGAGCTGGATAAATTAATTAGTTATATGCATTTGAATGGCTTTCAATTCTCTGTTGATTAAGACACATTTGGTTCTCTTGAACAATGGACAAACCATAAGTAACCTGCCTTTATTCTTTCTGGGAGGACGGGAAATTTATTTATAAACTTTAAGTTAAAATTTTTAGGTGTTACTTACACCAAAATACTAAACTGGAAAAAACATATTGGAATCTATTGTTTACTATAGCAGTTAAATGTTTGAATTTTCTAAAAATTGTCAGTCATTCTCCTTGGGGAAGGATACTAAAGTTTTGTTGCATTTAGCATAACTGTCTTGTACGATCAAGATTGACTTTCGGACAGGTAAATATTCTTTTATGCATTCGCGATCGCATTTAAAGAATCTCTCAAAGAATTGAACAGTAAAGCTGTAAAGTTGGCACTGGGTGTACCTGTGCACACTATGTCCCCTATGATGTTATAAGTAGCAGGACTTTTGCCACTCTGATGAAGAAAGGAAAAAGTTCTGTAAATATATGTAGTGAGACGGATTGCGTGTGGACGACTTGAAGAGTTAAATACACCGGTTACGACATTGATTTTTCGAATAAATGCCACAGAACTGAAAAATTTCAAATTTAGAGGACGCTTCGTTCATACTGTTCAAGACGTTTTTTTAATTCATCAAAGATTGACCACACGAGGTAGCGCCCGGTAACTGGTCCGCGGTTACCCCCTTGGGAACTAACCGGATGTAACAGTTAACATTTGTTCTTCTGATCTAAATAAAGCGATTTCGGCCGACATTGTGTTAGGCAGCATCTGTCATAATTGAGAAATGGAAAGAAAAAGGTTACTAACTATTGATGTATACATGTGGACTCAGTTCTTGATGATGGTATGTGCGGATATGGCTTTGTAATTCCAGATCTTTCAAAGCTGAAAAATCTTATAATTTAGGTGAGGGTCATTCCATATTTACAGCCTGAATAATTGCTGTCCTGATGGCATTAAATTATTAATTTCCTTGCCAGTCTCAAATATTTAAATATCCTGTTTTGTGCTTGATTCCACAGTCAGTATTAAAAAGTTTGTATGTTTTGAAAATTCACAAAGAGAAGGAATTATTATTTGAGAATTAAGTACATGTTGCACAGTCTTTACCCATGAAAGGGTACTATTTGTATATTTCTTGGGTTCCATCGCACACCTCCTTCGTTTTTAATGATCAAGAAGATAGAGCTGCAAAAAGGGGTGCTAAGAAGTATTTGTAGTATTAAGGTTGATTGTCCTGGATCATACAAGGAAATTGTCATATAATCGTGAGCGGATTTCTGGAAGTCAATACAGTTCCTCTCAAAACCCTCGTCAGCTAACTCTGTCTAATTTGTGTCGATTAGCCGACCGGTTTCTAGCCTGACTTTTAGACTTTTATGTAATTCCACTACGATACCAAGTATTGCCAGACTGGTAGTGCGTTTGTCGTTGGGGTCTTTTCAGCTCTCAACAATGTGATTTTTGGATTGTGAACTACGAACCTTTTTGAAATGGGGTTATAACCAAGTGCTGACACTGGGCATTTTAATGTGTTTGACCTTTTTTAGATTCGTTGCCAGTTGTTTCTCTTGTTAAAAATAACGAGTAACCTTTTGGGAAGTCCATTAAGAAACATTTTATTATCATAATCGGAAGTTTGATTATTTTAGTTATTTTTTATCTATTTTTTCATAGTTACTGTCCTGCAATTTCATCTATCTCTTTTTTCGTTCCATGTAGCCAAATCGTCCTCTTTTCTTTTATGATTAATAGTCTAAATTGATGAAACAATATGTTATTTAGACGTTCTGCAATCACCTAGATGTGGACGAGACGTAAAAACAGAATTCCTTCCTACTCACACACAAACACACACACACTCGCGCGCGCTGCGCGCGCGCACACACACACACACACACACACACACACAAAGTATATAACACACACACGCAACTCACAAGCACACAAACCCACACACACACACACACTCAAAACAAACACACCACACACCACATTACACGCACGCAGGCACGCACGCACGCACCCACGCACGCACGCACGCAACGCAAGCACGCACGCACGAGCGCGCGCGCACACACACACACACCACACACACACACAACACAACAAGGTACACACCCCCACACACACACACACACAAAAAAACACACACACACACACAACAAAGTATCAACAAATACACGCACTCACACGCACACACACACACACAACACACACACACCACACACAAACACACACGCATCACAGACCCTCACACACACACTCCACACACATACACACTCACTTACACACACACCACAACACACCCACAACATACATCGACTCGCAGGACGCAGGCACGCACGCAGCACGCACGCACACAAACACACTCACACACACTCACAAACACACACACACACACACACACAACACACACACTCACGCACACACACACACAAAAGTTCCTTAATTGGTAGTTCTAAGGCTACCATGCGGAACCACACTGTTTTGATGCTAAGAACAATTCGTTTGTTTTAAAAAAAAAAAAGACCAAAACAAACAAACAATAACCACTCAGTGTTACAATCAAGTTGTAGACCCGTAGGTCTGCATATTTTACGGCTCATGTCAAGCGTCTGTCTGTCATTGTTATTGCTATACGGATATTTTACGGTCATGTCAGGTTGTTTTATTGTACTGCTATACAGAGGACATTCAGATGTATTATCTTTTATCTTCATACCACAGGACGTGAAGTGTGACTCTTTCGGTCTGCACCGAAGTATGCTCTAAACGCAAGCTTGTGCAGCCTCAGGACAGATCGCCATTTGCAACGTGTGGCATGTGCCAAAGAAAAATAGGTATGTTTGGTGGATGAGATTCACCCTAGACACGCTCCAAGCTCCCCCCCCACTCCCCCCCCCCCCCACCCCCCCCCCCCCACCCTCTCAAATCTCAGCTGGTCACTGACAGGATTACATGCCGACAGGGTTTCACAAGTTGTAGTGTGAAAGGCCGACAGACACGTATGACTGAATCCGATTTAAAATTGCGCCATGGAAAAGCTTTGTGTCCATTTATGACAAATACTATGATATATCACTATGCTATGGCAACACTATGTTGTACGATATATCACTTGTTGTGATATTATCACTATGTTCGATTATAAACGATATATGATACAACCAATGGTATGATTATCACTATGCTCTTGATACATCATATGCTACGATATATCACTATTGATACGATATATCACTATGTTGTGATATATCACTATTGATGTGCTGTAAATTACTATGTTACTATTATCAATATGTTGTGATATATCAGCTATGCTACGATTATAACACCTTGCTATGATAAAACACATCGTATGATATAGCACTATGCTATGATAATTCACTGTGCTTTGATATTTCACTATGCTATGATATATCATAGGCTTTTGATGCAACACTATGCTAGATAGTGATAATAGCCACTCAGCCTTAGAGGGGTAACAACCGCTAGCTAAGAGGGGTAACAACCACTCAGCTAGGCAGGGGGGTAACAAACCGATAGCTAAAGAGAGGTCACAACCACTCAGCTTTAAGAGGGGTTAACAACCACTCAGCTAATGTGGGGTGGTAACAACCACTCAGCTAAGGAGGGGTAAACAACCACTCAGTAGGAGTGGTAACAACCGACCTAAGCTAAGAGTGGTAAACAAACCATCAGTAAAGAGGGGTAACAACAATCGCTCAAGAGGGGTAACAACCACTCAGTAAGGAGGTAACAACACGTCAGCTATGAGGGCAACAACCCATTCAGCTAAGAGGCGGGAACAACCACTCAGCTAAGAGTGGTAACAAACCGCCATCAGCTAAGAGGGGGTAACAACCATCTAAGCGTATGAAGGGTAACAACCACTCAGCTAAAAGGGATAAAACCAATCAAGCTACGATGGGTACAACCCTCAGTAAGAGGGGTTAACAAACCATCGCTCTAAGAGGGGTAACAACCACTCTGCTATAAAAGGGGTAACGCCCACTCAGCTAAGAGGGGTAACAACCATATCAGCAAAGAGGGGTGGACAACCCACTTAGCTAAGAGGGGTACAACCACTCAGCTAAGAGGCGGTAGCAACCACTCAGCTAAGAGGGGTGACAACCACTCAGCTAAGACGGGGGGTGACAACCAATCAGCTAAGAGGGGGGTGACAAACCACTCAGGTGAAGGGGTAGCATTCACTCAGCTAAGAGGGGTGACAACAATCAGCTAAGCGTGATAATAACTACTCAGCTAAGAGGTGATAGCAAGCCACTCAGCTAAGAGGGGTAAACAATAACCTCAGCTAAGGGGGTAAGAACCAATCAACTTGATAGGAGTGTGACCAGTCATTAAGAGTGAATAAACAACCACTCAGCTAAGAGGGGTTAACAACACTCAGCTGAGAGCGGTGAACGTGGGGTGTGTGTGTGTGTGTGTTGTGTGTGTGTGTGTGTGGTGTGTGGGTGTGTGTGTGTGTGTGTGTGTGTTGTGTGCGGTGTGTGAGGGTTGCGTGTGTGAGTGTGCGACGTGGTGTGTGTGTGTGTGTGTGTGTGTGTGTGTGGGTGTTGTGTGTGTGTGAGTGTGTGTGCTGTGTGTGTGTTGTGTGTGTGGGTGTGTGTCTATAGAGGAGAGGTGAGAGAGGAGAGAGGAGAGAGTGAGAGAGGAGGGGAGAGAGAGCGAGAGAGAGTGAGACGCAAGGTAGATCTGGCATTCAAAAGCAAAGACGACGATTCCGTCTGGCTAATTCGGGGGGGACATGTATGGATACAGGGGTGTCGTCATCTGTTAGCTACTAAACATAATCACGGTCATTTCGGTTGGTCATGCTAGTACTCCGGACCAACCACGTCCTCGGGCAGGACGAATTTAAGCGTCAGATGAAGTGAAATCACGTTTACAGGTACTCCGTCACTTCCTCCGTGGACTGCACCACACGGCTTTGTTGGACTGTCTAGGTTTTGCACACAGTCATAACACTTGCATATATACATGCGGGGCTTTCTTAAAATGGATTAGAGAGAGAGAGGGAGGAGATGGAGGAGAGAGTGAGTGTTGAGAGAGAGATGAGAGAGAGGAGAGGAGAGACAGAGTAGAGAGACAGAGACAGAGCAGAGGAGAGAGAGACAGAGACGAGAGAGAGAGAATTTTCAAGAGATATATATGCCGTGACACGTCAACAGGTAGTAACCAGCACGGATATAGCATCAGTATGGTTGTGGACTTCTGTGGGGCACCGTAAGAAAGAAAGCACAGATTGCGCCATTTGAGAGTCGTCGGAGCGTCATGGTCACAAAATCTGCTAGGTCAATTGTGCTTTACCTTACAGTTTTCCTAACACCATCCACCATCCGATTCGTATGCCCAACCCAGACCCAAACCACCACCATTACCCCTGTTTCTTTTTCTCTCAGGGGTTTATGACTTGCCATGTCGGATGGGATTATGTAATTTCACATCGTGACGGTTGCATCAATGGGGGGGATAGGTGTCGGGAGCTTGTGTTTGAAAACGCTTATAGACTTTATTACAAGTTGCGGATATGCCTAAACACTGCGTGGTAGGATTCTGATGCCCCTGTCACGTTATCCCCGTCCAGTCGCAGGCCGTCTTTATCCTTGTTTTCGATGATGACGACCACCATGTTGGTGAACTCTCCGTTGGGAGCGGACACGGCGGCCCAGGTGTAGTCCGAGGCATACTGAGGCTCGGGGAGAAGGAGCGTCATGGCGGGGTCTCCTTGGTATGGACCATCACTTTGCCAACTCTTGGTGAACATGGCTATCATCACAGGCTTGCTGGCTGTCATTTTTGCGTGTAGGGGTTCCCCTCTGTCAAGTTCCTGGAAAAAAAGAAAAAAAGAAAAATTGCATCCGTAGACCTACCAATCCATCCAAGCACGTGCCTGGCAAGGCTTTTCATCCAACAGCTGAATGGCAGCTGGAGAACATCATCAGCCCATCCATCCGTTTACCCACCGCCCTCTTGACTCCCTGTCATTCCACTCGTCAGTGATGCACAAGCACGCTCGCTCATCAGTAATCATCTACAGAACACCGACTCTTTCTTGTGGAAGCAAAGGTCTTAACCACAGGCAGACCGCAGAGTTCTTAGGCGTCGGTCAGTCCAAATACAAACCAGCAAATTGACACACATCTGATAAATGACATTAGTTAAGGTACTGAAACTTTCAAATCTGCCCCATCCCATCGCTGTCAACTCTCACACACTTCCCCCATGCTTTATAGAAACAAAATATACGGTGACGCAAAATGCTTGTTTGCAACACACTAAACAGAACACAAAAATGGGGTGATAAGACAGAAAGAGATCATGTACCCAAAAAAAAAGACCAAAAAGTAGAGATCACGCCCATGTAGCACATACTCTCTCACAAAACGTATTAACGCATACACAGAGATTTAAACACAAACATCTCCCTTGGGCCATGACCGTATCCATGTTGCGCCACGTTTAAAGCATACAGACTTACCTTTGGTGTCCAAGTCCATGCTTCCACTTTGCAATTATCCAATGAAATCGGAATTCTACCACTTGAAGAACAAATGAAACTTGCTTCGCCTTAGTATAGACTGAGGTTCAACTGTTTGAAACTGTAATCATGGAGACCTTATTACAGAATCAAATAACCCCTCCCCCCCCCCCCCCCCCCTCACACACACACACACACACACACCACACACACACACACACACACACACGCGCGCGCGCGCGCGCGCGCGCACTTACGCAAGCACGGCTACGAAATGCGTTTATTTGAAAGGCCTGTCAAAGCTAACTAAGGAACAGACAGACAAACAAACGAAAATATAAGCTGAACATTCCCAGGCACTGCAGAGACCGTTCGGGCTTCTATAAAGACATACAGACCCATCAGCTGAAAGAAATAGAAACATGAACGTTGCACAACTATCTGAAATGGCATTTTAGATGGCAGAAACAACAACAACAACAACAACAACAACAGTTTAAAAGACTCCAACCTGGAAACCACCGGCAACGGGCAGAAGGAAGGTGCCGATGCCACTGATGTGGACCACAGTATCATTCTCTGAGGCCACGATGCGGTAGACATCCCCAATGCCTCGGGCAGGAGTGCTCGCGGAAACAAAGTCTTCACCCCAGGTGGACACAGGCATAAGCATCTCGGTCAGATGGTCGCTCGATGAAGAAAGGAAGGGAACAGCTGCCCTCCGGTTTCCGCTAATGGCGG
>CM031623.1:44052461-44054961 GCA_018398815.1 Conus ventricosus
ATGCCGACAGGATTACAAGTGTAGTGTGAAAGAGCAGACAGACACGTTGACTGAATCCGATTTACAATTGGCCATGGAAAAGCTTTGTGTCCATATAATGACAAATAATATGATATATCACTATGCTATGATGCAACACTATGATGCTACGATATATCACTATGCTGTGATATATCACTATGCTACGATATAACACTATACTATGATACAACACCATGGTATGATATATCACTATGCTATGATACATCACTATGCTACGATATATCACTATGCTACGATATATCACTATGTTGTGATATATCACTATGCTGTGATACATTACTATGATACTATATATCACTATGTTGTGATATATCGCTATGCTACGATATAACACCATGCTATCAACAACACATCGTATGATATAGCACTATGCTATGATACATCACTGTGCTATGATATATAACTATGCTATGATATATCACTAGGCTATGATGCAACACTATGCTATGATAGTGATAATAGCCACTCAGCTAAGAGGGGTAACAACCGCTTAGCTAAGAGGGTACCACTCAGCTAAGAGGGTAACAACCGCTCAGCTAAGAGAGGTCACAACCACTCAGCTAAGAGGGGTAACAACCACTCAGCTAAGAGGGTCAACAACCATTCAGCTAAGAGGGGTAACAACCACTCAGCTAAGAGTGGTAACAACCGCTCAGCTAAGAGGGGTAACCACCACTCAGCTAAAAGGGGTAACAGACCACTCAGCTAAGAGGGGTAACAACCACTCAGCCAAGAGAGGTAACAACCGACTTAGCTAAGAGGGGTAACAACCATCAGCTAAGAGGGGTAACAACACTCAGCTAAGAGTGGTGACAACCACTCAGCTAAGAGGGGTACAACCACTCAGCTAAGAGGGTACAACCACTCAGTGAAAAGAGTAGACAATCACTCAGCTAAGAGGGGTGACAACCACTCAGCTAAGGCACTAGTAATAACTACATCAGCTAAAGTGGATACAAGCACTCAGCTAAGAGGGGTAACAATAACATCACTAGAGAGGGGTAAGAACCACTCACTGAAAGGAGTAGACCAGTCAGCTTAAGAGGTAACAACCACTCAGCTAAGAGGGGTAACAACCACTCAGCTAGAGCGGTAAACGTGTGTGATGTGAGTGATGTGTGTAGTGGGGGTGCTAGTAGGTGTATAGTAGTGTGTGTGATGTGATGTAGTGCGTGATGCAAAGGGTAGCGTATGAGGAGTGTGAGTCGTTAGAGTGTGTGTGGGGGACGTGGAGGTAGTGTGTGTGTGTGTGTGTGTGGTGTGTGTGTGTGTGTGTGTGTGTGTAGAGGAGGAGAGGAGAGAGGGGATGAGCGAGAGAGGAGAGAGAGGGAGAGAGACGGGAGGAGACGCACCGGTTATCTGGCTTCAAAGCAAGGCGGACGATTCGTTGGCCTAAATGTGGGGGCTGGTAATTGGTACCTGGGTGTCGTCCTCTGTAGCACACATAGATCACGGGTCAATCGGTAGGTCATGGCATAGACTCCTGACCCACCACGTCCACGGCAGGACGATAAAGCGCAGATGACGTTAAATCCACGTTTACAGCGTACACCGACATCTTCCATCCGTGGACTGCACCCACACGCTGGTGACGTCCAACGTATATCACCACACGGTCATATCACACTGCATAGTATACCTGCGCTTACATACAGAGATAAAGCGTCAGATGAAGAGTAAGATAGAGTACAGAGACAGGACACCGCCAGGAGACGAGACAGCGTGAGACGCAAGGTATGCAACATTACAAATATATAACCGAGACTACGTCAACTGTAGAACCACACTGAAAGAAACATGCAGCAGGTTAGACTTGATGAGGGGACAACCAGAAGAAAGCACAGAATGCGCTTGAGAAGTGCTGCGTTTCAAGAAACACAAATCTGCATCCGTGACCAATTGTGCTTTACCTTACATTTCCTTACACCACCAGCACCAGATCGTATGCTGCTCAGACCCACCCAACCACCACCCTACCGTCACTTGTCTTTACCTTCCAGGTTTATCCTACACCATCCACATCCAGTTCGTATGCACCCCACCAACCACCCTTACTCCTGGTTTGCCTTTCCTAAGGGGTTATGCTTTGCATGGTCGGTGGGCTTATGTAATGACCTGCGACGTGGCATCATGGGCGGATAGGGTCGGGAGCTAGTGTTTGAAAACGCTTCTAGGCCTTATATCCAAGTTGCGATCTGCCTAAACACAGCGTGGTAGGATTCGATGCCCTGGTAATATCTCCTATGTCCGACAGGTCAGCGGTGAGGGCCCTGATACAGTGTTATCCGCCTTTTCCCTGTTCTGTCTTCTGTCCTTCTTAATGGATCTGTTCTATCTTCTTCTGTCTTTCAAGTCTTCTTTTCAACACTCTTCCCTCCTCTGTGGTCTTCTCCAGATCCACTGTGTTTGCCGTGTGGTGCATCCGGCCTGTGCGTCCGGTGTATGAGGAGCGTGATAT
>CM031623.1:44059961-44166460 GCA_018398815.1 Conus ventricosus
TAACTCAGCCATCAGTCAGCCAGTCCATCACACAGCCAGCCCATCAACTGATCAGTTCATCAACAAGTCAGTCTATCAATCAGTCAGTCCCTCAATCAGCCACTCCATCAAGCATTCAATCCATCAGTCTTAACTGATCAGTCCCTTGACCATTTAATTCATCAATCAGCACGCCCTTCAACTGATCAGTCCATCAACCATTTAAGCCATCAATCAGCCAGTCCATCAAGCGTTTCAGTCCATCAACTGACCAGCCCATCAACCAGGTAGTCCACCAATGAGTCAGTCCATGAACCAGCCAAACCATCTACCAATCAGCACATCAATCAGCCAGTCCATCAACTGTTCAGTCCTTGGACCAGCCAGTCCATCAACCAATCCGTCCATCCATCAATCAATCCGTCCATCACCCAATCAGTCCTCAACCAGTGGGTCCATCAACTGATCAGTCATCCACCAGCCAGTCCATCAGCTAATCAGTCCATCCACCAGCCAGTCCATCAACCAGCCCAGTCCACCACTTCACGTACACTCACCGCTGAGGACAGCAGATGGCAGTGATGCCGTCAGAGCAGCCAGCAGTGGCAGCAGCAGCAGCAGAGAGACAGCCATGGTGCCGTGGAGGGATGGCCCCGTCAGTACTGTCTGTGTCCCTGGTCTGTCGGTCTGTCTGTCTGTTCTGCTTCTCTTTCCTCTCTTGTGTGTCCGAAGGGAAGGCTGGCGCCAATCCAATGAATAGAAGAATGCAAGTATGGTCGCTGTTGGCTCGTGGATAGTTGTGGGAGGTTCTTTCAAGTTCAGGCCTTGTTCATATCCCGCACCACCCCTCCTTTTTTTGCTCTCTCTCTCTCTCTCTCTTCCCCTCTTCTCCCCCTCTCTCTCTCTCTCTCTCCTCTCTCTCTCTCCTCTCTCTCTCTCTCAAAGGAAGACATGGTATCCAGGATTAACCTGGAGCAGTTGAATTAGTTGTATTACTGTATGCTGATGATGTTGTTCTTCTGTCCGGAACAGTTGTAGATTTGCATAACCAACTAAATGTATTGAAAGAAGAAGCAGATCGCTTCGGTTTCTCCAGTTTTACTTGATAAGACGAATACAGTGGTCTTTAGAATGGGCGGATCCTATCGGTGTATGAAAAATGGTCGTAATCGAAATGCAGATGTTCAAGTACTTCATTCATATACATATCTTGGAATGATACTTTCAACACAATTAACTTTCCGTTACGCATGGGAAGAATCTCTAAGAAAACGGAAAAAGGTACTATTGAAATTCTAAAATCCCTGAGAAAACTGGATTGTACAGACTGTGGTATATTCTGGAAAATGTTTGATACACAGATAAAACCTCTTCTTTCATATGCAACTGATATTTGGGGCTTACATGAAAATTCGCAGATGGAAAAAGTACATACGTATGCTATGAAGCGTTTCCTCAAGTACCAATTCATTCATCCAACACTGTTTTATATGCAGAGATGGGCATATACCCTTTGTATATAAGTACATTTGTGAAATGTATTAAGAACTGGTTGAAGATCTTGAAGCTACTCCAGTCCCGTTTGAGAAGGCACGCCTATGATATGATGCTTCTAGAAATGGAAAAAGGTAAAGAACCTGGCTCATAAAGTAAAGAAAGTCCTTTCAGAACAGGGTTTTGGAATAGTGTGGATGACCCAGGAAGTAGGAAATGAGCCACAGTTTCATTGCAGAATTTAAAGACAGGCTTATTTGTTCTTTTAAACAGAATGGCACTCAGATATGGAAAGTAAAGAAAAATATCGCTGGCTTTTTCTCACTTAAAATGTGTTTCATTCTGAAAGGTTCTCAATGCCATACCAGATAAATAGCACAGAATAAATTACGCAAGATTTAGGTTGAGAAATTTAGATTTTAATGTGAACAAAAGATGGTTTGAATGTAAGATTTTAATGTGAAAAAAAAGATGGTTTGAATGTAAAACATCCACAGAATCTCCCGTTCTGCATGCAGACATATTATTGATGACGGAGAACACTTTCTGTTCCGCTGTACTGCTTATAATGAAGTGCGGACAAATTGCTCATTTTTTCCCGTTATATATAGCGAAAAGACAAAATGCCACTGTCGTGTTATCATCAGATGATGAAAATTGTAATTAAATCAGTTGCGAAATTCATTGCAGAAGCATTGAAAATTAGACTGATGAGGATAGAGAAATTTAAAATGATGCATTATAAGAGATATCTGAATGAATATTATCATTCATCGCATGTGGAAGAGATCAGTCAGATGCAATGTCATCATTTGACTGAGTGGATGGTCGAGTCAGTCTTAAGATTATTGTTTGTTTTGTTTTAACCTTACTGCATTACTACTATGCGTGAGGACATAAGGAAATGTTACGAATTTATTTGTTTTTGTTAACCTTTGATTTTATACACACTAGGAATGAATGTGTACTATTTGTAAAGGAAGAGGGAATGTTATTGTTCTGTTACCCCCTCCCCCTTGTCAAAAGACCTCTTTGGTACCGACAATAAAAGATCAGAGTGTCAAATTGTCAAGTGTCTCTCTGTCTCCCTTCCCCCCCCCCCCCCCTTTCTCTCTCTCTCTCTCTCTCTCTCTCCTCTCTCCCCTCTCTCTCTCCCCTCTCCTTCTCTCATCTCTCCTCTCCTCTCTCTCTCTCTCTCTCTCTAATGTTGTAGTTTTGTTAGACTTGATTGTTTTTGTTCATATGCGCTCCATCATGGTATACACCGTCGAAGATGGAGAAACACATGCGCCTCATAAAAGCAAGTACATACAAGCACTAAAATGAACTGGATGATATGTGGCAAATCCAAAATGAAAAAGAAAAGAAACAAAAAGAAGGTGATGATAATTATGTGCCCAGAACGAAATTCTTTCGGTGTATACGGACCTAGAGAATATGTCAATAAAAAGTAACGAATCTAGAAAGTCGTGTTTACATTACCCATTAATTTTGCAGATTAGGTAATATCAATCAACTTATGATGAGCAAAACCACGATTCTCTACCAACAAGTTAAATGTTTTTTTATTATGCTACTGAAAAGAACACGATAGCAAAGCATGCATATATATCTATAGCTATCTATCTATCTATCTATCTATATATATATATATATAAATATATATATATATATATATATATATATTAAATAAATATATATATATATATATGGTTGAACAGCCTAAAATGATTCTAAAGCGCTCGACCCCTTGGGGAGCAACATTTGTTAAAACAAGTATTAAAAAGGAATATTAAAATTCTCTACAAATTTGTTTCGAGCGCGTTGCGCTGTCATCAGGATGGTTTTTGGTTTGCCCACCGCCGATGTTATATGGCGTGTGGCTCCCGTTTGCGGTTGTTTGCACGTGCAGATTGGCCCGCACGTGTTTTTTGGGGGCTTTCAGGTTTTTGTTTTGGGTGTATTCACTAACAACGATTTCCATTTACAGTTGCTAAGTGTGGTTTGCATAGTATTAACCATTTTTCATTAAACATAGGTTGCACCTTTTGAAACATTGCTGTATGGTGATGCTCTTTTATGATTTTCCAGGATATATTGTAGCTTGTTTTTGCGTCTTTAAGTTTCCAGATATATTCTACACAGCAAAAATGAAACCTGGATCAGGAAAACCAACTCAACATTCGACGTAACCTTGGGATCATATGATGGTGCCGAAACATGCGAACTGGTCGGACTATTCATGCTGTCCAACATCAAGAAAAAACTCGGAAAACAAGTCGGACTATACAGAGACGATGGCCTTGCTGCACTAACCAAAGAGAACTAATAAATGCCAATCCTAGCTCAACCGCCCTCAACCAGTTTCGGGCGGTTGCTCTAGGATAGGCATTTATCCGTTCTCTAACTAGTAAACCCTACAAACATGCATACTGTGTAGGATTATCCGTTTTTAATACTAATTTACTAAACTTTTCAGATTTTAGTTTTTGCTTAATCCTATGTTTTCCTGATCATTTTCAATAACATCATTTTCACGCATACATTCATCAAATGCGTCTCTGTCTTTCATGTGAAATAAAACTACAGTCTTTAATTGTTCTCTAAAGTATTTTAAAACTGAGTTATATTTTTGACATAAAATCCACACACTTATCCCAGCATGTCTTCCACTAAAAGCTAGTTTTGATAAAGTATTTCTCTTTTTAACTATGTCTCTTTCTGCCGAGCAGTCATCTATAATAAATAGTGTCTGCGTTCCTTCAAACAGTCTATAAAAGTGTTCTAAACACTGGCTCAGTTTATTGCTAGGATCAACTAAATATATGTCATCATCTGTCCATATAAACCTTCTATCATGATATGCTTTGTTCCATTTAAGTGTTGGACAGAAAATCACAATATGATCAAAATTATAGCGATAAACTGTTTGTAATAGGTCTAGGACAAATATTGTTTTTCCACAACCAGTCTGTCCACAAATCAATGAACAATGAGGCTCTTTTATCATAAAGTTTAACTGCGTCATAGTTTTATAACAGAATTTAATCTAATCCAGTTATTATGTTTATCATACTCTGTCAAAACTTGTTCAGTATAATAAAATCCTATAAGATCTAAATGTGTAAGATTAATCCAATTCAGTTCTGTAAGATTGTTTCTATTTAGACTAATATTGATTTTTTTTGCTTGTTGTTATGACCTTAAATATCCTCCCCTTGTGAAGAATGACGACGGTAACTTTAAGTTTTTCAACGTCTAAGTTTTGCCGTAATTAGAATTCCTTTTAGAAGGACGTCACTAACGCCCACAACCCATCCCTCTCCACATTTTAAGACAGAAATTTCAAATATCATTGTAAACGTGTCTCCTAATTTCATTTGTGGAATGAACTGTAATTTTTTAGAAGATCTTTCAAAACTGATTCTCTTCTGTGGAGGATTTTACTGTTTATTCCCAAAACGGCTTTATTTCAATCTCTTTCCGACATTGTCCTCTGGCATAGACTTACATGTAAAGGGGCCCAGATTTGGGAATGCTTTCTGAAACTTTTTTGAGGGCCCTTAAAAATGTAAATGGACTTATGAATTCAAATTTTATATTCCATTCTAAATATGGTTCTAAGTGCCATTTGCTGTCAGGTTTTCGAACTTTTTTAAATATTCATAACTGGCCCAGCATTTTTTTGCTTTAGATTGCTTTATTTTGTTCTAGTTTAGGAAACCTTTTGTTGTCGCCACCTCTTTTGGTTATTAATCACCATCTTTAGTGTACTCAAAACCATACAACAGCGCCTATCTCACCATTCTGTTCAAAGTCCGCAAGTCTGCAAGGTCTTTTAATTCTAAAGTTTTAACTCACAGGCGCTAATGTAACTCCTGATTCTTCTGGCCACGCGACTTTATTTTTTTAGGACAGTTTATTATTTTATTTCCAAAACAATTGGGGTAGGTTTCACATTTCACAACTTTCCCCGTTTTGTCTGTGATTTTTATATTAAATGATCCGCCCTTTCCACAAGCTAATCTTTTAAACTGTAAATTAGGAAATTGTATAATTTCATAATCGCAATATGCGCTTTCCTGCGGAAGAGCTCTTAAAACAGTTGAGGGCCTTCCAAAATATAGTTGCTATCAGTGCTCTCGTCTAAATGAATATAAGAGTAATGAATGTAATGCAAGATCGAGCGGACTTTCCCCTCATAAGTAGTTTTGTCTGGTTGTAACTCTAATTTAGATTGTCGGCTCCCAAGCCTAGCCTTTTAGCTAGCTCTTTATCAAATAGTAACCGCTTCTTCTTCAGGCTTGAATGTTAACATTGTTTTTAGATTTGCATTGTTAAGTTTGAGAGAAATGTCGAAGTTACTCATTGCTTCTTTTGTGAGCAAACCCGTAATAACCATCAGGTATTGTTAACTGGCTAACTTTGGTCCCTGATTTGTCAACTTTTAGAATCTTTTATTTTTTTCTTGGATTCAGTTATATTAAACCATCGACTTTGTAGAAATTTCATGGAGTGCAACCTTCGGGTTCCGCATTCATTTTCAATAGCAAAACTCTAAAAAACGAAGGCCCTGTCTTGAGTTGTTATTGTTACAAACATTTTTTAAACAAATTAAAAATGAGTGCATTCAAATATACTAATGCAAAAAATTCTGTGGGGCCGCACTACAATCTTAAAAATATAACAACTGATACTCTTGACATTTCTGTGACTCAGTCTGACGCTTTCAAGTAAAGGTTAGTACCCATTGAACAGCTATCTTAACCCTCCTTTTTAAAAACGCCACCCCCCGGGAAAGTGTGGTTTAGTATCCGATGCAGTTTTAACCAGAACCAGTTAACTTTGCTGTGTTTTGTGCATCAACTGGTTGTGGAGTGTGTTGCTGATCACTTAAATCATCCTGATCCTTTGGTGAGGTCAATGTACAGATTTCATTTTTATTACACCTTCAGACGTATTTTGTCTGAAATGCCCCAAGCACCATTACCGAATGACAAACGTTTATCCATTCAGCAAAAAGAATAGGGCATGAAGGCTTTTGAAAGGATCTGTAACGAATTCAAAAATTACTGTTAGACAGACTTTAGACAAAAGTTGGACCGCAATCATGGCTTAGGCACCCCTTATTTTTGGGGCGTGCACAGAAAGTTAACTATGACTGGAATCCCCCTTACACATCTTTCTCTTCAGGGCACAGCTGTTCACTCAGGTCATAGAGCAAGAGCATAAAACGCATGGACAACATTTATCTTAGACACTTCTAAGGGCCTAACTAAAGCAGGAATAGAACGAAATAAACGACCTGTTTTGTACTTATGTTTTTGGGGTTTGCTTCGTTCGCAAGCACAAACGGATCGAACATAACAGATCCTTTTACCTGGTTTTGATGCACAAAAAACAATTTCTTTGCAAATTTAGAGGACGCCATTAATTCTACAGTTGAAATTTTTCCTTCCCGTATAAAAAGGTACAAAATGTTTTTACAATTTGCAAGATCGAAAGTAGACTTTGCTGTTGGCATGGTTTATACATGCTGCCTTCTGACCTCAGATCCAGATAGGCACAATAATAAACTACAATAATGAAATCCTTGTGGCAGGCAATGAACAGAAGGTCGGGAAAAAAAGAAATAAATTCTGAGCCAGTAATTTGCAAACAAATAAACAAACACCCAAGAATAAGTCATCCAATCCCGTGGCCCAAAGGACCGTTTTAAGTAAAAAAAAAAAAATGACCATTTAAATATGAAAAGACAGCACTTGTTTTTGGAATTAACTGGCCTAGGATTTACTCATTATTTATTTTACTAAAAATTAACCCAACTATTAAGAAACTAATGTCCATAAGTGCTCAGCCATAAAGCCAACTACTTTGCTTGCGTAGACAAAACCAGCTAACGACACTCCCTTTAATATACCAGGTAAAAGAGTCCATAGCTTTACTGGCTAATTTTTTTAATAAACCCGCAAGATGATCAAGCTGTTTTTTTTCCATGATTTTTCAGGCGGCGGTGATGGCGGTGGAGGGCCTGACCCGGGACACCCCCCGCCTGTAATAGCCATCACCAGTGTACTTATTGCAAATCCTAAGGCTGTTATAACGCTTGCTAATGTGACACCTTGCTCTCTAAACAGTGTTCGGATTCGTTCTGCTAGTGTTGTGTCCCTTCATATAAAATTCTTTGGATAGTTTCTCTTTTCATTCACTTGAGTTCGTAATTGCTCTCGGTTAGTAGACAGCACTTCTAGTCTTGCTGATCTTTGTTGTTCAAGATCTTTTAGTCTTTGGGTTATTCTTTCTTTAATATCATGCCCTAAGTTGGCGTCATCAGCCTCAACGTGTTTTTTTTTTTCTCTTTTTATATGCTCATCTATTTCACCTAGTTTTGCTAAATTGTTTGTTAATTCACCTCTGATGGTTCTCAAAGCATGATCAAGGGCCGTTATTTCTCGCATGGGTTAGCGGCGGGTCGTGTATAGTTTTTAATGCTGTTCTTCTGAAAAACTGGTTTCTGCTTCTATTGCATTTATTAATTCGCCTGCTGTTTGACTTAAATCTTGAAGTTCCATGTTTTGTATTTGGTTATCTGTTGGGAGTTTTTGTTGTGTGTTTTGAAGTTTAGAAACTGCCTCCCCATCTAATTTGGTTTAACAATGCCAAGGCGATTTCGAACACCCACTCTAAGTCTTTGTTCAATAGTACTCATGCCTACAAACTTTAATGGGTCTCGTTATCTGTAAGCGGAACACGTTGTCCTTGATCGTTGTTTCACATACAAATGGCCTTTTTCTACTTCAAAATCATCAGGGCTATAAATTCGGGAGGTTCTAGGCCTAAACTTCTGTAAAATGATATGACCTTAGGTTCTGTTAATTCATGCCACATTGAGGCCGCTGGGCGATGCTGTGGCATTTCACTCATGTCGTCTCCAGGATCAAAAACATCATAATCTTCTCACCTTCAATTCCTGCCATGTTTTTAAATAATTAACTTTTTATTTTGTTTTATAAAAAATGTCGCAAACATATGGTTCAATTCTTGACCCGCATAGAAGACTGAAAGAGCCCTTTGGCGTGAAGGGAAATAAACGGAATATTATTGTTCCAAATAATCCATCTACTATTGATGCAGATCAAATTCTTACTGTCAAATTTCCAGACCTAGGTGCAGATGAAGTGATTGTGCCAGGCTCTGCACGACTTACTTCAAAATAGAACTTGAATCAACAACAGATACAAACAGAACAGTTGTCCAGAATCTGGGACGGGCAATCGTTAAGAAAATTTCTATAAAACTTGAGGGGCAAGAAATATTTTCTTTACACAATGCAGACATATTTTTAATCTATTCTGATCTATGGCTAACCGCGAATGAAAGGCATGATCTTGCGTTTCAAGGAATAGAAAATAATGAAGCACTAAAACACAGAATAGGGCTGAAGATGCTAAAGACGGGAACAAGTATGTAGCTGTAAATTTTGCGTATGGAAATCGCTTTTCCACCCCTTAGATTTTGAGTTGTTAAGTGCGCATGCGCCATACTTTCAAGGGGCATTAAAAGACAGATTGTCATATGAACTAACTTTTAATGAATACAAACGTGTTATCAGATCATCAGACACTGAAGCAAAGTACAGTATTTCTGACATCTCGTTAGAGTTTGACATTGTTAGCAACCCTCACTTAGCAAGGCTGATTGAGCAACAATATCAGTCAAAATTAGCAATATATTACGAAAGAGTGATCATCATACAACATATCCTAAAAGCAAGGCAGACACTATATGGAATTTTAGTTTTAGTGCCGCAGCAAGATCGCTTAAAGGTATTTTATTGCTGTGTGAAGATGAAGAACCATTCAAAAGACAAACTGAAAAGTTTCTTAATCCAAAATAACGAAAGTGCAATGTACAAATGAGGGGAGTCCTAACCAAATCTATGCTAGGGGCTTAAACCTTATCAGCATTTTGACGAAATAAGAAAATTGTTCGGAGGCGGGAGGCATAGAAGTCCAACAGTAGACCTTGTGTCTAAAGATCTACACCTTCACAGTGTTAGACTTGATGATTATTTAACAACGAAATACGGTTTATGGATTGACCTAAGGTCAACAGAGGATAATCAGTTGCATGGAAGTGGGAGAACTGTTAAAGACGAATAAACATTCAAATTGATAAAGAAAAAGATGGGATAAACCGCTTAATGTACATTTGTTTTTAATATATGATGCGCAGCTGAATATTCAAGATAACAGATTAAAAGATATACATTACTAAATTATTTTTATTTTAAAAAAGCATGTCTGTTAAGCATTATCCAAAAGTACCTACAGCGCCAGAGTCGCCAAAGAAGAGATAGTAGAAACCCCTGACATAAAAACCTTCAGATTAACAAACATTACACAAATGCAACAAAAACTAGAGCAGGACCTTTCAAAATACAGCAAAACCAAACGAAGGTATTCTGCTGCCTTTAATGCTGTTACATATGTTAATACTGGAACATCAACTATAAGTGCTCTATCAGCAGGGAACAAGTGTAGGCCTCTTAGCAACAGGTGTTGGTGCACCGCAGCTTTACCTCTAGGCGTTTGTCTTTAACTCTTGGCCTGTGTTCATTAGCTGTAAGTGCTGCTAGCAAAAAATTAAAAACTAAACTCCAAAAGCACACAGCTATGGTTCAACTAATAACAGCTAAACTTAGTTCGTTCAAACTGACAATAAATAAAGCACTAGTTGACTCAAACATCACGGATGAAGAATTTAGTCGTTTACAGGCCGATTTTGATGACTATAAAAGACAAAAGTTTGATCTTCAAAAAAAGGCAAGGGCAAGTTTTTCTCAACAGCCAGACACCGAGCAGATAAAAAAGGAATGTTTAAAAAAAGTAAACGAGACATTAAACTCTGTTCTAAACAGCTCACATTAACAACATCAAAGGGCGTTTATACTTTAGTTTATGAGTCCAAGCACAAAAAGACCGTTGATATTGATTCTGATTAAGATTTTTTTTTTTTAATTTAAATAAATATTTTAGTTAGAAAAGAAAACTCAACATGGCTAAGATATATGAAGGACCAGACGAATTGTTTGAAGGAATGCTTAAGGGAGAGCGTTTGTCAAAAGCTTTAAATGATATTAATCTAGAAGTCATTGATCCAACAAACGTACAGGCAAGTGTTGTTCATGCTATTTCTCAAGTTCCAGGTAAACTAACAATAGACCCGCCAGTTAAAGTAATGTTAGCTGTTTTAATCGACTATATAACATAAATGAAGAAAATCTAGAAGTCTGGGTCTCAACTAAACAACAGATATTCTTTCTCATAATGACTTAACACCTGGTTGGGCAGACCAACTGCTTACACAGTTTGATGTGGCCGCTGAAGAAGCCAAAATGAGAGGCTCTGGTTGGTCAGAGGGCGAAGTCTTAGAGATCAGATTAAAACAGGCTAAGTATGAGCCGATTGTAGGCAAGTCTTACATTCCACTACCTCCAGCATTAGTCGCAAAAAGAGCAGTTCTAAACATAAAGAATTCAGACAACAAATGTTTTATGTGGTGTGTTCTTGCAAGGCTGCATTACGTCCGCAAAAACGCAGAGAGAGTATCTAACTATGAACCTTACATCAATGATCTTAACTTTAGTGGAATATCCTTTCCTGTTAGCGTGGACAAAATTGATCAGTTTGAAGAACAAAACAAACCAATAACTGTTAATGTATACACATGGTCTGAGAAAACAAATTTGGTGCCTATTAGAGTGTCTAAAGACAGCCCAACAATAGGCGATCCAGCAAAAGTCATGTGGACTTACTCCTAATGTCTTCGCCAACAGGGTTGCCTCAACATTACACTTTGATACGCACAATGAGTAGACTAATGCAGCAAAACTTCAAAAATTGGGCACAAACAAGAATTCTGTAAAAAATGTTTAACAAGAATTCCATCCGTTAAAGCCGCGCTTGAACATAAAAAACATTGTAAAAGTTCTGTAGACTTTGGTAAGACAGAACTAATTACGCCCCCCCCTGGATCAGATTTATTTAAAAACTGGAAACGACGGCAAAACGATTCCATACTAGTTACGCAGACTTCAGTCGCTTATTGTTCCTTATAGGGCCAGCACCACAAATTACCAAAATTCAAATGAGCAATCACAATTTGTTCATTGCCTCATTTTGTCGGGTTGATGAGCCCATTCAGGCCAGATTACAAGGACCCCGATGCGCAAATACTTCTTAAACGCATGCAGCAAGTCCCGTAACGTCTGTTCTAATAATCTGAATCCCCTCAGACATTATTATGATCCTGAAGATAAACAACAGTATGCTCAGCCCACATTGTTGGATTGCGGTTTAGAGCTAACGCCCAAGAGTGTAAATCCAACAGTAGAGACCATGATCACATTAGCGGAAAGTTCAGAGGAGCAGCGCACAACAACTGCAATCTTCAACTAAGTTTGACCCAGCGAAGTGGAGGCTGCCCATCTTCTTTCAAAACTTGCGAGGTTACGACTCTCATCTTATAATGAAAGCAGTAACCGGCGACTCCAGCGACTCCAGCGCCTTTAGGGTAACATGCATTGCACGTCATCAGAAAAGTACATGTGTTTCACTATAAATAACATGTCTTTTTATGACTCTAAAGCAACACCTGATGGGATCATTAGAGTCACTAGCCAAAGTCCTTACAGTCCTGCCCAATAACAGAAGAAAATTTGACTCAACTCTTGTTAGAAAGGGCGTTTACCCTTATGAGTACATGAAAAGTTGGCAAAGTTTGACGAAGATACACTTCCACCTAAAGGCGTGTTCTTTTTAGTCTTAGAGGGGAAAAGGGCATTAGTGATTCTGATTACCAGCATGCTCAAGAAGCATGGCAGAAGTTAGAGTGTAAAACGATGGGACTATCATGATTCATACTTGAAGGCTGACGTTTGTTTGTTGGCGGACGTCTTTTGAAAATTATAGAAAGACCTGTATGAAACATTATAGACTGGGTCCTGCGCATTACATTTCTGCCGCCGGGATGAGTTGGGAGCTTTCTTAAAGTTTACTGGAGTAAAGATTGATTTATTGTCAGATTTACCAATGATTCAGATGATTGAAAGCGGATTGCGTGGAGGAATTAGTATGGCGTTTGCATCATTACTGTAAAGCAACAACCTAGATGATTATGATCCAAGCAAAGGTCTAACTATCTCATGTATTTAGGGTGCAAACAATCTGTATGGTTGGGCTATGAGCAATCCCTTCCATTACGTAACTTTTAAAAAGTACAAATGGCGGGATTAAAAACATTCCCGAATTTGTAGAACAACTGCATACTCTTACAGCTGATCGTAAAAGAGGTCTTATTTTAAAGTTGACTTAGAATATCCTCATGAACTCCATGACCTAAAATAATGACTACCCATTAGCAGCAGAAAGTCTAAAGATGAATCCAACAGAGCCGCCAAAACTTGTGCCAAATCTTCGAGGAAAAAAAAATTATGTCTGTCATTACAGCTTCAAAATTTTTATTTAAGACAGGTTTTTAAGTTGAGAGCACATCGTATAATTGTTTTTGATAAAGAACATTCATGAAACCATACTCTGAAGAACCATCTTAAACTAAATCCACAGTGTCAAAAAAGAAATTTTTCAAGCGATGAAAAAACAGCTGTTTCGGAAAGACTATGGAAAATCCGCACAAGCGCAAAGATGTCAATTGGTCACCAAAGAGACGAGCAATTAAGCTGACTTCAAAACCAAATTTATCAGGACTTTAGAAGATTTCATGATGGGCTTTTGGCATAATAAATGAAGAATAAGAAAGTCAAATTGGACAAACCTGTATTTATCAGGTTTACTGTTTTAGAATTATCAAAGCTTTTGATGTTTAGAATTTCTTTATACCACTTTAAACCCTCGTATCAGAGTCCAGAGTACTTTACACAGATACAGATAGTTTTGTTATAGATATCCCTACTGAAGACATCTATAAAGACATGGAAATAGAAGTAGCTAAAGGGCATGCGGGATGGTATGATACATCTGATTACCTAAAGATTCGCCTTTACATTCATCTGTTAATAAGAAGGTTTTAGGAAAGATGAAGGATGAATTATCTGGAGGGGAATTAAGGAGTTTATTGGTTTAAGTTCGAAAATGTACAGTATTTCGAGCCAGGAAAAAAACCATTAAAAAGCAAAAGTTTTGTGCAGTCAAACATATCACATGACAACTAAAAGAAGCATTGTTCAATAAACATACTTTTCATCATGACAACGTAAAACAAACGATCTAATCTACATGAGATCAACACAACTGTTGTAACAAAGAAATCTCTTGACACACAAACACAAAACGAGTATTTGTTAATCCAGAGTTTTCATATGCAATTGGGCACTGGAGAACGGCATAATTATATATCTTCTTCACCGAGGGGTTATTTTTTTTCTCAATTTTTGTTATAAGCTCATCCATATCATCATCCAATTCAGCCAAATCTTTTTTCATGTTTGCTTGAGGGTGCTCGAATTTTTTTTATTTTTTCAAGATATTCTTTATCCCAAAATCTGATAATCAAAATTTGGGATTTTGGGTTGTAGGTGATCTGGATGTTTTAGCATGTTTGGTGAATCCTCATAAATGCATCCTTAATATAGAACTCGTATCATATGATTCCCCGTATTAATTCCAAGGCCCTCTTCCTTATCATTCTTGTTTCATTCTGAGCTTCCATTTTAGTCTCAAATATATTTTTGTAAATTAATTAAGCAACTGGAACTGTGACTGGGGATTATCTGCAGTTCTTCCTTCACAAAAGATCTTTGAGGAGCTGGTTGTTTTGTTGTGTCATTTTTCTCGTAAATAATACACGGGCGGATTCATTTTTACAATTCTTTTTATTTCATAGGATCAACACTCCAAACTGGATCTGTTGCCCTGATGCGAGTGCCCCCTTCTGTTTCCCCCCGGTAAATAAAGGTGCCTTACTTTTAAACCAAAGGGTAATAGTTTGCTGGTTGTACTGGAGTCTTCAGCAACATTTTGTTTTTTTTTTTTGATTGCTTGTACTGGTTTAGCCCTTTAAATTCTTCATTATTCATTGCGCGCAAAACTGAGGGCAGTCTTCTAACCCATTCTGTGTTGCGAGAATTGTCAATCAGCTCTCGTGATACGGTAGGAAAAAAGTCTTTCAGGTAACTGTTTGTTAAAGTTTTCAACT
Organism: Conus ventricosus; assembly: GCA_018398815.1. Classification (NCBI taxonomy): domain Eukaryota; kingdom Metazoa; phylum Mollusca; class Gastropoda; order Neogastropoda; family Conidae; genus Conus; species Conus ventricosus. The sequence continues at coordinate 44,074,650 of CM031623.1, forward strand.
AAAGCCTGTGATCTGTGACCTCCTGGGATGCCTTTTTTAAAATTTGGTAACTCTATTTTTTAACAATAATTGATTTACTTGCCCTTTTAAAATTTCTTTTCCATCATCGACTGAATAAATGCGAGATATTTAGGGGGCCTCGTTGGTATATCAGTTGTATGGCAACAGCAACAGCAAAGCACTCTTTTGTGTTAATGGTTCCGCACTTGTATCTTGAAGCTATGTCAATGACTGTGAGTCCCGTACTTAAATCTTTTTCGTCTAATCGTATCATGGGGTAAATATAGAAGGTCCTTTTTGATGGGTGTCGTTTGGCGTTGTTTCACAAAGTGCGGTCTCTTATTCGTCTAGGCGCAGGTAAATAAATTTGCCAATCGCTTGTTTAGATAACCATTCCTTTGCTGTTTGTTTCCATGCCCCGCTGTTTGGGCTTAGCTTTTTAATTGCCGTGATTCCCTTCCAATACGTTTTGGCGAATAATAGATTTTGTTTCATTTTAATTCAGCCAATATTATGTGCAACAAAATACACAACGGTCATACCAAGACGATAAATAATATTTTCTTGCATCTTTTGTTTTTCTGATGGCTGATAAAAGTCACTGAATTTTGGTGGGGGCAATGTCTCGATTGGTTTGCCTGTTACAAGAAAATATTCTTTTATTCCCTGGTAAACGTCTTTAAATGTGTAAGCTGCATGTCCCTGTTTTTTCAGTTTGTCGTTAATAAAATCTAACTGCTAAATTCTCTGCTTTTCATAGTAATCTTGTGCAGCTGCTAGTTGCTCCATAGCTTTTTATGTCTTTTTCTCTCTTCTTTAGTTTGTAGTTTACTAAATGCGTAATTATTTCCCCGCTAAAAGCAAGCGCATTAACCACAGCGCCACCTATCATCATTACGAATGAAGCCATTTTTATAGACGTATTTTTTATTTACATATTTATACTGTCGGGAAATTATTCCTTGCTTAAGTAGAAATCTTTCGTAGCAAACGAAGCTGTAATGATAGCAATTAGCTTTGCTGAATCCTCAAAGCCTAGCTTGCCAAGATCTGCTGGTTTAATTTTTAACAAGCTTTTACCAAGCATTGTGTATCCTATACTTAACCACCAATAACAGCAGAAGGGTATACAAATTGGTAACAGTCTTTTCGGCGCTCATTTTAAAAATAAATAATTATAATTAATAAAAAACATGAACAGCGATGGATCTACTAAACCTTCCTGAACTTATTATTAACAAAAGACCAGGTTGAAAGACCAAGCTATATGCCCAAAAAAAGGGAAAAGGGTGTATTCTTTGGCAGCATGTGAAAAACAAACAGTTTTCCCCGGAAATGAATTCGGCATAGAACAGATTCAACAGATGTCGCCACAAGACATTGTAAAGTATCATAACAGGTATGAAGCGCAACTAGGCTCAAGAATGGGTAAAAAGTGTCGGACAAAATTTTTCTTAGTTTTTACACTAAACTATTAGTAGATTTGCACCTATTGATTCTGAACAAGACTTTATGTATGATTTAACGCAGGATCCAGTTTTTTAAAAAGTCATTAGAGTCTCTAGGGTGTGATCTATTTACAGATTTTGGAACATTATTGTCGCCGCTAATCACGGGATTAAATTTCTTTTAATCATATGATTTATACTTCCCTTAAAAATGACCGAGCCAGAAAATCAGCAGAATCAGAAAACATTGAATTTAGGGGGAGAAAGTGGGCCAGTAAAAAGCCTCCTCATCCTGGACGTGTTTGCAGCAGGAAAAAAATTAGCAGAGTGGAACAAACAAACAAAATTAAAGTTACAAGCACAGAATATAAAATCAAACTAAAAAAGTGCTAGAGCCGCAGCCAGTTGTTTCAATGCCGGCTATAAAAACACCAGAACAAGTTGATTCAAGACCTACAACACAACAGGGTTGCCTCACTGCCAAAGTCTTCATGGAATTTTTCTAAAGCAATTGTCATTTTTGGCGGCATTGCTGCTGGGGTGGTTATTACGGTTAAAAAAATATATAAACAAAGACAGCAAAAACCAAAGCAGTCAAAAAAAATCTCAACCGCTAAATACAGAAGCTGAACAAAAAAGCATGCCAGAACCGCCAACAACAAAAGTTCATTTTGATCCATTTCAGATGCAATAAACTTAAAGAACTTAATAAATAATTATAAGTTGACTTGAAAAAGAACTTGGTTGTACTTAGAGGATGACTTAGTTTGAACTTGAGCTGACTTGATTAAGTACTTGAGGTGACTTGATCAAGAACTTGATTAAGAACTTTTAGGGACTTTAGTAAGAACTTGATTAAGAACTTGGGGTGACTTGATTAAGAACTTAATTAAGAACTTAATTAAGAACTTGGGGTGACTTGGGGTGACTTGATTAAGAACTTAATTAAGAACTTTGGGGTGACTTGATTTAAAAACTTAATTAAGGACTTGGGGGACTTATAGCATGATCTGGATCACACACACACACACAGAGAAATTTTATTCACACAATAGACGGGGTGGTGCGTGTGGGGGAAAGTGAGGGGGGCTTTTTGTGGTTCTGGTTTTACCTCGTTAATGCGCATGCCCAGTGGAATCAAGTCTACTGAGTATGTGTGATTGCTGTGATAAGAGTTTCTTTCAATTTCAATAGCTTTTGAAAATCATTGAATTGCCTGCGCAGCAAGCGGGGATTCCAACAAACAGCAGAGGGTAACGCGTTGGCTTGTGTTGAAGAAAAACGGGGGTTGTCGGTCCCCTCTGTCAAACTGAAGATTATTACAAAGCAGCCACCAAGTGCATTTATCAAAAACTTGATTCAATAAACAAAACAGTTGAATAAAGTACACTCTGTGGCCGCCCAAAGGCACCTGAGCAGGTGAAGAAGTTGAAGCAGGTAGCAGGGCGTTGAAGCAAAACGGTGAAGGTAAAGCAGGGCGTCGAAGAAGGTAAGCATAACACAAAACGTCATTTCATTATATACAAAGTCATGTGGCAGGAGTACCTCGTAATGCGCATGCCCAGTGGAATCAACAACTGTGTGCGTGTTCTGAGAATGCTATCGATCATGCATGATCGTTACTATATTTAGAGTCATGTCATACTACAGTTCGGAAAACTTGTCAGGTAGGTAACTGGGTTATTTTAGAATCACGTCAGCAGCAATTGGTAAGATTTGCTATCGAATCATGCATGATCGTTTTCTATATTTAGATGCTTACACACACAGTCTGAGGCTGGACTGTTGACGCTCTAATAAATACCTAGCCTAGGGCAACCGCCCAAAACCATTTCACAAGAGTTTCACAAAGAGTTTAACTCTCCTCTTTTTTCATCCGGGCTTAGGACCGGCATTGGCAGAGTTAGTGTTTTTTGGCGGCTCTTGGGGTGAATTAACAAGCTTTCAAGGTGCTTGTGTAGTTCATCAATAGTAGGTTCCGTTTTTCTTTCTCCTCACCTTCCAAAAAAGCAATACTTCTCTTTTGCTTTCGAAGTAAAGAACTGGCCCCGCCTGATTTTCTTTTGTTTAGATACTCCGCCATACACTTGTAATAAACCCATGATCATCATAGCAAGAAGCGGTTCCTCTGTGAAAAAAAACACGTCCCCTCTGCATTGAAAGCCATGGCTAAACTGAGAGGCGCTGGTTGGGGGGCGTTGGGTCTAGATCGTCATGTCTGGTCACGCAGTATTGCACCTTGCCAAGTCATAAGACCCAACACACAAATTAAGTAATCAGGTGTCAGCCTAATGACAGGTCTCTGCAGTATTCTGACAGTGTGGAAATTTTTTTTCCTTAGGCAGGTCGACAATGAGTGATTAAAGACATGGTGTGATCCGGCCAGCCTTACCTACCTACCTAGTGTTTGTCTGTCTGTCTGTCTGTCTGTCTGTCTACTTCGTTTTATAAGATTTGTCATGCTAGGATAAGTGTGTGGATTTTAAAATACTTTAGAGAACAATTAAAGACTGTAGTTTTATTTCACATGAAAGACAGAGACGCATTTGATGAATGTATGCGTGAAAATGATGTTATTGAAAATGATCAGGAAAAACATAGGATTAAGCAAAAACTAAAATCTGAAAAGTTTAGTAAATTAGTATTAAAAACGGATAATCCTACACAGTATGCATGTTTTTAGGGTTTACTAGTTAGAGAACGGATAAATGCCTATCCTAGAGCAACCGCCCGAAACTGGTTGAGGGCGGTTGAGCTAGGATTGGCATTTATTAGTTCTCTACCAACAATCCAGAACCATCGAAAACAAGAAGAAAGAACTATGCAAAATCTTCCAAAACCACAACTTAAAGATTACCATTGAAGCAAACAAAAAGGTAGTGAACTACTTAGACATAACACTGGATCTCAACAATCACATATATAAACCATACAAGAAACCCAACGATACACCTCTTTATGTACACACCAAAAGTAACCATCCACCATCTGTATTAAAGACCATACCCCATGGCATAAACAAGAGACTATCAAACCTGTCATGCAATGAAAGAGTGTTCAACAATGCAGCAGTAGAATACCAGGAGGCACTACAAACAAGTGGATACAATTACAAATTACAATACAACCCAGACAACAACACAAATAAAAGCAAGAAAAATAGGAAAAGAAAAATCATATGGTATAACCCCCCATACGACGGGAAACTCAAAACAAACATAGGGAAAGAATTCTTCAAAATCCCAACAACTTCATTTCCAAAAGAACACAAACTGTCCAAAATATTTAACAAAAACACTGTCAAACTATCGTACTCATGTATGCCCAACCTCAAAAACCTAATTGACGCATCCAACAAAATGAAAATCAACACAGCAAAGAAGGGTGAAGAATGGAAATCTTGCAATTGCACCAGAAAAAAAGCAGTGCCCACTAGACAATAAATGTCTTCACAACAACATTGTATACCAGGCTACTGTGACATCATAAAATGAAAAAGAAACATACATAGGGATCACTGAAAACCACTTCAAAACCAGATATGCAAACCACAAACAATCATTTAATAAAGAAAAATATAAAAACCAAACAGAACTGAGCAAATATATCTGGAAACTTAAAGACGCAAAAACAAGCTACAATATATCCTGGAAAATCATAAAAAGAGCATCACCATACAGCAATGTTTCAAAAAGGTGCAACCTATGTTTAACTGAAAAATGGTTAATACTATGCAAACCACACTTAGCAACTTTAAACACCAAAACAGAAATAGTAAACAACTGCAGGCATAAATGGAAATCGTTGTTAGTGAATACACCCAAAACAAAAACCTGAAAGCCCCCAAAAAACACGTGCAGCCAATCTGCACGTGCAAACAACCGCAAACGGGAGCCCACACCCATATAACATCGGCGGTGGGCAAACCAAAAACCATCCTGATGACAGCGCAACGCGCTCGAAACAAATTTGTAGAGAATTTTAATATTCCTTTTTATACTTGTTTTAACATATATATATATATATATATATATATATATTATATATATATATATATATAAATATATAATATATAATATTGTTTTATATATATATAAAATTAGAGTTTAAAAGCCACTCAGAATGATAAAAATGCTCAACCAAGTAGGGAGCGACATACCAGGTTAAAATAAAATTTTAAATGGAAAATTAAAACCAACAAATTTGTTTCGAGCCGGCGCTCTCGTCAGGGTGTACAATTTGGGCACGCCACCGGTTTTATATGGTGTGGTGTGTGGGCGCCTGAGCTCTGCGCGTGTGGCACGTGGCCTGCATATTTTTTAAAATCTTTTTTGGGGCACGTTCAGGGGGGGGGGGGGGGGGGGGCGGGCGTGCTAGGGAATGGTGCATTGACAAGGATTTCCATTTATGCCTGCAATTGTTTTATCATTTCTACTTTAGAGTTCAGAGATGCTAGATGGGGTTTACATAATATCAGCCACTTTTCTGTAGTACACAAGCTGCATTTTTAGAAATGTTGTTGTATGGTGTTGCTCTTTTTATAATTTTCCATGATATGTTGTAATCTATTTTCTTATCTTTAAGTTTCCAAATATATTTGCTTAGTTCTGTTTGGTTTTTATATTTTTCATTTATACAAAGGCACTATAAATATAGCAATCATAAAAAAGGGGGATTGAAAGTCTTCTATGGCCCATTCATGGTTTAAAAAAATAACCATATTTTATAATAATATAACCTTTACACAATGGGAAAATAAGCGTGTAACTTGATATTTTTAAACCGTCACCAAAATGGGAAAATAAGCTGTGAAATTTTGATTTTAAATCAATTCAAATTCACAAAATGGGAAAATAAGCTGTGTAACAGACTGGGTTTAAAGCACTGAGAAATTTGGGAAAGAAGTAAAAGGAACTAAATAAATGGTTCCAAACAGAAATGTGTTTACAAACTGAAAATTTTGAAGAAGATACGAATTCTTCTCCTCCGTGATCTGTGTTTTTTTTCTTTTTTTTTCCTCAAAACGACACTGTGTATCAACATTACTCAGGTAATGGCAGCTTGCAAAACAGTTCTGGGGCAATTGAAAAAAGTAAAAAGGGAAAGGATGTAACAATGTAGCAGACTGAAATTTACATCGAACCGACTCTATTTAGAAACGATGTAGACACAAAAGGATGTTTTTAAACCATTATTCTCGGGCTAAACATGATATAAACGGATGCAGAGTATTTTAAAAAACACTTTTTTATGAGCTAAAGATGATATATATGGATGTGGAATAAACAATGTGAAGCCTACTCCCCAAACACTTCTTGAGAGCATTTAATAACGTATATAAGGTTGAAAAGGCATGCATTATTTAAAAAACGAAGTGCAGGGAATTTAACAGAAAATACACACCAGAGAACAGGGAAAGGCCGACTCTAACCACTTTCACCCCCACCGAGTTTTTGGGCGAAAGTGGCCAAAAAGCTGCCTTTTCCTGTGGCGGAAGAGAGAGAGAGAGAATCACCGGCAGACAGAAAAGACAGACAGAGAAGAGAGAGACAGAGAGAGCAGCCCAGACAGACAGAGAGGCGGGCAGACAGACAGAAAACAAAAACACCACAACAACGCAAGCGCATATTACTGTTCTCTGACAAGTAAGACTTCAATAACTAAAAAATAACATTATCACAAACAAACGAACTGCGTAGGGTTATCCGTTTTCAATACAAATTTTAAACTAAACTTTTTAGATTTTAGTTTTGCTTAACCCTTTGTTTTTTTCCCGGGTCATTTTCAATAACATCATTTCGCGCAAACATTCTTCAAATGAGTTTTGTCTTTCATGTGAAATAAAACTACAGTCTTTAACTGTTCTCTAAAGTCTTTTAAAACCGATTTATATTTTTGACATAAAACCACACACTTATCCCAGCATCCCTTCCGCTGAAAGCTAGTTTCGACAAAGTTTTTCCCTCTTTTTAACTATGTCTCTTTTGCCGAACAGTCATCTATAATAAATAGTGTCTGCTTCCTTCAAACAGTCTATAAAACTGTTCTAAACACTCACTCAGTTTATTGCTAGGATTAACTAAATATATGTCATCATCTGTCCATTTTAAACCTTCTATTATGATATGCTTTGTTCCATTTAAGTTTTGGGACAGAAAACCACAATATGATTAAAATTATAACGATAAACTGTTTGTAACAGGTCGAGGATAAATATTGTTTTTCCACAACCAGTCTGCCCACAAATAAATGAGCAATGGGAGTTTTTGTCATAAAGTTTAACTCCCTCCCATAGTTTTATAACAGATTTTAAATTAATTCAGTTATTATTTTTATCATACTCTCCGTCAAAACTTGTTCAGTAAAAAAAAACCCTATGAGGCCTAAATGTGTAAGATTAATCCAATTTAGTCCTGAAAGATTGTTTCTATTTAAGTCAACAGTGATTTTGTTGCTTGTGTTATGATCTAATATCCTCGCCATTGTGAAGAACGACGACAACAACGTTAAGACGTTTAACGTCTAAGTTTTGCCAGCTAATTTTAAATTTCCCTTTTTATAAGGTCATCACTAACGCCCACAAACCCCATCCCTCTCCACATCTTTAAAGACGAAATTTCCAAATATCATTGTGAACGTGTCTCCTAATTTTCCTGCTTGGAAAGAACTGTAATTTTTGAAAGCTTTTTTACAACTGTTTTCTTTTCTTGGAGGAGTACTGTTTTTTCCCATACGGCGTTATTTCAATTTCTTTCGACTATTATCGTCCGGTATAGACTTACATGTAAAGGGCCAGAGTTGAATGCTTTTTCTGAAACTTTTTTGGCGGTCAAAAATGTAAATGGGCTTATGAATTCAAATTTTATTTCCCATTCTAAATATGGTTCTAAGTGCCATTTGAGGTCGGGTTTTTTCGAACTATTTATATTCATACTGGCCAACATTATTTGCTTCTAGATTGGCGTAGTTGTTCTAGTTTGGGAAAAACCTTTTGGTTGTCGTCAACCTCTTTGCGTTTATAACACCATCTTTAGTGTACTCAAACCCATACAAAGTGCCTATCTCACCGTTCTGTTCAAAGTCCGCAACGTCTGCAAGGTCTTTTAATTCTAAGGTTAAAACCCCTCACAGGAGCTAATGTAACTCCGGTTCTTCGGGCCCACGCGACATTTTTTTTTAGTAGCGTATTTTTATTTCCAAAACAATGTGCGGGTTATCACATTTCCCCAAACTTTCCCCCCCGCTTTGTCTTTGATTTTTTATATTAAATGATCCAACCCTCCCAAAAAACTAATCTTTTAAACTGTAAATTAAAGGGAATTGTAAAATTTTCAAAATCGCAATATCAGCCTTCCCTGACGGAAGAGCTCTTAAAACATTTGAGGGCCTTCCGTCATATAAGTTTCATCAGTGCTCAGCTCTCCAAATAAAATGAGTAATGAATGTAATGCAAGATTGAGCGGATTTTCCCCTCATAAGTAGTTTTTTTTTGGGTGTAACTCTAATCTATGATTGTCAGCTTCAAAGCCTAACATTTAGCTAGCTCACATCAAAAAGGTAATGTGCTATTCTTCTTCAGGTTTGAATGTTAACATTGTTTTTAGATTCGCATTGTTAATTTTTGAGAGTAAGTCAAAGTTACTCATTGCTTCTTTTAGTGAGCAAAACCCGTAATAACCATCAGCTATTGTTAACTGGCTAACTTTGTTCCCTGTTTTGTCAACTTTTAGAACCGTATTATTCTTCCTGGATTCACTTATATTAAACCATACGACTTTGTAAAATATTTCATGGAGTGGGGACCATTTTGGTTCCGCAATTGTTTTCAACAGCATGTTCTAAAAACGAAGGACGGTTTGAGTTGTTATTGTTACAAACATTTTTTTTAACGAAAAAAAAAAGGGAGTGCATTCAAATATACTGGTGCAAAATATTCTGTTGGGCCGCACTACAATCTTAAAAATATAGCAACTGATACCTTGACATTGCTGTGCCCCAGACTGCCTCTTTTCATAAAAATTTTTGAGTACTCCATTGAAGAGCTATCTTAACCCCCCTATTGAAAACGACCACATCAAAAAAGCGTGGTTTAGTCATCCGATGCAGTTTTATCAGAACCAGTTAAACTTTGCTGTGTTTTGCGCATCAACGGGTGTGGAGTGGGGGTTTGCCGATCTTTTAAATCCCCATGATCCTTTGGTGAGGTCAGTGTACAATTTCATTTTTATTACACCCAGACGTATTTTGACTGAACTGCAAGCGCCATTACCAAATGACAAACCATTTAACCCACTTAGCAACAGAAATAGACATGAAGGCTTTTGAAAGGATCTGTAACGAATTTAATATTAACATCAAGACAGACTTAGCAAAATTTGGGATCATAATCATGGCCTAGGCGACCTTTATTTTGGGGGCACGCACAGAAAGTATAACTATGACTGGCATCCTCCTTTAAAACTTTTTTTTCAGGCAAAACTGTTCAGCCGGGGTCCCTACAGCAAGAGCATAAAACAGCATGGACAACTTTTAAATCTTAGACACTTCAAAAGGGCCTAACTAGAGCGGGAATAGAACGAATAAACACTCTATTCGTACTTACGTTTGGTGTTTGCTAGGTTCGCAAGCACAGGCAAGATCAAGCATAACTGACCCTTTCTACTGGCTTTGACGCGCAAAAACAATACTTAGCAAATTTAGAGGATGCCATTATTCTACAGTTGATTACCTTCAAGTATTCAAAGGTCCCAACATGTTTTACAATACGCAAGATCGAAAGTAGACTTTGCTGTTTGGCACTGGTTTTAACATGCTGCCTTCTGACCTCAGACTCCAGATAGGTACAAAATAAACTATAATAATGAAATTCTTATAGCAGGCAATGAACAGAAGGTTGGGAAAAACGACATAAATTCTGGGCCCAGTAATATTACAAACAATAAAAGAACACCCAAGATTAAGTCATCCAATCCCCGAAGTCCAAACCCCAAAAGTCATTGAAGACTCAGCAAAGCTCGCGGACTCTGTTCGCGATGACCATGAAAAATGAAAAGACAGCGCTTTTTTCTTGGATTAACTGCATAGGATTACTTGGTCTTTATCTTACTAAATAGTAACCCAACTATTACAAGAACTAATGTCCATAAGTGCTCGGCCAAAAAGCCAACTACTTTCTTGCAGTAGACAAAAGCCAGCTAACGATACTCCTAATATACCTGGCAAAGAGTCTATAGCTTTACCAGCTAATTTTTAATAAACTCGCAAGATGATCAAGCTTTTTTTTTACCCATGATTTATCAGGAGAGGGGCGATGGAGGCCTGAACTTTGCCCTCCACCGCCGCCTGTAATAGCCATCACCAGTGTACTTATTGCAAATCCTAAGGCTGTTATAACGCTTGCTAATGTGACGCCTTGCTCTCTAAACAGCGTTCGGATTCTTTTCTGCTAGCGTTGTGCTTCATAAAAAATTTTCGGATAGTTTCTTTTTCCCATTCACTTGAGTTCGTAATTTGGCCCCGGTTTAGTAGTCGTCACTTCTAGTCTTGCTGATCTTTCTTGTTCAAGATCTTTAGTCTTTGGGTTATTCTTTCTTTAATATCAGGCCCTAAGTTGGGGGTCATCAGCCTCAACGAGTTTTTCTTTTTCTCTTTTTATAAAGCCCATCTAGTTCACCTAGTTTTGCTAAATTGTTGTTAATTCGCCTCTGATCCTTCTTAAAGCTGATCAAAGGGCCGCTATTCTCGCATGGGTAGCGGGGAGTCGTGTATAGTCTTTAACGCTGTTTCTTCTGAAAAACGGTTTCTGCTTCTATTGTATTTTTTAATTCGCCTGCTGATTGATTTAATTCTTTAAGTTCCATGTTTTGCATTTTGGTTATCTGTTGGGAGTTCTTGCAGTGGTGTTTGAAGTTTAGCAACTGCCTCCGCCCTTAATTTTGGCCTAACAAGGCCAAGGCGATTTTGATCTTTCCCCACTGATCTATTTCTAATTGAACCCACGGCTAAAAACTTTGATGGGTCTTTTTTAGTTGTAAGCTGAACAAGTTGTCCTTGGTCGCTCCCCACAAACAAATGGTCATCTTTAAATTCAAAAACATTAGGGTCTATAAATTCGGGAGGTTTCTTGCCTAAAAATTTGGTATAATGATCTGACCTTACTTTTCTGTTTAATTTATACCGACTTGTTGGTTAAAGTACTCCCGATTTCTGCTAATTCATCATGCAATGAGAGCCCCGAGCGATGGGCCCCTCCCAAGGGGAATCACTCTTGTCGTCTCCACGATCAAAAACATCATAATCTTCATCTTCAATCCTGCCATGTTTCTTTAATAATTAATTTTTTTTTTTTGTTTTATAAAAAAATGTTACATGCATATGGCTCGATTCTTGACCCGCATAGAAGACTGAAAGAACCCTTTGGCGTGAAGGGAAATAAACGGGAAAATACTGTTCCAAATAATCCATCTACTATTGATGCAGATCAAATTCTTACTGTCAAATTTCCCGGACCTAGGAGCGGATGAAGTGATTGTGCCAGGCTCTGCACGACTTACTTTCAAAATAGAACTCGCATCAGAAAAACCCAAACAGGGCAGTTGTCCAGAATTTGGGACGGGCAAACGTTAAGAAAATTTCTGTAAAACTTGAGGGCAAGAAGTAAATTTTCTTTACACAAATGCAGACATATTTTTTAACCTATTCTGAATCTATGGCTAACCGAGAATGAAAGGGCTGATCTTGCGTTCAAGGAATTGAAAATGATGATGGACCAAAACACAGAATAGACGCCGCAGATGTTAAAGACAACAAAAAGCATGCAGCTGTAAATTTTGCGTAGGAAATCGCTTTCCATTCCCTTAGATTTTGAGTTGTTAAAAGCGCATGCACCGTACTTTCAAGGAGCATTAAAAGACAGATTGTCATATGAACTAACTTTTAATGAATACAAACGCGTTATCAGATCATCAGACACCGAAGCAAAGTTACAGCATTTCTGACATCTCGTTAGAGTTTTACGTTGTTAGCAACCCTAATTTAGCAAGGCTGATTGAGCAACAATATCAGTCAAAATTATCAATATATTACGAAAAGTGATTCATCATACAACTTTTCCCAGAAGCAGGGCAGACACTATAGGAATTTTTAGTTTTTAGCGTCGCAGCAAGATCGCTTAAAGGTATTTTATTGCTGTGTGAAGATGAAGAACCGTTCAAAAGAGGAAGTGAAAAGTTTTTTAATCCAAAAATAACGAAAGTACAATGTTCGATTGAGGTTTGTCCCAACCAAATTTAAAGCTAGCGGGCTTAGACCTTATCATCATTTTGACGAAATAAGAAAATTGTTTGGGGGTGGGAGGGGTAGAAGTCTAACAGCAGACCTAGTGTCTAAAGATTACATCTTCACAATGTTTGGCTTGATGATTTTTTTAACAACAAAATACGGTTTATTGATTGACCTAAGGTCAACAGAGGATAATCAGTTTGCATGGAAGCGGGAAGAAACTGTGAGAGACGTAATAAACATTCAAATTGATAAAGAAAAGAAGCCGATAAACCGCTTAATGTACAAATTGTTTTTATTAATGATGCGCAGCTGAATATTTGAAAATAACAGATTAAAAGATATACAATACTAAATTATTTTTTTTTTATAAAAAGCATGTCTGTTCAGGGTTTATCCAAATGTGCCTACAGCGCCGCCAAAAGAAGGGATAGCAGGCAATTCTGCTGTTATAGAAACCCTGAAGTAAAAACCTTCAGATTAACAAAAAATTACACAAATGCAACAAAAACTAGAGCAAGACCTTTCAAAATACAGCAAAACCAAACGAAGGTATTCTGCTGCCTTTAATGCTGTTACATATGTTAATACTGGAGCATCGACTATAAGCGCCCTATCAGCAGGAACGAGTTTGGGCTCTTAGCAACGGGCATAGGCGCACCCGCAGCTTTACCTCTAGGTGGTTTGTCTTTTAGCTTCGGCCGTGTTCATTAGCCGTAGGTGCTGCAAACAAAAAAATAAAAACTAAACTCCAAAAGCACACAGCTATGGTTCAACTAAAAAACAGCTAAACTTAGCTCGTTCAAACTGACAATAAATAAAGCGCTTGTTGACTCAAACATCACGGATGAAGAATTAATCGTTTACAGGCCGATTTGATGACTACAAAAGACAAAAGTTTGATCTTCAAAGAAAGGCGGTGACAAGTTTTTCTCACAAGCCAGACCCTGAGCAGATAAAAAAGGAATGCTAAAAAAAGAAAAAAGAGACATTAAACCTGTTCTAAACAGCTCACTTAACAACACCAAAAGGTTTTTTAAATTTCTTTAGTTTATGAGTCCAAGCCAAAAAGGACCGTTGTATTGGTTCTTTATTAAGTATTTTTTTTTTTAATTAAATAAAATTTTTTGGGTTAGAAAAGAAAGCCCGCATGGCTAAGATATAAAGAAGGACAAGACGAATTGTTGAAGGAATGCTCGAGAGAGAGCGTTTATCAAGAGCACTGAATGATATTGAATTTTGAAGTCATTGACCCAACAAACGTACAGGCAAGCGTTGTACATGCAAATTTTTCAAGTTCCAGGCAAACTAACAATAGACCCGCCAGTTAAAGTAATGTTAGCTGTTTTAATCGACATGTAACAATAAATGAAGAAAATCTAGAAGTCTGGGTCTCAACTAAAACCACAACTATTCTTTCTCATAACGAAATTAACCCCCCGGTTGGGCAGACGAACTGCTTACACGTTTGATGTGGGCCCCTGAAGAAGCTAAAATGAGAGGCTCTGGCTGGTCAGAGGGCGAAGTCCTAGAAAATTAGATTAAAACAGGGTAAGTATGCGCCGATTGTAGGCAGGCTTACATTCCGCTACCTCGGGAGTTGGTTTTAAAGAAGCAGTTTTAAACATAAAAAATTCAGACAAACAAATGTTTCATGTGGTGTGTTCTTGCAAGGCGCATTGTGTCCGCGAACACGCAGAGAGAGTGACTAACTATCGGCAATACGCCAAAGATCTTAACTTCAATGGAATATCCTTCCTGTTAGTGTAGACCAAATTGATCAGTTTGAAGAACAAAACAACCCAATAACTGTTAATGTAAAACACATGGGGTGAGGAAACAAATTGGTGCCAATTAAAGTGTCCAAAAACAGTCCAACAAAAGGGGAACCAGCCAAAAGTCATGTGGACTTACTCCTAATGTTTTTCGCCAGCAGGGCTGCCCCATTACACATTGATACGCACAATGAGCAGATTATTAGCGCATACTTCAAAACATGAACAAAACAAGAATTCTGTAGAAAATGTTTAACAAGAATTCAACCGCTCAAGCCGCGCTTGAACATATAAAACATTGTAAAAGTTCTGTAGACTGTAAGACAGAACTAACTACCCCCCGCCAGGATCTAAAGTTTTGTTTTTAAGAACTGGAAAAAACTGCAAACAAGTCCAACGTTATTACGCAGACTTCGAGTCGCTTTTTGTTTTCCCTTTTGAAGGGCCAGCCCACAAAAACTTCGAAAAACAGTCTTAATGAGTAATCATCAGATTTGTCATTTGCCTTCATTATTTTTAGGTCGGATGGCGCTCATTCAACGCCAGAATTATATAGAGGACCAGATGCTGCAAAACATTCTTAAAAACGCATGCAGCAAGTGCGTAATGACTGTTCTAAAAATCTGAATTTATCTAAATCATAATGACTCCTGAAGACCAACAACAGTATGCCTCAGCCACTCACTGTTGGATTTGCGGTTTTGAGCTAACGCCCAAGAGTGTAAACCCCACATAAGAGACCATGATCACATTTAGCGGAAAGTTTCAAAGGAGCGGCGCATTTAAAAAAATGCAATCTTCAACAAAGTTTGATCCTAAGACATGAAGCTGCTGTATTCTTTCATAACTTGCGAGGTTATGACTCTCACCTTATATGAAAGCAGTAGACGATGCCCTTTTGGGTGTCATGCATCGCACAGTCATCAGAAAAGTACATGTGTTTCACTTTAAATAACATGTCTTTTTATGACTCTATGCAGCACATGATGGGCTCATTAGAGGCACGGCTATGTCCTTAAAGTCCTGCCCAAAAACGGAAGAATATTTTGACCCAACTCTCGTTAGAAAGGGGTTTACCCTTAGAGTACATGAACAGTTTTGGGGAAAAATTTGACGAAGAGACGCTTCCTCCTAAAGCGCGTTCTTTTCAGTCTTAGAGGAAAGGGCATCAGCGACTCCGATTACCAGCATGCTCAAGATGCTTGGGAAAAGTTAGATTGTAAAACGATGGGAGACTATCATGACTCCCACTTTATGGGTGATGTTTTTGTTGGCGGACGTCTTTGAAAATTATAGAAAGACCTGCATGAAACATTACAGTTTGGATCCTGCGCATTACATTTCTGCGCCCGGGATGAGTTGGGATGCTTTCTTAAAGTTTACTGAGTACAGATTGATTTATTTTCAGATTTACCAAAAGATTCAGATGATTGAAAACGGATTGCGTGGAGGAATTAGTATGGCGTCGCATCATTACTGTAAAGCAAACAACAAATACTTGACGACTATGATCCAAGTAAAAGGTCTAACTATCTCATGTATTTAGATGCAAACAATCTGTATGGATGGGCAATGGCGCAATCACTTCCGTTACGCAACTTTAAAATGTACACAGGCGGTGATCCGAAAAATATTCAAAAGGCATTAAAGTGGTTGGGGCAGTTTAACGCCTGATCAACAGCGTGGTTTCATTCTAGAAGTTGATTTAGAATATCCTCATGAACTCCATGACCTGCATAATGACTATCCATTAGCAGCAGAAAGTCTAAAGATGGATCCAAGAGAACCACCTAAACTTGTGCCCAATCTTCGAGGCAAAAAAAATTATGTCTGCCATTACAGACTTCTACAATTTTATTTAAGGCATGGTTTAAAGTTGAGAGCAGTTCATCGTGTAATTGCTTTTGATCAAGAACAGTTCATGAAACCATACATCATGAAGAACACTGATCTCAGAACTAAATCCACAGATGCTTCAGAAAAAGACTTTTTCAAGTTGATGAACAACAGCTGTTTTGGAAAGACTATGGAGAATCCGCACAAGCGCAAAGATGTCAGATTGGTCACCAGAGAGAATGAAGCAATTAAGCTGACTTCAAAACCTAATTATCAGGACTTTAAAAGATTTCATGATCAGCTTTTTGGCATAATGATGAAAAAAAAGAAAGTCAAATTAGACAAACCTGTATTTATTGGGTTTAACTGTTTTAGAATTATCAAAGCTTTTGATGTTAGAGTTTCTTTATGACTACTTTAAGCCCTCGTATCCTGAGTCCAGAGTACTTTACACAGATACTGATAGTTTTGTTATAGATATCCCTACTGAAGATATCTATAAAGACATGGAATTAGAAGTAGCTAAAGGTCATGCGGGTGGTACGACACATCTGATTACCCTAAAGATTCGCCTTTGCATTCAATTACTAACAAGAAGGTTTTAGGAAAGATGAAGGATGAATTATCTGGAAAGGTGATCAAGGATATGTGGGGTTAAGTCAAAATGTACAGTATTTCGAGCCAGGAGAAAATCATTAAGAAAGCAAAGGGAATATCTCGCAGCGTTGTGCAGTCAAACATATCGCATGACAACTATAAAGAAGCATTGTTTGGCAATAAGACTTTCATCATGACAACGTAAAACTACGATCTAATCTACATGAGATCAACACAACGGTTGTAACAAAGAAGTCATTAGATAGAACAAACACAAAACGGGTTTTTGTTAATCCAGATTTTTCATATGCAATTGGGCACTGGAAACCTAAATTAATTAAAGGGGAAAACTGTTTTTTTGGGGGAATTATCTGCAGTTCTTCTTTCACAAAAATTTTTGAGGGGCGGGTTGTTTTGTTGTTCATTTTCTCGTAAATAATACACGGGCGTTTTCATCTTTACAATTTTTTTTAATTTCATATGGTCAATACCCAAATTGGATGGTTGCCCGATCATTTCCCCCCTTCCGCCCCCCCCCGGTAAAAAAAAAGGGTACCTTATTTTTAAACCCCAAACGGCAATATTTTTGCCAATGAAGACTCCCCTTTTCAACAACACTATTGTTTTTTTTTTGATTGCTTTTTACTGGTTTTAGCCCTTTAAATTCTTCATTTTTTAAATTGCGCCAAAACTGAGGGCATTCCTTCTAACCCACTGTTTTGGGCGAGAATTGTCAATCACTCTCTGTGTTTCGGTAGGAAAAAGTCTTTCGGCAAAATGTTTGTTAAATTTTTCAACCAAACCCTGTGATTTTTGGAACCCGGGAAAATGCCTTTTTTAAAAAAATTTCTTTTTTTTTTAACAATAATTGATTCATTTGGCCCTTTTTAAATTTTTTCCACCCACGCTTAAAACCCTGCGAGGGAAATTTAAAGGGGCCCTTTTGATATATCATTGTAAAGCAACAGCAACAGCAAAGCACTCTTTTGTTTTAAGGGCCCCGGGCATTTTTGTATTTTGAAGCCAGTCAAGACTTTTGAGTGCGTATTTAAACTTTTTTTCGTCAAAATCCTATCAAGGGTAAATATAGAAATCCTTTTGGATGGGTTCCGTTTGGATTGAAATTGACAAATGGGGGGTTTTTTCTGTATTCGTAAAAGCGCGGGAAAAATAAATTTGCCAAATCGCTTGTTTAGATAACCATTTTTTTGGCTTTTGTTCACCCCCTTCCTGCCGCTTGGCTTACTTTTTTTTTGGGCGTTTTCCCCCTTCCAAATCCTTTGGCGAATAAAAAATTTTGTTCTTTTTTTAAATTCACTGATATTATCCCAACAAAATACACGACAGTCACCCCCAACGCCCAAAAAACGCGTTTTTCTTGCATCTTTTTTTTTTCTGGGGTTGAAAAAAAGTCACTAAATTTTTGGGGGGGGCAATGTCGGGACGGTTTGCCTTTTTACTAATAAAATTTTTTTATTGCTGGTCAACTTTTTTAAAAATGTGTAAGCTCATCCCCCTGTTCTTTCAGGGTGTCATTAAAAAAATTTCAACTGCTCAAGTCCCTCCCTTTTCAAAGGCGCCCTTGTGCAGCTGCTAGTTGCTCCATAGTTTTTGTTATGTCTTTTTCTCTCGCCGTCATCCCGCTTTTTACAAAAATGCGAAATTATTTTCCGCTAAAGAAAGCCCCATTCACCAAAAGCGCCGCCTTTTATTATTCCCGAGGGGAAGGGGGCCCATTTTTATAAATGTATTTTTTTTTACATATTTATATTCCGGGAATTTAAATTCCGCAAACCCAAGAAAATTTTTCGTAGCAAACAAAGGCTGCAAAATAGCAATCATTTTGGCGGGAATCCTCAAAGCTATTTGCCAAGATCTGCCGGTTTTTTTTTTTTAACAAGCTTTTACCCAATATTGAGTTCCTACACTTATCCCCAATAACAGCAAAAAGGTAAAAAGGGTTAGCAACTTTTTTTTCGGGGCCTTTTTTAAAAAAATTAAAATAATTAAAAATTTTTAAATTAAAAAAAAATAAACAGTGATTTTCTACTCCCGCTACAAGGGGGGCCAAAACCCTTTCCCGAACTTATAATGACCAAGTTGTTGATCAAGCAAATTATGCCCAAAAAGGAAAAGGCGTATTTTTTTGGCAGCATGTGGGAAAAAAAAAACAGTTCCTGGGAACGGGAATTCAGCATAAAAACAGATTCAACAAATGTCGCCGCAAGACATTTTTAAAATACATAACAGGGATGAAAGCGCAGCTGGGGGCCCAGAATGGGGAAAAGTTTTGGGGGAAACGGTTTTTTAGTTTGTACACCAAACTATTTTGTAGATTTGCGGGGCCCCTTTAAATTTTGACAAATCTTACGAAAATTTAACGCAAATCCATTTTAAAAAAAATCAATTTGGGGTCTCTAGGGGTTTATTTTTATAAATAAGATTTGGAAAATTGTTATCCCAAAATCATGAAATTTAAAAACTTTTTTAAACATATAGATTTTTTTCCTTTAAAAAAACGAGCTGGGAAAAACAACAAACCAAAACATTGAATCAGGGGGAGAAAGTAAAACCCCCCAGAAAATCAGCAAAAAACGCCCGAATTTAGGTGAAGGCCATTTAAAAAACCTGGGCTGTTTAAAACAGGAAAAAAAAATTAGCAGAGTGGGAAAAGACAAAAAAAAATTTTAAATTTTCAGCCAAATTAAAAAAAAACATAACACCGCCACGCCAAACAATTGATTCAAAGCCAACTAAAAAACTCCAAGTGAAACCCGGGGCCCCAAAAAACTCCTGGTTAAATTTAAATTAAAACCCGGTTTCCGTTTTTGGGGCCCATTGCTGGGGTTGGGGGAGTTATTTTGGCTATAAAATAATACACAATGGCAACAGAAAAGAAAGAAATTTAAAAAAACCTGAACCCTTTAAAAACAGAAAAAAACAACCCGCAAAGGCCCAAAAACCCCCAATAACAAAGCATCATTTTGAAAAACCATTTAAATGGAATAAATTTTTAAGAAATTTAAATTTTTAAAATTTTTTTTTAAAAATAGAAACATGGCGATTATAAAATATGAAGTCAATAAATTTAAAACCTGGAGTCTTTAAAAACCCCTTTCCATAAAACCCAAAATTGGAAACAATGCGGTTTCTTTGGGTGTAAAAAACCTTCCTTAAGATCTAAGCTGAAACGCTTTAGCAAGACATCCTCAAAAATTAAAGCCGGTTTTTTTTAGGGGGTGGTGTACTATCTTAGACAATTTTCTATTTTAAAAAAAACTTTGATTTTTTTTTTTTTTTATAATTAAAAAGATACTTAAAAAAAAAGAACTTGGGTTTTACTTAGAGGATGAACTTAATCAAAACTTTTCCCGAACTTAATCAAAAACTTTCTTAAGAACTTGATCAAGAACTTATTAAAACTTATTAAAAAAATTGGGATAACTTTAGAATGACTTTTAAGGGCAACTTAAAGAAAATTTTAAAATAAGAACTTGAAATAACTTGTTAAAAACTTTGAAGGGAAATTTAGTGTGTGCTTGCTTTGGGGGGGGGGGGGCAGGTGGGGGTTGGGGGGGTCATGCTGGGGGCAGGGGCAAAAAACAACAAAAACAAACCCACAATAGACAGTCCAGGGGTGGGGTGGGGGGCGGGGCGTGCGGGTAGGGCCCAAAAAACCCAACAAACAAAAAGTAGAAATTTCCCAGGGGGCCAAATTCTTGCTTTGTGACTAAACAGGGTGTGCCCCCGCGCGCAACCTCCCAAACAACCCCCCAAATATCACATAGGGTTTGTTTGGCCCCAGTTTGCCCCCCTGAGCTTTTCTGGGGGGCTGCCCCCGCTTTTTTAGGGCAAGCGAACACATAGGGGCCCCTTTGAAACCTAGTTTTTCCACCGACCTTTTTAGGTGCCCAACGTCATTTGCGGCAAGCGATCACCAAAGGGGTTTTTTTGGGCCCAGTTTTCTGTCTTCCCCCTTTTCCCCAAAACCCGGCTTGGGAACGGCTTTTGGGAGATTACAGCAATTTCGCTGAGCCAAGCTTTTTTTGGCGGGTTTTAATCGCCAGAAATAAATAAAATCCGTCATTTTTATATTTGGAGCATTTATATGAAGATAGTGCGGGCCCCACACACTACTCCTCTCCATACTGGTAGATGTACTAAGGTCTGCCTAACCCTATCTAGTTTTGCCAGAAACCCCCGAAAATCGCCATCCATTTTGCATAAGTTTAATAATGGTTTGGCGTTTGCACAACAGTTCATTTATACTGATTCCTAGCTTGTGGAATTTAGGATAGTTATAAAAAACACACAGAAAGTTGAATGAGTTTCCTAGCATACGAATCAGACATGTTCACCTGCGTCTTAAGAAATAAACGCCATGTTTGATGCGTTTTTTGTTTTTTAAACATGATTTGGGGCTGTCTCAAAGCCAACGCCCAACAATCAACGCGTGATGGATTGTTTTTGCTTTTATTTTGTTTTATCAACATAGCGCCGCTTTTTAAAAAAGGAAGCATCTCATCAACAGTTAAACACTTATTATAATTAGCCTCATCTTGTTCGTAATGTCATTTTCATTTCCTTGAACCAACAAACCTTTAAGATAGTCGTCCATTTCCAAAGCAGTCGGTTCACTTTTTTTCTTTTTCTGTTCCTTCTAGGAAAGCAATACTTCTTTTCGGTTTTCAGCGGCAACGAACATGCTTCACCTCGTTCTTTTTTCAACAAATACTCTGACATGAAAGTATGGTAAACCTTGTGGTGTTCAATGGCAAGAGCCTGCTCTTCAGTGAAACGGGTAGCCATTTTTAGAATAGCACACCAAACACAGAACACAGCGCAATAATAAACGCCCTACTCGTCCGGGAGCCAGTAGAAGAATGATGAAACCGGTGTTGGTTACTAGTCATGTGAGCGCCCGTAAGCACTGCGCCCTCGATGATTGGCCCAGCTGTGACAGCGCCGTCTTGCGGCATGATGCAATACATTGTAACCGGCGTGAGGAAGGGGGTGAAAAGGAGGGAAGAAGAGGGGGTTCAGCAGTATTGATTTTTTTGGCGCGCCGTCTCGCTGCATGATGCAATACATTGTAACCGGCGTGAGGAAGGGGGGTGAAAAGGAGGGAAGAAGAGGGGGTTCAGCAGTATTGATTTTTTGGCCAACGCAGACACTACTGTGTATGTGTGTGTGCGTGCGTGTGTGTGTGTGTTGTGTGTGTGTGTGTGTGTGTGTGTGTGTGTGTCTGTCTGTCTGCCCGCCTCTCTGTCTGTCTCTCTGTCTCTCTCTTCTCTGTCTGTCTGTCTGTCTGCCGTGATTCTCTCTCTCTCTTCCGCCACAGGAAAAGGCAGCTTTTAGGCCACTTTCGTCCAAAAACTTGGTGGAGGGTGAAAGTGGCTTAGAGTCGGCCTTTTCCTGTTCTCTACACCTATGAAATACTTGTTGATGTGTTTCTGGTAGGAAGATCTCAAGATGTAAGAATAGGCAATATCCAGTCATGTGTCGAATCTTAGGTGGTCTTCCACAAAGAAGTGTTCTTGGACTCATGCTTTTTTTTTTTTTTTTTTTTTTTTTTTTTGCTGTCCCAATCTCTGCACCACCTCAGAGGCAGTGTACCCACGCCGCTCATTTCCGACACCCCGTCCACAGCCACAAGCCCGGTCGGCCCCGCCGCAGCCCCCGACACCAGCAATCCACAGGGAGCAGTCAATGTCAAGTCGTTAAGAGGCAACCCGCCGGAGGAGACACTGCACTGCTGCCGAGTCACTTCGGTGGTGTTCAGTGGCGCCTGTTCTGATCTAACATACGCAGGACACCACCTACTAAGCCCCCTACTGACGACAATAATTGCTTAGTCGCGGAGCCGGCGTGAGTCAGCTCTCCCTCCGGAGGGCGCCACCACGTCCGTCCACCGACAGACCCCATGGACTCGCCGATATCGGTGACCCCGACGGAACCAAACCAAAGCCACAGACGTGGAGAGGATAATCGAAATTGAGGTCACCATGAGAGCAGGGCATGAAGGGCCACAGAACTTGAGACATTTTTTTTTTAAATGCTGATCAATGAGAATGAGGATGATTAATATGATGCTACGGATTTCCATTTCGGTCTGAGACTACATGACAGGGCTGTACTCTACGCTTCCTTTCATAATATATCCCAGCGTCAACCAGGCCCGAGAGATACAGGCACCTGCAGTGTTGGTCAGGAAATTTGAGCAACACTCTCAGAAACGCATCCATTAAGTGGATGAAACTCGACTGTGTGGTCCCAGTCTTCCCAACTGAGTCCGCAGCAAACTCAACTCTGGGTAGGAGCCGGTCGGGGCAGAAAAACCCACATGACTTCTGATGGGATTCGAACCCACGACCTCCCAGCCGGGAGTCCGCGACGCTAACCACTTCGCCACGGCGGCTGGTTGGACTCATGCTTTTAAAAGCCTTCATTAATTACCACCTGCACTACATAGAAAAAAAAGGGGGGGAATGGGGGGAGGAGGGTAATGTGTTTGTGGGGGGGGGGGGGGGGGGGGGGGGAAGGGGGCAATTATCATCAATCAGTCACTGATAGGTGATGATCATATCAGTGACTGATTGATGATAATAAAATTTTTAAGTGTGTGTGTGTGTGTGTGTGTGTGTGTGTGTGTGTGTGTGTGTGTGTGTGTGAATGAGTGTATGTGTGAGTAAATATGTGTGTGAAAACTCTCCACAGTTAGTCTCACTATGATCAATGATCTTAACTCACCCAGAACAATGTTTATATGTGGTCCCCCATCCCCCCACCCTTTGTGTGTGTTGTGTGTGTGTGTGTGTGTGTGTGTGTGTGTGTGTGTGTGTGTGGTGTGTGTGTGCGCGCCAACACTATCTTCTCTCAACAAACACCAGCATATTGATGCCAACACATTATTTCACCTGTTGCAATGAACATCATCCCACAGCATTGTTCACTCTTTTAAACAACACCATTTATATGAACCTCCCACCCCCACCCCCCACCCCATAGTGGATGATGAGATATGAGCTCTCCTTCTCTTGCCCCCCTTCCCTCCCCCCCCCCCCCTCAAACACATTACCATCCTCCCCCCCCATCCCCCCCCCTTTTTTTCCCACCTCACCCCCCCACCCCCCCCCCCCACCCCCGATCATACCTTATCACCCATTTATCTTCCATCCCCTTCCCTCCCTAACATTGCCCACACACCTTCACAACTACTCACGCATAACTACCACTACCTCTTTCATCACCCAACGAAATCATTTATTTTATTCACCTAAACCTTTTTTTCCCTCAGTTCCCCCCCCCCCCCCCCCCCCCCCTTTTTTTCCCCTTACCATTATTATCAATCCACCATTACCACAACCATCACAAAGATATCACACCATCCCAATAAACTAGACACACAACCCTATCATATCACACACACACCACCTCCCCCTACGCCCCCCCCCCCCCCCCCTCGTTTTCCTCTCCCATAATCCCCCATGTCATTTCCGCCTACGGCTATTCTCCCCACCACATGGACAACAACGGATGATCATTTTCGTTCTTTTTTTCGTTTTCGTTCTTTGTTTGTACTGTCCCAAATGTTAAATGTGATTTATTTTTTCGCCTGAAGAAGACCCAAGTGGTTGAAATGCATCGTGTCTTGTCATGTGCTTTGTTTGTCAATGTCATTGGCGGTAAGAAACAAACTCAATTTCTAAATTTTGCTTCGTTCGCCGCCATCAGTCACTCCATTTTGAAAAAGAAGATGAAGTGTTTGGACTTTCAATAAGAACAATATCCCATCTTAATGATCCTGCATTTTCTTTCACTTTACAAAGCACTAATCACACCTCATGTGGAATATGCATTTGCTCTATGGCATCCTTATCTGAAAAGACGATCTGGTGCCCTTAAAAGTTTTCAAAGAAAAGGTACTCACTGTTTATAGAATGTAATGGAATGGACTGTGTTGAAAAAGTTAGGTACTTTAACCTACACTCACTTAAAGGCAAAAAATTAAGAGCTGTTTGAAACTTATGATTTTCTGAAGTCTAAAGGACGTTGATATAAACGGGATTTTTAAATTAACCAGTTGTGATAAAGGAAGAATTTTTGTGATAAACATTCTAGTAAGCCACAGTAATACTAAACAAATCTTAAATGAATGTTAGAGAACCGCCAAGAGAATCGTGGACAAACGAGTCACAAGACAAAACACAACGCGTTTCGACCTTTTAGGTCTTCTTCAGGCACGACACAAACAAATAATACAACGAAAATGAACGAATTTGATACTCGGCTTCGATCTCTTCACTCTTCAGCGCAAGGATGCCAGGCGTTGAATCATTCAAAGAGATCAAAGCTGATATAGACCTGAAGGATACTTGGCGGGAACTAAACCCAGAGTGACGCCGTTTTTATTTTAAAAAAAGGATGTCGACAAGGAGACCCAATTTCACCATACCTATTCGTAATCTGTGTCGAAATATTAGCCATTATGGTGAGGGAAAATCGAGATATTCGGGGAATCAGAATGAATGAAACTGAATTCAAGATATCTCAGTATGCTGATGACACCGAGTTCTTACTCGCAGGGGTTAAGAAATCCTTTGAAACTTGTATTGAAGTTCTTTTAAGATTCGACGGTGTCTCAGGTCTTCATGTGAATTTGAGTAAAACGAGCGCAGTTGGGCTTGGAAGTGTAAAACAATTGTCAAAACCACTACATGGACCACTTTGAAATTGTATGGAATCCACAAAAATTCCGAATACTTGGTACAAGGTTCACAAACGACTTGAAAGATTGCATAGAAATAAACTACGCAGAAAGACTAGCAGACGTAGATGACTTGTTCAAAATATGGGTAAAACGCCAGATTACGCCCCTAGGTAGAATAGCAATTTTGAAATCCATCATCCTTTTAAAGCTGACTCATCTTTGGCTGTTTCTACCAAACCCACCAGATGTTTTCTTTCAAACATGTCAGAAAATGTTACAAGTTTGTGTGAAATGAAAAAAAAAACAGAAAAAATCAGTCGAAAAACAGTGCATAAAAGCATACGGAATGGAGTTATTGGTCTTCCTGATGTAAAAACCTACGTCACATCTTTGAAGCTATCCTGGATCCGTAGGACTGAGAGATCAAACCACAAATGGAAACATATTCTTCTCAGTAATTTTCCTCATTGGCCTCATATGAGTAAACATGGTCAAGAGATTGTCTCAAAATGTACCAAATATAACCCGTTCTGGGCAGACGTCCTTGAAGCTTACAAACTTTTTTTTATTACAAATGTCTGCCAAAAAATTCCGCTGAACCACTTGCTGAACCAGTTTGCTCCACCAAACGTATTCAAGTTGGAAAAAGACACACTGTCTCTAAAATGCTTCAGAACAAAAGTGTCTATTATCTTGCACATTTTTTTAATGATAATGGTCAGTTTCTTTTCCACGAACAATTTAAGGAAAATATTATGTCAACATTGATTTTCCAACTTATACAGGGTATAAGTTCGAATCATTGATTTCATGAAAAGATTTGACATTACCATCAAAAACAACAAATGTATTACTTCTCCATTCTGTTATAAGATATTGTTTGCCACTTATAAAGGTTCAAAGACTTATTATGATATACTGATTGATAATCAGTTGAGAGCTCCGTGATGTGGGACATCAAACTTTCACAAGCTCATGACTGGAATTCATGCTTTTTTATGCACACAAGATAACAGATGTAAAACTCAAGTGGTTTCAGTTGAGAATAATTCACAGGTGCTTAGGTACAAATGTTATTTCGAAAGAAATCCGAGTTACTGATAATGATAAATGCAGTTTTTGCGGACTATTTAAAGATTCTATTGACCATATGTTTTGGAAATGCACTCATGTCAAATTTTGGGGGGTAGGTTAATTGATTTAATAAAAGAGAAATGCACTCACGCACAAAATATACGCCCAACAGAGTCTCTCATACTTTTAGGTTTCGACATAATCGCAATTGATTACATTTTTTACTTCATTATTTTTCTAGCAAAACATTACCTATATAAGTGTAAGTTAGAAGGCAGTCTTCCACATGCAGCAGTTTCCTTGAAAATGTACGTATAGATAGAGAATTGAAAAAAATAAACTCATACTTAACCATGAACCACTTGGATTTTCATGCCAGATGGCTTGCTTATGAAGCGTTGATTTCTATTACCTAGCTGCTTTAGTTACCGTCTCTGGAACATGTCTTTTCAGCATTAATATATAAACGAGTATGATGCATAATATAACAACAATTACTAGACTAATGATATCATCTTTTTTCCTTTTTTATCTTTTGCTGAGGATATCATGTGTGGCCCGTGTATGCTACTGAAATATTTCTGTATAGTGGTACTCAAGAAATAATGTACCTTATGATAATAACAAATATTATCTTCACTTGCTGTGACCCAACCCATTCTGTCTTCCTGTTTCTTTGCTTGTCTGTTCGTCTGTCTGTCTATCTGTTTGTCTGTTATTCTGTCTGTCTATCCGTCTGCCTTTCCTTTATTATCTGTGTAGGCATGCTGATTTATCTTGCAATGTATATACATTTATTTTCTTTTTTTATCAAACGCATGTATACATCTCTTCTGGGTAGTAATATTAGAACAATATGATGTATGCAGGTTTATGTATATTTCTTACAGCATGTCAATAAGTAACCATGTTGGGTCTTTTTTACACAGACAATGCCATACTGAAACTCTCTCTCTCTCTCTCTCCTCTCTCTCTCTCTCTCTCTCTCTCTCTCTCTCTCTCTCTCTCTCTCTCGCTCGCTCTCTCTCTCGTTCGCTCTCTGTCTCTCCTACTGTCTATCTCTCTCTCTTCTTTTTCCATGCGTATATGGTTTGGCTCTTTGCGTATGTATGTTTGTTTGTTTTTCTTGCTTTGTACCTAACTTTTAGTTATGAATGTTGCTGTTTATTTCTTTTTGTTGTTGTTTGGCTTCTTTTTATATATGTGTGTGAGATTTTTTTCCCTCTCTTTATATGTGCAATAAAAATAAAAACAGATATAGATGTTTAAAAAAATTAATCTAACGAGATGGCGAGGCGTTCGAATATTGACTTACATGGATTGTGCTACGACGAAATGTGTTGTGTGTGTGTGTGTGTGTGTGTTGTGTGTGTGTGTGTGTGTGTGTGTGTGTGTGTGTGTGTGTGTGTGTGTGTGTGTGTGCGAGTGTGTGCGTGTGTGTGCGTGTGTGTGTGTGTGTGTGTGTGTGTGTGTGTGTGTGTGTGTGGTTGTGTGTGTGTGTGTGTGAGTGAGTCTGCCTGGCTGCCTGCCTGGCTGCTTGTGTGTGTGTGTGTGTGTGTGTGTGTGTGTGTGTGTGTGTGTGTGTGTGTGTGTGTGTGTGTGTGCTTGCAAACCACATGCACAGGCACATATGCATCTGCATGTGTGCATACCAACATGTTTACATACGTTCTTGTCCTTTTTTCTTCGTTTGTAAAGACGTGCGGCGCGCGCGCGCGGTGTGTGTGTGTGTGAGATGAGGAGAGAGAGAGAGAGAGAGAGAGAGAGAGAGAGAGAGAGAGAGAGTCTGCCTGCCTGCCTGGCTGCTTGTGTGTGTGTGCTTGCGAATCACATGCACAGGCACATACGCCTCTGCATGTGTCCATGCCAACATGTGTGCATACGTTCCTGTCCTTTTGTCATTTGTAAAGACGCGCGTGTGTGTGGTGTGTGTGTGTGTGTGTGTGTGTTGTGTGTGTGGTGTGTGTGTGGTGTGTGTGTGTGTGTGTGTGTATGTTCACGCTTGCATACATGTAGGTGTGACAGTATGAATGGATATATGTGTGGAATGACAATCAGCAGGATGGTAGTTTATTTCATGATTGCTTTGACTGAATATACGGTATGCGGGAGAGAGGGGGGGGAGAGAGAGAGAGAGAGAGAGAGAGAGAGAGAGAGAGAGAGAGAGAGAGAGAGAGAGTTAACAGTATCATACAACTGTGGAAAGCTACAAATTTAACCGTTGCTGAAAGAGAGACAACTGATATTTCAACTTTATCATTGAACGCCGATTCTGCGCCGAAGTGATGTAGATATATGATTGCTCGTTCGTGTTCGTAGTCCTGAGTGTTGTGTGTCTTGTCTGAATAAAACCTAAGAGGTCGAGACGCGTCGTCTTTGGTCTTGTGATTCGATTGTCTACGATTTTAGGCAGTGCTTTATCAATAAGTCTTCTAAGTTGATATTTGAAACAAAAGTCCCTGTCGTAGAGAATCAGTCGCCACAATAAACACTTTAGGAGGATGTGCGAGTTTTCTTCATCAGAGGCTTCTAGCATATCTGGTAAATGTTACTTGCACTTTTAAGTTAATTCGACTGGTATTCTACTTCTAACTTTAAAAAGCCAATAGCCATAATAAAGAACACCACCAAAGCATTTCATGATTTATAAGCATTTTTCAGAATCGTCACCATGATATTATTCCTCCTGGTGGCCAACTTGAAAGTAAAGCACTGGCAGCATGCCTAGGTAGCCGCAATGCGGGAACCACGAAGCAATGGCGTGAAAAGTGACCAGCTTCCAGAGAAGTATGAAATCTTATCTTGTCCGCAATATTTGTCATCTTTGAAATACAAGCTTCAACTGAATTCATGGAAAACCAAACGTTCCCCGAAATATAGCATGCAATTGTTCAAGCCTTCTATCAGTGGACCATTATTCTTTTTCATTGTTCAAGAATGACTTCATTATATATATTAAGAGTCCAGCGTGGATGTCACTGTACATTATTCTGTCAAAACAATCACATACAAACCAGAAACTGTGCAAATAGCAAAAGTGTTGTCCGTGTGTCAACTCAATAGATTTTTATAAACGCTCCCCTTCACCTGGTTTCTATTGTTGTAAGTCTAATATCAACAAATGTGAACAGACTCTAAGTTAAAAAAAACTCACTCACTCACAACGAAAACAATATCAACCCAACACAACAACAACAACAACAACAGAAAGGTATATCAGTCCTTACCAAGGCGAAGGGCGCAGCAAGAGATCTGGAGGTGGATTGAACGTGCTCACGACAGTCCCGGCTTTTTAGAGGTAACGTGTCACGTGGCAATCGACAAGGAGGTTGCCTGGTCAATACACAGCCGACGTGGCTAATTGAAATGTCTGACAATGAGTAACATAAAATGCCTGTGTAAGCAAAAATTCGACAACCTCTCTCTCTCTCTCTCGTCTCACTCTCTCTCTCTCTCTCCTCTCTCTCTCTCTCTCCTCTCCTTCTCTCTTCTCTCTCTCTCTCTCCGAAACGTTTCGTTTCGTTTCTCTCTCCCCTCTCTCTCTCTCTCTCTCTTCTCTCTCTCTCTCATTTCCACCCATTCCCCTTCCTAGATCTGCCATCCGCCCTTCCTTCCATTTAATTTACCCCCCCCCCCTTACTTTCCACCCCTCCTCTGTCCATATCCCTTTCTTTGCAATGCATATCCAGTACTGTAAATACTCGTATCTATGTTCCCTCGCCAACCCTCCCTTATTGGTGTCCTCCTCCCTTCCTCCTTCGCCCTGCCTCCATCCTCCTAACATCTCCTCCATTCCTCCTTCAAAGCTGTCCTACATCAGCTGTTCAGCATCCCTGCCCCGCCCCCCCCCCCCCCCCCCCCCTCGCCTCCCTGTCTTCCCTTAATTCCCTTCGACAATGTACGCTTACTTCGTATTGAAGTGACCTGCGAAGATTCCTTTCTTCCATTAAGAAAGGGTGAACACCGTAGTCGCACCTTCTCGCCACGTTAATGTGGGTGTTTTCAGGGGGACATGGGGCAGATTGTTTTCACTAACGCGGCACGGGAGCGGAATACTGGCGCTATATCAAAACTAGATCCCGGCCTTTCCAATCAAAGAAAGCCGCAGGCTAGATCATCCAGATGGAGGAGTAAGGCCCCCCACCAAAATAGAAGGAACTGAGTGAAGGCCCACCGGCGTGTGGATACGCCCTGACACTGCTCCAAGCCTTACCCCAGCCATGGGTTAAATGGCAAAAGCTTCCAGCCTGCCGAAGACGGAGTGTGTCAGCTATGGCGCAGGTCCTGGGATAAATTAGGGCACACACGCATCAACGATTATGGTCATGCGTCCGACTACCTTGTTGTCATGGTGTCGTCCCTATCAGCGACAACCGGGAGGGACGGAGCCGGGCCCTTAGCCTCAAAGGGGCTCACCCAACCGACCGGTGTCTGTTAACCTGACGGTGGGGGGAAGGCAGAGTACAGCGACTGACAAGACAAATCCAGCATCCTACCACCCTTACAGTGGCTCAGTGGAATGCAGAAGGACTAGGGAACAAGAAGCCAGAACTGCAAAAGTTTCTAAGCAAAAACAACATCGATGTCATCTGCATCCAAGAAACGCACATGAAAGATCATCGACCTTTCTTTGTAAGAGGCTACGAGACATTTCGCCAAGACCGTGAAGACAGACACAAGGGAGGAATCATGACCCTTGTCAGAAACTTCATCCCTGCAGTGGAGACAAACAGATCAAGAAGACACGAACTAGACCACCTGACTGTCAAGCTCTTGCTGCCCAGTGGAGACCAAACGGATCACCAACTGCTACAGCCCATCAACCTCATCTCTTACGCTACACAACGTGAAGCTAGAAGCTAGAAGCTTACAGACACCTGGTGGTTGGAGACTTCAACAGCCACTCGCAAAGCTGGGATATGAAGAAATGGATCCCGTGGTGAGGAAGTGGAGGATTGGATGATGGAAAACAATCTAGTACTCATCAACCAGGCGGACGACAAACCAACGTGCTTCTCCGGAGCTTGGAAAACCACCTCCACACCAGACCTGGCAGTAGCTACTGAGGACATTCACAAGCTCACGTCCAGAGAAGTCAGCACCCAGCTTGGAGGGAGCGACCACCTGCCAGTCATTCTCAGCATCTCCAGCTTAGGATGAAACTGAGCGCAACATGCAACCAAGTTGGAACTTCAAACGAGCCAACTGGACCCTCTTTGCAGAAAAGGCTGACCACCACACCAAAAACATTTGCTGTGCAAATGACCTGAGCAAGAACGTCCAGAATTTCACTGATGCAATTCTTCAGGCAGCAAAGCAGGCAATCCCAAGGGGCAAAAGAAGACATTACCTGCCATACTGGAGTGAAACACTGGAACAGCTTCACACTGAAATGGACAATGCCAGAGAAACTATGGAGCAAACCTCCATTCCAGAGAACCTAGTGAGGCACAGCAACGCCAAGAAGCTAATAACCAACAGAAGAAAGCTGAACTCCAAAAGAGCTGGAACGAGAAGACCAGCAGCCTCAACATGGAGAAGGACACCAGCAAGCTGTGGAATCTGACAAAAGCCCTGAATGAAGACACCAGAGCGGGACACAGCAAAACCGTCATCGAGGAAAACGGTACGCACCACGCGGGAAGGAAAGCAGCAAACATCCTGGCAGACTTTTACAAAGAGGAAAGCAAAGCAACAATACCCAATGCCCGAGTGCAGGAAGTCGGCAAGGAAACCAAGGAGAAGCTGAAACACCAGAACCCTACACCATCCATGATGCCAGCCTTCTCCATGACTGAACTCAATGCAGCCATTAAAATCCTAAAGCCAAAGAAAGCCCCAGGGAAAGATGGTTGTTCCCAATGACATGATCAGGAGACTTGGAACCACAGCAAAACAGAAGCTTCTTCTGATCATCAACCAGTCATGGAGCTCAGGGAAATCCCAGACCGATGGAGAGAAGCAGTCATCATCCCCCATCAGAAAGAAACAGAAAGACAAAACCAAGAAATCCAGCTACCGACCAATCTGCCTGCTCAGTTGTCTGGGGAAGGTGATGGAAAGAATGGTGACCACAAGACTGCTGAAACACCTGGAAGAAAATCACCTGCTCAGCAACACACAGTCCAGCATACAGGAAAAACCACAGTACGGAAGACCAGCTTGTGTACCTCGTCCAACAGATCGAAAACGCCTTTCAGGAGAAGAAAAAGGTACTCGCTGTTTTTGTGGACCTGACCAAAGCCTTCGACAAGGTATGGAAGGAAGGAATTCTCCTGAAGCCGCTAAACAAAACCGTGGAAGGGAATGTGTACCGCTGGATACGCAACTTCCTCCAGTACCGCACAGCAAGAGTTCAACTTGATGGGAAAATTAGCCATTGAATCACTCTACAACAAGGCGTACCACATGGAGGAGTCATTTCCCCTGCACTCTTTCTCATCTTCATTGACGACATCGCTGAGAAGCTCACCAAGCACATCTCCAGAGCTCTCCACGCCGACGATTTTGCTGCCTGGAGTGCTGTAGAACATTTAACCACAGCCAGCTACAGGATGCAGGAAGCACTGGAACACGTTGGAAGATGGGCCTCTGACTGGGGCGTAGAAATCAATGCCACGAAGACAGTGGCCACAGTCTTCTTGCTGTCGCCACTGCCAGAAACCATCAGCCTGAAAATAAATGGAAGAGAGCTGAAACAAGAAGACAACCCAACATACCTAGGCATCAAGCTGACAAGCGGCTTACTTGGAATCCGCACCTCAAGAACATTGAAAACGAAGCAGTCAGGAAGCTCGCCATCATGAAGAAGCTGGCCGGTACATTCTGGGGCGCAAACAGCAGCATCCTCAGAAGGTGTATGTGGGTACCGTCAGACCAATCCTGGAGTATGGCTGTTCTGCATTGGCCACTGCATCTAAGACAAACACCAGTCGCCTGAACAAAGTGCAGAATGCAGATTGCGACTGATCACTGGTGGGATGAAGACTACCCCAATCCAAGCTATGGAGAAGCTTACCAGTCTACATTCCCTCGAAGACAGACGCGAGGAGAAGGTTCTCATCCACAGTGAAAAGTTACTTGCGTATGCCTACCCACCCCATGCACACCGAGATGCAGAACCACACCAAAAACATGCTAAAGAGAACAAGTTTCAACCACCTGTCTAAGAGCCTGTATATCGCAGAAATGAAGACCTGCTGCCTGCTTCACCAGCCGAAATGGAGATGCTTCCAGATTTTGAGGAACCAGACAATCACCTGGAAGATGTCGCAATCATCACTGAAGTTCCTGGTATAAAAGAATGGACCGTCAAGCCCCTCAAGTAATGAAAGCGCTAGCACAGGAGATGATTGCCAACCAATACAACCCCAGTGAGTGGACCCACGTCTTCACAGATGGATCCTCAGAAGGAGCAGTCAAGAATGGAGGAGCAGGTTCTTCATCAGACACACCAATGGAAGATTGACACACAAGGCCTTCCCCACCGGAAAGATCTCCTCCAACTACAGAGCGGAGACAATAGCACTGCTCCACGCAGTGAGGATCTTTCTGGGACCAGGCATCCCATCACAGAAGGTTGTCTTCTTCACAGACTGCCGATCTCTGCTGCAGGGACTTCAGAACACAAGAAATGAACAACATACGCAAGACATCAAGGCTGCCCTCCATGAACTCTCAAAACAGTCTGTCATTACACTTCAGTGGATTCCGTCTCACTGTGGGATCATGGGCAACGAAAAAGCTGATGCTCTCTCCAAGGCAGGCAGCAAAATGGAGCAGTTTAGCCACCCCGTGACCTACAGGGAGGCCAAGACCATCATCCACAACCAGTTTCAGTCCCAGTGGAAGAGAAGGCTGGGTGCAGAGAGTGGTGCTGACCCGATCCACCAGCTCCAAAGGCACCAGCAGACAATCCTCTTCAGACTGAGGACCGCCACTGCAGACTGCTGAGCCACCTTAACCGCCTGAACATCACCTACACTGACCAGTGTCCATGCGGCACTGGACCCCAGACCCCTGAACATGTCCTCCTGCGCTGTCCTACGTACGCAGCTCTACGACACAAAACCTGGCCGGGGGGGGGGGGGGGGGGGGGGGAGGGCGGAGTTACAGGCACAGCTTTGGGGAGCCCGTTCTGCCCTGGAGAAGACCGCGGGCTTCATCATGGCGGCCGGGTTACAAGTCTGACACATCCAGCTTCAATCGAACGCAGAAGAAGAAGAAGTATTGAAGTGCTTTAGTGCGTCAGAAGGTGCTTGGACAACAAAAACCTCGTAAAGATACTGCGCGCAGGTTGCGTGGCTAATGGGAATCGTGGAGAACGGGCAGGAAATCGAAACGTATGTATGGAAAGAAGTAAACCACCGTGACTGATATACAACTGCACAGCTGTGACGTTGGGTTAATTAGCATTTAGTTTAGAGCTGATTAAGATACCTCGTGTGCCACTAACTGACCTAGCTACCACTGAATGGAATTAGTTACTGAATGGATGTTGGGTTTGGTTCCGGAGAATTGTTTATAGCTATTAGCTGTCACAACTCACACTGCTCGACGGTGCACTGGTCAATTGTCACACATCACCCGATGTTCTCACAATATTCTTCATTCCAGCATTTCATCAACTGAAACAAGTGACGTTGTTTGATCAATTGCTCGTTTTGTTTGTGTGGGTTTTTTTCTTAAGTTGTGTGTGCGTGCGTGCGTGTGTGCGTGTGTGCGTGTGTGTGTGGTGTGTGTGTGTGTGCATATTTTAACGACTGCTGCTTCCATCTAACCTAACTTTTAGTTATGAATGTTGCTGTTTATTTCTTTCTGTTGTTGTTTGGCTTCTTTTTATGTATGTGTGTGGGATTTTTTCTCTCTTATATGTGGAAAAAAAAAAAACAAAAAAAGATGTTTAAAAAAAAAATTTAAAAACGAGATGGGAAGGCGTTTCGAATATTGACTTACAGAAATTGTGCTACTAGGGAAAGGGGTTTGTGTGTGTGTGTGTGTGTGTGTGGTGTGTGTGTGTGTGTGTGTGTGTGTGGGGTGCGTGCGCGCGGCGAGTGTGTTTTGTTGTGTTGTGGTGTGGGTGTGTGTGGTTTTGGGTGTGCGCGCCCCGGTTTGTGTGTGGGTGTGGTGTGTGTGTGTGTGCGCGAAAATTTTTTAAAAAAAAGCTGTTTCCCATTTTTTACCATTAATGGGGCCCCCTTTCCCACGAAGGGTACAATAAGTCGTTTAAACGGCGATCGCCCCCGGGGGCAAAAAAGGCGGGAGGGGTCGATTTTGGGCAATTTTTGTTTTTCCTCATTTTCGGTTTTTGAACAAAATTTTTCATCATGTGTATGCAAAAAAAAAAACAACATTCAACCCCTTTAAAAGCAAATTTTTTTTTTTTTGATGGTTTTTAAATTTTGGAAAAGTTCACCCCCTTCAATCCCAAAACAAACTCGCGAAAAGGCCCCTTTTTGGGCCCCCGAAGCGACCGGCCATGACAGGCCCAAAAAATGTGGCATTGGGATTTGTTTGGGGCTCGTTTTCATTCCCGCCGTTTTTCCCTTGTTTTTATTCACAAGGAAAAGTACAAAAACCCGACCCCAATGCGTAATTTGCCTCCAAAAAAGTAAACAGACCCCTGTTCCCCTGACCAATGAGTAGGGCTTTTAAAAAATCTTGGGTTGGGGAAAAGTCCCCCAGCCGGGGAAAGCGGTTTTGGGCTTAAAAAATTTTGACAAGGGAAAAATACTCCCGTCTGTTTTTTTTGCGGTTTGGGGCACTCGTTGCGAAAAATTTGGGAAGGGGAAAGCAAAAAAAGAATGATCGAATTGTTTTAAAACAGTTCAAAGGGGGCCAAAATTTTTTCAAGGTGAGGAGATTTCAGGGAATGATCAAAAGATTTTTTTTATTGATGATCCAATCAGGGCTGATGAAGAATAAATCAGAAGACAGTGATCATGAAAAGAGGGAAAAAATGGAAACGGCGATTCGAAATGATTGTGACTTGACAAGCCCCCGCCACTTTTTTGACGTGAAACCCACAGTGATTTTTCAACATGGTTTTAAAGGTGCACCCCAAAAATTTCCCACGCTCCCCGACTGCCCCAGAATTTTAAATGCAGTTGCCAAAAACAGATCAAAGTGGCCACGGAGACAGATTTTGGGTGCCGGAGGAAGAGAGGCCCGCTTTCCCAGTTTTTCCCCCCCCAAAAAATTCTGGAAATTTCAGCTGGGGTTGCCTTGACTTGAATCCCGGGAGTGTTTATTTCCCCAAATAAGATTATTATTAAAAACCCAAATGTTCCCCCTTGACTGATTTAATCAATTTAAAAATTACACTGTAATCATGCATTCATATTTATTTATTGTTATTAAATTCTTTTTACTTTTTCATTTATTTATTTTAAACCTTACTTTTTTTACTGAACATTTTTGTCATTGATTTGTTTTTGCTAGCCACCACAAAAAAAAATCTGAAGCAGTGAATATGGATCAATGAACAATTTTTTTACTTTGCTTTTAAAAAATGTATTTCAAAAAACAGTATTTAACTTTAAAAAAAGTAGTTTAAATTTAGGGATTGAAAGTTGAAATCTTTGTGGGTTTTTGCATAGTTTGTGTGGGGTTTTGGGGTGTGTGTTGTGTGGAGGGAAGGGGGAAAATCGCGGGGTTTTGGGGCATTCCCGTTAATGCTTTCCCTGTGTATCATCAATTCTGTTTTGGGTGTGGGTGTTGGGGTGTGTGGTTGTGTTTTTGGGGGGGGAGGGGGAAAGGGGGAATCGCGGGGTGTTGCCCTACAGTATAATGCATGCATGTGTATCATCAATCATGTGTGGGTGTGTGTGGTGTGGGTGTGTGTGTGTTTTGTGTGTGTTGTGTGTGTGGAAGGGGGCACAAAAAAGGGTGGGGGTGGGGAGGAGTGTGTGTATGCCCTTTTTCACTGACTCACTTTTGTGTGTTAAAGCATAAAGTATGTGTGTGGGAGTGGGGGGAGGGGGGGCAGCAACGGACAGAGGAGGGGTGGGTGAGGTCATTATGAATTTTTGAGGTTTTCACAAAAGTTTTGTGTTGAAAAATTAGGGGTCCCCAAAATGTTTTTTTTGGGGGGGGGTTTTTCTTGCTTTAAATTGAGTTTTTTATGTGATTTTTATTGTTTTGCCCCGATGAAATTTGGGCTTGCTTGTGATGGGAATCTTCAGTTCAAATACGCGGGGAAGGGGGAAAATACAGAATCAGGGCGCAGGAAAAAAAACAGAAGAAAGGCTCAAAAGCCCCGCATTCCCTTTTCCCATGAGAAAAACCCAAATTGTCTTTTAGAAAGACCTTCTGTTTTTCATGGTAAGAAATTTTTGTGCTAAACGGGCACCCAAATTTTTTTTTACAAACTTTTGGGTTTAAATCTGGCTTCTATCTCTGAGCCCCTCTTCCCAAACACTGACTAAAAAGTGAACAGTTTTTTTTTTTTTTTTTAAAACTACAGTCTAATTTTTTTTTCGTAGAAACTTGAGTTTAATTTTTTAAATTTAAACAAAAACACCATACATAAACCCCACACACACACACACAAACCCACACACACACACACAACACAAACAACACACACCAAAACTACACCACCCCAACCCACTTCACCACACACCACACGCACCCCACAACACACACACACACACACACACACCACACAAACACCACACACCACACACACCTACCCATGCACACAAAATTTTCCATTTTTTTTTAAAGGTTAAACGTTTTTTTCAAAACATAACCTTAAATGTAATCTCAGACTTTGTGAACAGTCAATCCCTTTCTTTTAACTGCCAATTTAAACCTTTTGTATCTTTTTGTTTCTTAAAAAGGTTTTTGGGGTGGTTTTAGGGGGGTTGGATGGTTTTGTAAAGCCAAAAAACTGTCTAATAGGGCAATGGAAGTTAGCCTGATCAAATTTTGCAATTTGCAGTTTTTGGAGAGAAACGAATGCGAAACCTGATGAAGCCAAATTTTATCAGCAGCGGGGGCCCCCAGCATTTTCCCCTGAAAAAGAGAGGGGGGGGGGGAAGAAAACCCAAGGGGCCCGTCCCCGGATGAAACCGGCCCCATAGTTTCCCGGGTTTATCAAATATCAAAAAAGGGCCTGCTGTCATCTTCCGGGCAGGGGACCTGGGTTTTTAAACGTGATGACATTTTGCTCCTCCTCAAAAACCCCCCAAAGAGTGAAGTCCACCGCGATTTCATTGCTGTCTGTGGGGAGTCAAGGTACTCACTGCCCCATCCCTTTTCTCTTTGTCTTGTTCAACATGTTGCTTATCATTTACTGTAAACAAAGTCCATTTCCTCATTCATTCATAAACTAATTCCATTTCTTCATTCATTCATTCATTTAATTAATGAATTCATCCCATTTGATCAATTTCATTGTGTAAATAGTGTGGAAAAGTCATTTACTAGTGAGCTGTTTACAAATTTTGTTTTGCATGCTTGTTTCTTGTTTATGTGACCCATGCAAACAGTAAAGTGTCATACATGCATGTCTTTGTAGTTAGGGTTTTTTTTAATTTTTATATCAGCTCCTACCTTCCATCTGTTCAACATTTTGATTATCATTTACTTTAAACAAATTCCATTTCTTCATTCATTCATTCCTTTTATTCATTCATTCATCCCATTTGATCCCATTTCCAGTGTTTGTGTTTATGTGTGACTTTTTCATTTTTCTTTGGAGGTTTCTGGTGGAGAAAATCAAGATTTCTACCATTTTGCACAGACGTGTGTACATTATTGATAGTGTTGATCTTCATGTAAGGTCCCGAATGTGTATGTTTACATGAACTACTTCATCACTGCGTTCAACAATCATCAGCTTTGTCAACATCAAACCATGCATTATCACCGAGGATTTGGTGAGAAATTAGGGCTAGATTCTGATGAAGGACCAACATTTTGTGCAAGACTGTGATCACCTCTTCAACACTTCTACTTCACATAACTGGTTGTGAGAATAAGGCTGTAACAAGGTTCCAGTTGTGGATTACAAAATGTTTGTGCACAGAGTGATACACTGACAAAGAAAGTAAGTGATTTTTTTAATGTTTCAGTTTGTTTGCATGCCATTGTGTGTAGATTTGTAACTTGCTGCTCAGATTTGATCATCAGATCTTTAGGATTCATTGTTTTTGCTCCACCTTTCTTCTCTGCACCCCACCTTTTCTGCATGGAACCCCCCCCCCCCCCCCCCCCCCCCCCCCACCCACCCACCCATCCACCTTACCTCCTCCCCCTCCTCTCCTATTGCCCGCTTTTTAAAGATCTTATTTTACTTATTTTTATATTTTGTTTCCATCTGTTTTTCTTCTTTTCATTTAATTTCTTGGCAAACTGGTCCGTTTCACAGCCAGTTACCATTGTAATCTTATTTTGTCATTGTACCGGTACCTGTTTCGGTTTAAAAGTTGTTCATTCGAAACTAAGTATTAAAATTTGATTTTCTCAGAAGTCTTTAGTTGCATTTAATAATCATGGTATGAGATCTTCCAACATGGTACAAGTGACTTGTATGCCAATTTTCATTAAGTTTGGTTGATATTTAAACACCGTTGCTAGGGTCTTTTGACCAGAACCCTTCATTTCACTTTGAAAGGCAATTTCTCAAAATGGCCACCGCCAACCTACCAACTTTGAATGCAGAGAACGGGGAAATACCAATCCTGGGCCACTTCCGCCCTCACCCAGTTCGGGCGAAAGTAACCCAGGATTGGTATTTCCCCGTTCTCTGACAAGTAAGACTTCAAACTATGTTTTCCTAATCATTTTCGCGCATACAGTCATTTTCAATACTATCATTTTTGTGGAGACAGTCACCAAACTAAACTTGGCTGAGACACTGTGCGAACACCCCTAATTAGAGGGCTTGGGGTTTGTGGCAGGCAGTACCATGTAACGTGGCCCTGGACGGATCCTATGGCCTGTAATTATGGCGCCATAAGGTAGCAAGCAATCCTTCGCCACACGGAGCTATAGACATACGTGTTCTGCGTTTCACAAAATACGTCGCACACACAGACACACTAACACACACACGCACACTCTTTCTCTTTCTTTCTCTCTCAATTAAATGTCATAAAATCCGCACACTTCTTCTGACTAATTTCTGCCTACAAACTTTGCACAGACAGGCAGACACGGGGCTAAAACCTGATCACTTAATT
This sequence comes from Conus ventricosus, assembly GCA_018398815.1. Lineage (NCBI taxonomy): Eukaryota > Metazoa > Mollusca > Gastropoda > Neogastropoda > Conidae > Conus > Conus ventricosus. The sequence continues at coordinate 44,115,559 of CM031623.1, forward strand.
TACGGCTCGCGGCAGTTTGCACCTAGCCTGTGCTGTGTAAACGAAGCACACTCGGCGGGGTTGCACCACATTGCATCAGAAATTCGAGATTGCCACGTCGACGCACCGAATCGAGGCTGTCGCGTGACACGACCGGCTTTGCCATTGTTGCTCGGACTATTGAACAAGAAGGCTGTGTTTTCACTGCGCTCTGTTGTGGCCACTGTGTTTTAATTGTGTTATTTTAAAATGGCTAAAACGTTACTGAAGAACAGGTTTGTGCACTCGAGACCATAAGTTTTACTTTAACTGCACGTTAGAGTATTTGTTGAAAGAATTAGGCGAAGCATGTTGTGAAACTGGAGAGATTGTTTTTCTAGAAAACGAAAAAGTGAACCAACTGCTTTGGAAATGAACGACTATCTTAAAGGTTTGTTGGTTCAAGGAAATGAGATTCAGTGTTTATGTGGCAAGCTGATTTGTGTATTAAGATGTGTATACTTTTCTACTTTTTAATTCTAACCAGTTCATCTGCCTTCAAGTGTGCCCTTATGCAACTGAATGGCGATTTCGAATGTTCTGGCAAACAAACTAGATAGGGTTAGGCAGACCTTAGTACATCTACTAGTATGGAGAGGAGTAGTGTGTGGCCGGCACTATCTTCATATAAATGCTCCAAATATACAATGACGGTTGTACTACTACTGGCGATTAGAGCCGCCATAAAAGCTGGCTACAGCAGTAATTGCTGTAACTCTGCCAATTTTCAAGCCTGGTTGAGAAAAGAGGAGCACAGCAAACTAGGCTAAGTGATAAGTTTATATTTTTGACATAAAATCCGCACACTTATTCTGACTAATTTCTAACCTACAAAACTATGTGTAACAGATAGGCTGACACGAGGCCGAAACCTAATCGCTTAATTACGGCTAGCGAGACGCGCGACCTTGTTCGCACAGCGCACGGCAAGCGACCAAAAAATCAATAAAGCGGGAGACTGGGCTTGCCAGGTGAGGGGTGGGGGTGGGGGGGTGTATTCATTTCAGGTTGACAGCGCGCCAGTGTCGTTAGCAAATGTTCTAGACTGTTACGTGTCACTCCCACTTTGTGGCTGCCACGTTAGCAAGACTGGGTTGTATTGTCATTGAAGGTGTGTGGGTGTAGTGAGAAGATTCAGTGACAGGTGTACTACCTTGTAGTTCAGAAAACTTCTCCACCTTGTGGTGTTTGTGAAACAACGGCAAAGCAGACGACACGGAACACGACTCGGGCCGGAGATTCGGAAGTAGTTGAAACCCCGCACGCTGTTAGGCTGTATACGGCAGCCATCTTGCTGCTCTGACGTGGTTCTAAATATAGTAACGAACATGCATGATCGGTAGCCATCTTGCTGCTCTGACGTGGTTCTAAATATAGTAACGAACATGCATGATCGGTAGCCATCTTGCTGCTCTGACGTGGTTCTAAATATAGTAACGAACATGCATGATCGTAGCCATCTTGCTGCTCTGACGTGGTTCTAAATATAGTAACGAACATGCATGATCGGTAGCCATCTTGCTGCTCTGACGTGGTTCTAAATATAGTAACGAACATGCATGATCGGTAGCCATCTTGCCAACCTACAACTTGCTGCTCTGCGGCATTTTACCTTCACTTTCCCACAAGCACTGTCCTGTCTATTGTTTGTGTGTGTGTGTTTGTTTGTTTGTTTGTGTTTGTGTGTTTTGCCCTGCCCCACGCATGCACACCCCCACCCCACGCATGCACACCCCCCTACCCCACCCAACTCCACCCCACCCACCCCACCCAACTCCACCCCACCCACCCCCACCCCACGCATGCACACACTTAAGTCACTTTTAAGTTCTTAACTTAAGTCATCCTCAAGTCATCCACAAGTTTTTACTCAAGTTATTCACAAGTCATCCTCAAGTCATTCACAAGTTCTTACCCAAGTTATCCTCAAGTTATTCTCAAGTTACTTCTAAGTTTTTATTCAAGTTGTCCTCAAGTCATCCTCAAGTTCTTACCAAGTTAACCTAAGATCATAACTAAGTCATCCTTTAAGTACAACTAAGTTCTTATTAAGTTATCTTATAATTATCAAAAAAATACAAGCTATGTTTTTATCTTAAATAGTAGATGTCTAATATAGTACACACACGCCTCAAAAAACGTGTCATCGTTGAGGATGTCTTGCTCAGCGTTCTCTGCATAGATCTTAATGAAGGTCTTACATCCGAAGCAACCGCATCGATTACAATTCGGTCTATGGAAATGTCTTTTATAGACTCCAGGTCTTTATTTATTGACACCATCATTTTATAATACGCCATGATCTATTTTTATTAAAAAATTTAAAATTAAGTTCTTAAAATATTATTCCATTATAAATGGATCAAAATGATGCTTTGTTATTGGCGGTTTTTGGCGTGCAGTTGTGTTCGGCTTCTGTATTTAGCGGTGGAGATTGTTTGGGCTCTTGTTTTTGCCAGCGTTCAGACCTGCCAACCATTACGCATTTCGCGTAATTTGTTACGCCCAAGTGATAATTCTTACGCCCTTACGCATTTAGCCAAAAAATTACGCATTGAAAGTTTTCAACAACAAAAAGAAAAAACGGACGAAAAAAATCGGCTTATGTACAGACACGCACGGCGCCGTGCGTATAACCAGTAATGTTCAAGAAGGGTTTCCGGTCATGCGCAGTTCGTTTTAACCATCTTTACCATTCAGCGAAGTTGGCGTCTTTTTGAAGTTTTAGCTACGAAAATGTCGAAACGTGGAGTAGAAAGTTTTGGACAAGATGCGAAAAAGAAAAAACTTGGTCAAAAGTTCCGAAAAGAATACTCGGAAAAGTTCCCCTGCATACGACCTTCGGCTAAAGGTGTAAATTATGCACGGTGTACCACTTGCGAGTTGGACTTCACAATTTCCAATCGCGGGATGGTGGATGTGAAGCGTCACCTTGAGTCACGCAAGCACATCGATTCCTCTAACGCGCCGAATTCTTCCAGCATCAACACTTTTTTCAGACTGTAGACACCTCAAAAGAGGATGAAATTAGGAAAAGGGTAATTGGGGCTGAAGCATTGGTGGCCGGATTTTTTCGTCGAGCACAACATCGCTCTTAGCGCAGCCGACCATGCATCCCAGCTTTTTACAGAAGCGTTCTCAGATTCGGAGATCGCCAAACAGGTGAAGAGCGGTCGAACAAAGACAACACACATTGTAAGGACCCTTCTCATGGAAGCCTAAACTGCTGCTGCATCTCGACTGCAGAATGGACCGTTTGTGTTGGGGACTGATGGAAGTCAGGAAGGAGGGGGGGGGGGGGGGGGGGGGGGGGGGGGGGGGGGGGGGGGACAAATTCTTTCCTGGGGTGGTGCGATACTTAAAAAATGACACAATCCCCACAGAGCTGATGGCCACCCCCATATGCACAGAATCAGCAACAGGGGAGAACATTTTTTAGGTTATGTATTTTCTTAATTTCATGTTCCCAGTTTCTCCATCTTCAAACTCCCCCCTCCCTCCCCCCCCCCCCCCCCCCCCCCCCCCCCCCCCCCTCAAGTCCAAATCTTTGCAAGTCATTACTATCAAGTCATTGAGTTGTTGGCCTGCGCTTGTTTTTTTTCCCCCACTATTAGATAAGATTGTTCGTCTATGTGCATTTGTCTGACCTTATTCAAGTTTAAAAGGTTGTGCCAGTCTTGAATAAAAGTTACTTTGTGTTAGGTTTCCTTATAAAATGGAGCAAACGTTACCCCACTTGTTTACTGTTTATTGTTTACTGTTCCCTGCCTCATTTCATTCCAATTTTTTAGGTTGTTTATGGCGCACTATCAAGCCTTGCTGTGCCATGCCATGATGGTTTAGGGATTTGTGTGTGTTTCCAGTGTATTCTACATTTTCATAATTTGTAGAGATTTCTTGTGACACTTAAAAGAAAAGCTTGGTTTTGAAGTAAAGTTCACAAAAAAAATTGTGTGAACAATTGCATCACATCGTGTTTGTTTGAAAAAAGGTAAATGTCGCGCTCGATTACTCTTAGCTCTCAGAAATTACACATTTCTGCCTCACTGAGCTTCAATTCTACTCATTGGTCTCTTAGGGGGTTGGCAGGTCTGAGCGTTGTTTATATATTTTATAGCCGTAATAACTGCCCCCAACAGCAGCAATGGCGCCAAAAATGGCAACAGTTTTAAGTTCAATATTCCATGAAGACTTTGGGGCCCTTGTATCACATGGAGTTTTATAGCTGGCATTGAATCAACTTGTTCTGGCGTTGGAGGTGTTATGTTTTCATGATGAGTCATATTCTGTAACATTAATTTTTTTTGTCTGTTCCACTCTGCTAATTTTCTTCCTGCTTCAACACGCCCAGGATTTTTAATGGTCTCCGCCTGATTCAGCGTTTTCTGCTGATTTTTTGGCTTGGTTACTTTCTCCACCTGGTTCAGTGTTTTCTGATTCTGCTGATTTTCTGGCCCGTCATTTTGAAGGGAAATAAAATCTATATGATTAAAAGTTATTAATCCCATGATTAATGGCGATAACAATGTTCCAAATCTATAGTATAAATCACACCCTAGAGACTCTAATGACTTTGTTAAAACTGGATCTTGCGTTAAATCATACGAAAGATCTTGTTCAGAATCAATGGGGCAATCTACTGACTAGTTTAGTGTACAAACTAAGAACCGTTTGCCCCACACTTTTCACCATTCTAGACCCCAGCTGCGCTTCAAAACCTGTTATGATACTTTAAAATGTCTTGTGGCGACATCTGTTGAATCTGTTCAATGCTGAATTCAGTTCCGAGGAACTGTTTTGTTTTCCCACATGCTCCCAAAGAATACAACCTCTCCTTTTTGGGGCATAATAGCTTGGTCATCAGCTTGGTCATTCATAAGTTCAGGAAGGTTTAGGCTGCCTTGTAGCTGTAAGGAGATCATCACTGTTCATGTTTTTTAATAATTATAATTATTTATTTTCTAAAAATGAGCACCGAAAAAACTGTTGCTAACCTTGTAAACCATTCTGCTGTTATTGAGGCCTAAGTGTAGATACTCAATGCTTGGTAAAAGCTTGTTAAGAATTAAACCAGCAGATCTTGGCAAACTAGACTTTGAGGATTCAGCAAAGCTAATTGCTATCATTGCAGCTTCGGTTGCCACGAAAGATTTTTCTAGTTAAGCAAGGAATAATTCCAGACAATATAAATATGTAAAAAAAAATACATTTATAAAAAATGGCTTCACTCGCAATAATGATAGGCGGCGCTGTGGTTAATGCGCTAGCTTTTAGCGGAAGTAATTTTGCATTTAGTAAACTGCGGGATGACGGCGAGAGAAAAAGGCATAACAAAGCTATGGAGGAACTAGCAGCTGCACAAGACGCCTATGAAAAGCAGAGACTTGAGCAGTTAGATTTTATTAATGACACACTGAAAAAACAGGGGCATGCAGCTTACACATTTAAAAATGTTGATCAAGCAATAAAACAATATTATCTAGTAACAGGCAAACCGGTCCAGACATTGCCCCCACCAAAATTCAGTGACTTTTATCAACCATCAGAAAAACAAAAAATGCAAGAAATCGGGTTTATTGTCGTTGGTATGACCGTCGTGTATTTTGTTGCACATAATATTGGCTGAATAAAAAATGAACAAAATCTATTATTCGCCCAAAGGATATTGGAAGGGCATCAACAGCAATTAAAAAGCTAAGCCAAGCAGCTGGGGTCAGTGAACAAACAGCAAAGGAATGGTTATCTAAACAAGCGATTTGGCAAATTTATTTACCTGCACCTAGACGAATACAGAGACCACACTTTGTGAACACAACTCCAAACGACAACCCATCAAATGGATCTTCTATATTTACCCTCTGATAGGATAGACGAAAAAGATTTAAGTACGCACTCACAGTCATTGACATGGCTTCAAGATACAAAGATGCGGAGCCATTAACACAAAAGAGTGCTTCTGCTGTTGCTGTCGCTATACAACTGATATACCAACAGGGCCACTAACTTATCCTCGCATGATTCAAGTTGATGATGGAAAAGAATTTAAAGGCCAAGTGAACCAATTATTGTTAAAACATAGAGTTACCATTAAAAGAGGCATTCCAGGAGTTCACAGATCACAGGCTTTAGTTGAAAACTTTAACAAACAGTTAGCTGAAAGACTTTTCTCCTACCAGTATCACAGAGAGCTTATTGACAATTCTCGCAACACAGAATGGTTAGAAGATTGCCCTCAGTTTTGCGCGCAAAGAATAATGAAGAATTTAAAGGGCTAAAGCCAGTACAAGCAATCAAAAGAAAAACAATAAATGTTGCTGAAGGAGAGTCTTCCCTCCAGCAAACTATTACCATTTGGATTGAAAAATAAGGTACCTTTATTTACCGGGGAAGCAGAAGGGGACACTCGCATCAGGCAACCGATCCAGTTTTGGAGTGTTGACCCGTACGAAATAAAAAGAATTGTAAAAATGAATCCGCCCGTGTATTATTTACGAGAAACTGGCACAACAAAAACAGCCAGCCCCTCAAAGATCTTTGTGAAGGAAGAACTGCAGATAATCCCGCCAGGCACCGTTCCGCTTTAATTAATTTACGGTTCTCCATGCCCAATTGCATATGAAAACTCTGGATTAACAAACACCCGTTTTGTGTTTGTTCTATCTAACGACTTCTTTGTTACAACTGTTGTGTTGATCTCATGTAGATTAGATCGCAGTTTTACGTTGTCATGATGAAAAGTCTTATTGCCAAACAATGCTTCTTTGTAGTTGTCATGTGATATGTTTGACTGCACAACGCTGCGAGATATTCCCTTTGCTTTCTTAATGATTTTCTCCTGGCTCGAAATACTGTACATTTTCGACCTTAACCCCACATACTCCTTGATCACCTTTCCAGATAATTCATCCTTCATCTTTCCTAAAACCTTTTTGTTAGTAATTGAATGCAAAGGCGAATCTTTAGGGTAATCAGATGTATCAAAACCATCCCGCATGTCCTTTAGCTACTTCCATTTCCATGTCTTTATAGATGTCTTCAGTAGGGATATCTATAACAAAACTGTCTGTATCTGTGTAAAGTACTCTGGACTCTGGATACAAGGGTTTAAAGTAGTCATAAAGAAACTCTAACATCAAGAGCTTTGATAATTCTAAAACAGTAAACCCAATAAATACAGGTTTGTCTAATTTGACTTTCTTTTTTTTCATCATTATGCCAAAAAGCTGATCATGAAATCTTCTGAAGTTCTGATAATTAGGTTTGAAGTCAGCTTAATTGCTTCGTTCTCTCTGGTGACTAATCTGACATCTTTGCGCTTGTGCGGATTCTCCATAGTCTTTCCAAAACAGCTGTTGTTCATCAGCTTGAAAAAGTCTTTTTCTGAGGCATCTGCGGATTTAGTTCTGAGATCAGTGTTCTTCATGATGTATGGTTTCATGAACTGTTCTTGATCAAAAGCAATTATACGATGGACAGCTGTTAACTTTAAACCATGTCTTAAATAAAATTGTAGAAGTCTGTAATGACAGACATAATTTTTTTTTGCCTCGAAGATTAGGCACAAGTTTAGGCGGTTTCTTGGATCCATCTTTAGACTTTCTGCTGCTAATGGATAGTCATTATGCAGGTCATGGAGTTCATGAGATATTCTAAGTCAACTTCTAGAATGAAACCACGCTGTTGATCAGGCGTTAAACTGCTCAACCACTTTAATGCCTTTTGAATATTATTCGGATCGCCGCCTGTGTACATTTTAAAGTTACGTAATGGAAGTGATTGCGCCATAGCCTACCATACAGATTGTTTGCATCTAAATACATGAGATAGTTAGAACTTTTACTCGGATCATAATGATCCAAGTATTTGTTGTTTGCTTTACAGTAATGATGCGACGCCATACTAATTCCTCACGCAACCCGTTTTCAATCATCTGAATCATTGGTAAATCTGACAATAATCAATCTGTACTCCAGTAAACTTTAAGAAAGCGTCCCAACTCATCGCGGGCGCAGAAATGTAATGCGCAGGATCCAGGCTATAATGTTTCATGCAGGTCTTCCTATAATTTTCAAAAATATCCGCCAACAAACATACATCTGCCATTAAGTAGGAGTCATGATAGTCTCCATCGTTTTACACTCTAACTTCTGCCACGCATCTTGAGCATGCTGGTAATCTGAATCACTGATGTCCTTTCCTCTAAGGCTAGAAAAGAACGCGCCTTTAGGCGGAAGTGTATCTTCGTCAAACCTTTCCCAACTGTTCATGTACTCATAAGGATAAACGCCCTTTCTAACGAGGGTTGGTCAAAATATTCTTCTGTTATTGGGCAGGACTCTAAGGACATAGCTAGTGACTCTAATGATCCCATCATGTGTTGCATAGAGTCATAAAAAGACATGTTATTTAGATTAAAGCACATGTACTTTTCTGATGACTGTGCATGCATGTCTACCCTGAAGGCGTTGGTTACTGCTTGCAATATAAGGTGAGAGTCATAACCTCGCAAGTTGTGAAAGAAGATGGGCAGCTTCCATGTCTTAGGGTCAAACTTTAGTTGAAGATTGCATTTGTTATCGCCGCTCCTCTGAACTTTCCGCTAATGTGATCATGGTCTCTTACTGTCGGATTCTCTGCGTCTGATGAGAGACCTAAACCGCAAATCCAACAATGTGTGGCTGAGTCATACTGTTGTTGGTCTTCAGGTGTCATTATGATTTCAGATAAGTTTAGATTATTAGAACAGTCATTGCGCACTTGCTGCATGCGTTCTAAGAAGTATTCTGCGGCATTTGACCCTCTATATAATTTTGGCTTTGAATGAACGCCATCCGACCTGACAACGATGAAAGCAAATGAACAAATTTGATGATTACTCATTAAGACTGTTTTTCGAAGTTTTTGTGGCGCTGGCCCTTCATAAGGAACAATGAGTGATTCAAAGTCTGCGTAAACAACATATGGTGAATTTTGCATCCGTTTCCAGTTCTTAAAACTAACTTTAGATCCGGGTGGAGGTGTAATTAGTTCCGTATTACAGTCTACAGAACTTTTACAATGTTTTATATGTTCACTCGCGGCTTGCACAGATGGAATTCTTGTTAAACATTTTCTGCAGAATTCTTGTTTGTGCCCATCTTTTGAAGTATGCTGCATTAGTCTACTCATTGTTCGTATCAATGTGTAATGTGGTAGCCCCGCTGGCGAAAGCATCAGTAGTAAGTCAACATGATTTTTGTCTGGCTCGCCAATTGTTGGACTGTTCTTGGACACTTTAATCGGCTGTAGATTTGTTTCCTCATCCCATGTGTAGATATTGACAGTTATTGGTTTGTTTTGCTCTTCAAACTGATCAATTTGGTCTACACTAACAGGAAAGGATATTCCATTGAAGTTAAGATCTTTGGTGTATTGCCGATAGTTAGTCACTCTCTCTGCGTGGTCGCGGACGTAATGCAGCCTTGCGAGAACACACCACATAAAACATTTGTTGTCTGCATTCTTTATGTTTAGAACTGCTCTTTTTGCAACTAATGCTGGAGGTAGTGGAATGTAAGCCCTGCCTACAATCGGCGCATACTTAGCCTGTTTTAATCTAATCTCTAAGACTCCGCCCTCTGACCAACCAGAGCCTCTCATTTTAGCTTCTTCAGCGGCAGCGTCAAACTGTGTAAGCAGTTCGTCTGCCCAACCGGGTGTTATGTCGTTATGAGAAAGAATAGTCTGTTGTTTAGTTGAGACCCAGACTTCTAGATTTTCTTCATTTATTGTTATATAGTCGATTAAAACAGCTAACATTACTTTAACTGGCGGGTCTATTGTTAGTTTACTTGGAACTTGAGAAATAGCATGAACAACACTTGCCTGTACGTTTGTTGGGTCAATGACTTCTAAATCAATATCATTCAGTGCTCTTGATAAACGCTCTCTCTCGAGCATTCCTTCAAACAATTCGTCTTGTCCTTCATATATCTTAGCCATGCTGTCTTTCTTTTCTAAGCCAAAATATTTATTTAAATTTAAAAAAAATACTTAATCAGAACCAATATCAACGGTCTTTTTGCGCTTGGACTCATAAACTAAAGTATAAACGCCCTTTGGCATTGTTAATGTGAGCTGTTTAGAACAGAGTTTAATGTCTCGTTTACTTTTTTTAAGCATTCCTTTTTTATCTGCTCGGGGTCTGGCTGTTGAGAAAAACTTGTCCCCGCCTTTCTTTGAAGATCAAACTTTTGTCTTTTGTAGTCATCAAAATCAGCCTGTAAACGATTAAATTCTTCATCCGTGATGTTTGAGTCAACTAGTGCTTTATTTATTGTCAGTTTGAACGAGCTAAGTTTAGCTGTTATTAGTTGAACCATAGCTGTGTGCTTTTGGAGTTTAGTTTTTAATTTTTTGCCGGCCGCATTTACAGCTAATGAGCACAGGCCGAGAGCTAAAGACAAACCTCCTAGAGGTAAAGCTGCGGGTGCGCCTATGCCCGTTGCTAAGAGACCAACACTCGTTCCTGCTGATAGGGCGCTTATAGTCGATGTTCCAGTATTAACATATGTAACAGCATTAAAGGCAGCAGAATACCTTCGTTTGGTTTTGCTGTATTTTGAAAGGTCCTGCTCTAGTTTTTGTTGCATTTGTGTAATGTTTGTTAATCTGAAGGTTTTTACTTCAGGGGTTTCTATAACAGCAGAATTGCCTGCTATCTCTTCTCTTGGCGGTGCTGTAGGCACATTTGGATAATGTTTAACAGACATGCTTTTTATAAAATGAAAAATAATTTAGTATAATACATAATCTAATCTGTTTCTTGAATATTCAGCTGCGCATCATATAATAAAAACAAATGTACATTAAGCGGTTTATCGGCTTCTTCTTCTTTATCAATTTGAATGTTTATTACGTCTCTCACTTTTCTCCCGCTTCCATACAACTCATTATCCTCTGTTGACCTTAGGTCAATCCATAAACCGTATTTTGTTGTAAATAATCATCAAGCCTAACATTGTGAAGATGTAAATCTTTAGACACTAGGTCTGCTGTTGGATTTCTACCCCTCCCACCCCCAAACAATTTTCTTATTTCGTCAAAATGATGATAAAGGTCTAAGCCCGCTAGCGTATATTTGGTTAGGACTACCGTCAATTGTACATTGCACTTTCGTTATTTTAGGATTAAAAAACTTTTCGCTTGCTCTTTTAAACGTTCTTCATCTTCACACAGCAATAAAATACCTTTAAGCGATCTTGCTGCGACGCTAAAACTAAAATTCCATATAGTGTCTGCCCTGCTTCTGGGATATGTTGTATGATGAATCACTCTTTCGTAATATATTGCGAATTTTGTCTGATATTGTTGCTTAATCAGCTTTGCTAAATCAGGGTTGCTAACAACGTCAAACTCTAACGAGATGTCAGAAATGCTGTACTTTGCTTCGGTGTCTGATGATTTAATACACGTTTGTATTCGTTAAAAGTTAGTTCATATGACAATCTGTCTTTTAATGCTCCTTGAAAGTATGGTGCATGCGCTTTTAACAACTCAAAATCTAAGGTATGGAAAAGCGATTTCCATACGCAAAATTTACAGCTACATACTTTTTTGCCGTCTTTAATATCTGCGGCGCCTATTCTATGTTTTAGCGCTTCTTCATTTTCGATTCCTTGAAACGCAGATCACCCCTTTCATTCCCGGTTAGCCAAAGATCAGAATGGGTTAAAAATTCTGCTTTGTTAAAGAAAAATTTTTTGCCCCTCAAGTTTTATAAAATTTTCTTAACGTTGCCCGCCCCAGATTCTGTACAACGTCCTTTTGGGTTTTTGGTTGAACGAGTTCTATTTTGAAAGTAAGACGGCAGACCCGGCACAATCCCTTTCCCCCCAGGTCTGGAAATTTGACAGTAAAAAATTGATCCGCACAATGTAGATGGTTTAAATTGGAACAGTAATATTCCGCTTTTTTCCCCACGCCATAGGGTTCTTTCGCTTCTATAGGGTTAAAAATCGAGCCATGTGTTTGTGCCTTTTTTTAAAAAACAAAAAAAAAAAAATTTTTTAAAAAAAACAAAAAAGAACTGAAAAATTTAGATTTTTTTTTAATCCTGGAACGACATGATGAAAGACCCTTTGACACAGCATCCCCAAAAACCTCATCGGCAAAATTAAAAGAAATAAGGGTTAAACATTTACAAAGTTTGGGCCAAAAACCCCCGAATTAAGACCCAAATGATTTTGAATTTAAAAGATAAACATTTGCTTAAAAACGATCAGGGCAAACTTGTTGGCTTACAACTAAACCAACCCATAAAATTTTTTTAGCCAAGATAAAATTTAACAAAGACTCAGTGTGAAAGACAAAATCGCCTTGGCTTTGTAGACCAAATTAGAAAAGGATCAGTTGCTAAACTTCAAAAACCTGCAGGAACTCCCCACAGCAACCAAATACAAAACAGGGAATTTAAAGAATTAAATCAATGGGGCAGATAAATAATAAATGCAATAAACAGAAACCTTTTTTCAAAGAAACCTTTAAAAGACATCCCCCCGCCGCAAAAAACCCATGCGAGAAATAGCGGCCCTTATCATGTTTTTAAAGCACAAGCAAATTTAAAAAACAATTTAGCAAAACTAGGCGAATAATGACAAAAAAAAAAGAGAAAAAGAAAAACTCGTTGAGGCTGATGACCCAAACTTAGGGCCGAATTAAAGAAAAAAAGACAAAGACTAAAAGATCTTGAACAAGAAAGATCAGAAAGACTAGAAGCGCTGACACTAACCGGACCAATTACGAACTCAAGTAAATAAAATAAGAAAAACTATAAAAAAAATTTTATATGAAGACACAACACTAGCAAACGAATACGAACACGTTTAAGAGAAAGGGAGCCCTTTTAGTAAGCGTTAAACCCTTAGGATTTGCAAAAATAACGGTGATGGCTATTACGGCGGCGGTGGACAAGCCCAGTGCCTCCCCTCCACGCCTCCGCCTAAAAATCAGGGGAAAAAAAAACAGTTTTGAACATCTTGCAAGTTTATTAAAAAAATTTAGTTTGGGAAAGCTATAGATTTTTTTCCTGGCAATTGGGGGGCTTTGGGCAGCGGGCCTTTGTCTACTGCAAGCAAAATAGGGCTTTATGGCCGAGCACCTTGGGGATTGTTCTTGTAATAGGGGTACATTAGTAAGATAAAGACCAAGTAATCCATGCCATTAAAACCAAGAACAAGCCTGTCTTTTCATATTCATGGGCATCGGAACAGAGTCCCGGGGCTTTGCAGCCTTCAATACTTTGGGGTTTGGGCTTCGGGATTAGAGACTTAACTTGGGTGGGTTTTTATTGTTTGTAATAACTGGGTCAAATTTATGTCGTTTTTTTCCCCCCTTCTGTTCATTGCCTGCTAAAGAATTTCATTATTTTAGTTTATTATTGTACCTATCTGGAGTCTGGGCAGAAGGCAGCATTATAAACTGCCACACAAAATCTACTTCGATCTTGCTTTGTAAAACATTTTGGGACCTTTAAAACTTTAAGGTAAATCAAATTTAGAATTTAAGGCCCTTAAATTTTCTAAGTATTGTTTTTTTGCGTCAAAGCCATAGAAGGATCATTTTTGCCGTCTCGCCTGGCTTGCGAACCTAGCAAACACCAAAAAGTAATGCGAAAGATCGTTTTTTTTTTCTATTTTCCCGCCCAGTTTGGCCCTTAAAAGTTCCCCCCAAGATAAAATTTTTCCATGCGTTTTATGCTCTTGCGTAGGGCCCGGGGTCAACTTGGCCAAAAAAAAAAGTTTTAAAGGGGATGCCCCATAGTTTTACTTTTTGTGCGTGCCCCGAAAATAAAGGGCGCCTGCCATGATTTTGATCCAACTTTTTCAAAAAACCCGTCTTGAGTAATATTTAATTTGTTACAGATCCTTTCAAAAGCCTTATGTCTATTTTGTTCTGTGGATTTAAAAAGGTTTTCATTTTTAATGGCCTTGCAGTTCAGTCAAAATCGTCTGAAGGTGTATAAAAAAGAAATCTTACACTGACCTCACCAAAGGATCATGGTGATTAAATATCGGCATACGACACTCCACACCCAGTTGATGCGCAAAACACAGCAAAGTTTAACTGGGTTCTGATAAAATGAAAAGTGACTAAACCCCTTTCCTTGATTGGCTTTCAATAGGGGGGTTTTAAAAATCCTAATGGAGTACCACCTTTTTATGAAAAGGCAGTCGGGGCACAGCAATGTCCAAAAGTTCATTTCTATATTTTTAAGATTTAGTGCGGCCCAACAGAAAATTTTTTCCCATAATTTGAAGCACTCATTTTTAATTTGTTTAAAAAATGTTGTAACAATAACAACCCAAACCGCCTTTTTTTTAAACACTGTTAAAAAAAGATTCGGAAACCCGAACGGGCGCGCTCCATGAAATATTCTACAAATCGTATGTTTAAATAACAAAGCCAAGGGGAAAAAACAAAATTCAAAAATTTTCCCAAAACGGGACCAAATTAGCCATTTAAAAATACCTGATGGTTAACGGGTTTTTTTCCACTAAAAGAAGCAATGATAACTTTGACATTACTCTCAAAATTAAAAATGCAAATCTAAAAAAAAAGTAACAAACAAGCCCGAAAAGTATCTTACTTTTTGATAGAGACTAGCTAAAATTTAGGGTTTAAAATGCAATCTACCCCCAAAATTATAGTGCTGCGCCAATGAAACTACTTTTGAGGGGGAAAATCCCCTCGATCTTGCATTACATTTTCATTACTCTATTTCATTTGGGGGGTGACGAGGGCACGTAAAACTTTTTAAAGATGGAAGGCCCTCAACTGTTTTTTTAAAACTCTTCCGTCAGGGAAACGCAATTTCGTTAGAAATTATACAATTCCCAATTTACAGTTTTAAAAAAAATTAGTTTGTGGGGGGGTTGGATCATTTAATATAAAAAACAAAAAACAAACGGGAAAGTTGTGAAATGTGATAACCCACTGTTTTGGGGAAATAAAATAATACGCTACTAAAAAATAATTCGCATGGGCCAGAAAACCAGGAGTTACATTAGCGCCTGTGAGGTTATAACCTTAGAATTAAAAGACCTTGCAGATGTTGCGGACTTTGAACAAAACGCGAGATAGGCGCTTTGTATGGTTTTGAGTACACTAAAGATGGTGATTATAAACGTAAAGAGGTTGCCGACAGCAAAAAGTTTCCTAAACTAGAACAACTGCGCAATCTAGAGGCAAATAATGTTGGCCAGTATGAATAAAAAAATGTTCGAAAACCTGACCTCAAATGGCACTTAGAACCATATTTAGAATGGGACATAAAATTTGAATTCAATAAGCCCATTTACATATTTTAAGCCGTCAAAAAGTTTCAGAAAAGCATTCAACCTGCCCTTTACATGTAAGTCATATACCGGACGACAATAGTCGGAAAGAAATGAAATAACGCCGTATGGGAAAAAGCAGTACATCCTCCACAGAAAAGAAACAGTTGTAAAAAAAGCTTCTACAAAATTACAGTTCTTTCCAAGCAGAAAATTAGGAGACACGTTCACAATGATATTTGAAATTTCTGTCTTTAAAGATGTGGAGAGGGATGGGTTGTGGGCGTTAGTGACGACCTTATAAAAGAATTAATATTAGCTGGCAAAACTTAGACTTAAACGTCTTAACGTTACCATCGTCGTTCTTCACAATGGCGAGGATATTAAGATCATAACAACAAGCAACAAAATCAATGTTGACTTAAATAGAAACAACTTACAGAACTGAATTGGATTAATCTACACATTTAGGCCTTATAGGGTTTTATTATACTGAACAAGTTTTGACGGAGAGTATGAATAAAAATAATAACTGGATTAGATTAAGTTCTGTTATAAAACTATGGAGCAGTTAAACTTTATGGCAAAAACTCCTCATTGCTCATTGATTGTGGGCAGACTGGTGTGGAAAAACAATATTTATCCTCGACCTATTACAAACAGTTTATCGCTATAATTTTAATCATATTGTGATTTTCTGCCCAACATCTTAAATGGAACAAAGCATATCATGATAGAAGGTTTATATGGGCAGATGATGACATAATATTTAGTTAATCCTAGCAATAAAACTGAGTGAGTGTTTAGAACAGTTTTATAGACTGTTTGAAGAACGCAGACACTATTTATTATAGATGACTGTTCGGCAGAAAGAGACATAGTTAAAAAGAGAAACACTTTGTCGAAACTAGCTTTCAGCGGAAGACATGCTGGGATAAGTGTGTGGATTTATGCCAGAAATATAACTCGGTTTTAAAAAAGACTTTAGAGAACAGTTTAAAGACTGTAGTTTTATTTCACATGAAAGACAGAGACTCATTTGAAGAATGTTTGCGCGAAAATGATGTTATTGAAAATGATCAGGAAAAACATAGGATTAAACAAAAACTGAAATCTGAAAAGTTTAGTAAATTAGTATTGAAAAGGGATAACCCTACACAGTATGTTTGTTTGTAGATAATCGTTATTTTTGGCTATTGAAGTCTACTTGTCAGAGAACAGGAAATACCAATCCGGGGTTACTTCGCCCCGAAACTGGTGAGGCGGAAGTGGCCCAGGATTGGTATTTCCCTGTTCTCTAATGCGTATATCTTCCTACTGAATTGTCCCCTGTTCTTGAAATTAATATCACCAAAAGCTCTTAATCTGTATTTTTAATGATACTAAATACTCAAAAAGTCCAGAATAGACTTATTGAAACCCTTTGTGGGAGTGGATTTTAGTATAATGTAATGCAATGTTTTAAAACAATTCACCATGTCGCAATACTGCCGTTTAATCATCATCATCATCATCATCATCACATCACCACCACCACCACCACCACCATCACCACCACCACCACATCAACATCATCCACATCCTCCTCCTCCTCCTCCTCCTCCTCCTTAAAAGAAAGGTCACCCCCTCCCCCTCCTCCCCCTTCCTCTTACTTGAAACACGATGTCTTTCTTTCTTTGCCGATATATAAGGATGAGAATAGATAATATAATGAACCAGTTTCATTTTGTTCCGAGACTAGCGAGAAGGCTAGCTGTATTTTACGCCTATTGTCTTAATATACCCCGGGTGTCGACCAGGAAATTTGAACAGCACTCCCAGAGACGCATGCCTTAAATATATGAAAGTCAACAGGCTTTTCCCAGTTTTTCCCAGATGAGCTCACGTCTGACTTAACTCGGGGTGGGAAAGACAGGTGGAAAACAAAATACCCATCCACCCACCCACCGATACACACACACACACACACCCCACACACACACACACACACACACACACACACACACAACACACACAGACGCACACATACAAACAAATGATTCTGATAGGATCGAGCCCACAGCCTTTCAAACGGAAGTCTTCCACGCTACCCACAGCGCCATGTCGGCTGGTTATTTTCATTTAATGCATCTGTTTTCCCTTCACCGCTGCTGTGGCTGTCCAAATGGACATGCCAAGGTGTGTCTGTGTGTGTGTGTGTGTGTGTTGTGTGTGTGTGTGTGTGTGTGTGTGTGTGTGTGTGCGCGCGCGCGCGCGCTCGTGCACGTGTGTCGTGTGCGTGCGGAATGTCTGCTCATTTCTCCTTTGTGTTTCTATTTGGATCTTGAACGAAAGTGGAAAAAAAAGACAGTGGTGGAGATGTTCTTGGAGCCAGACACAAAACACGTGTGAAAACTCCAATGTTCACCGTGACGAACGTCATGAACTTAATCCAACTTAGTGAGAAGTCGACTTTGTGTTTCCATTTGAAGTTTTTCACTCGTCTTTCTCTAGTCCACGACGATCGACTGTGGTTACCGAACCATTTGACATCTTTCTTAGTCTAAAAAAATTAAAATTGGGGCTTCATGTAAAAATGTAGTATTATTTTCCGGTGTCATTTAATTTGGTTGATGTTATTATATGCAACAATTATAATGTGTATGCAATATGCACACATGTATAAGCCATAAAACAGAACTTAACAACTTAGGAAAAAATAAAAGATTATCAAAGCAAACAAAAAAAAGCAAGTATTGTGTATCCTTTGACTAAACATCATACAGATAGAAACACACACACAACACAACGCGCGAGCGTTAGTTGCAATCGGATCAGTAGTCGAGTTTCCTATATAAACGGGGCTGTATCATCATCAGTCAGCGAGGCACTTCAGTCCAGCGCCGCTTCGACCGGGCCAAAAGCTTTCCCACTAAGAAACGATGGAAGGATCGCGCCACCCTGAACTGCAGCGGGGAGGCTAGAGTGTGGTAGTTATCGGTTATTGGGGCATCTTGGACCCGCCCTGAACTGCAGCGGGGAGGCTAGAGTGGCGGGAGTTATCGGTGATTGGGCATCTTGGATCCGGAAGAAAGAGCCATAATTTGGATCATTTGGTCAAAATTCGACCCGCTAGTACGCTCATTGAAGAACCAACAATAAACAGCGTTTCCAAATCGCTGTTGAAGATGAAGAAACGAGAAGACGTAGAAGTGTTCTCGTTTCTTTCAGCGTGAATGCCTTTATTTGCGGGAAATATTTTCACGAATCGCAGCAACAGCTCATCAACAAACAGGAGTCCGTCTTTCCTAACGTCACTAAAATTATCTTCGGCACAGTACTGTATCCCTTTTACGGAGGTGTTCTGAAAAACTGGGTGACGATTTCCAACACGAATCTGAAGGAGGTCATTAACGAAATGCGTCAACGACAGAAGGATAAGGATGCCATTATCCGATTGATCAATCTCACAAAAATTACCAGAAGACAAAAGACCCCTGAGAACGATGTACCGAGATGTTCTGTATCCCAACACAAAATGCATGGAGCGACTCGCGGCTGAAATGTTCTCTGGGGTCGAAGTAGACTACCTATAAGGAGACAGCATTTGGCGCGGGGTGGGTGGGTAAATGCACGTTTTTCCTTTCTTTCTTATTACGCCGTTTGCTTTGTTCTTTACTTGAACGGCTTTTGGAAGACACGCTCTTTGGATTTTGTGGAACGGACTGTGTTTTTTATATTCTTTGTTCAATTCAATTCAAGACACTTTATTTTCTTTCATAAGAACTTTGTGTGTGGTGGGAGCACATAAACACATGACATATGAGTACACAACATTGAATAATATAAAATGTGCAAATGCACTCACACCTGCACATGCCCACAAATTTAAAAACAATATAAATAAAGTAAGGCTTATTTTCACATAAAACTAATCAGTAACTCTACCCAACATACACTCCATTTTACATCCAGTCAATTTAATAAAAACAGCTGTACGCTAAAATAAACCGTAAAAAAGGGGCACACACACACACACACACACACACACACACACACACCCACACACAATCTACACGGGATGAGAACTGAGGTAATTTTAAAATCATTGTCACTTGATTATCATCCCCTCCCCAAAACATCTACACTCTCATTCTCTCCCCCCCCCCCCCCCCCCCTCCCCCCCCCCCCCCCATCCCCACCCCTCTCTCTCTCTATCCAAGTCTTGCCCTCACCCTCTCCTCTATCTTTATAACGACAGCATTAAACATTTACTCAGGATGGTCAGTCAGTGATTATTCAATGAACGGATTGAAATAGGCAAGAAACTACGATTCAGTCTGTTGGTTTCACATTTCAATTGCCGGAATCGTCTATCTGAAGGCATCTTTTCATAAAAGGGGAACAGAGGATGGGTTTCATCACATACAATCTTCTGAGCTTTCTTAGGCACTCTTATTTCAAACATTTCTCCTAAACTTTGTTGCTTAACACCAATAATCTTTGTTCATTGGTCGTTGAGCCCCCCCCCCCCCCCGCCCCCCCCCCCCCCCCCCCCCCCATTTCCCCATTTCTAACACATCTCAAACGTTCGATTTTGAACGTTATTTGAATTACTTCGTTCATGCACATTTGTTGCGATATATTTTTAAACCCCCCCCCCCCCCCCCCCCACAGAGTCTTAATAATAAAATCTTGTTCATCTAGCTTCTTGGTGAAAACCGAGTGAGGAGGAGTGCACCAGCGTAATGGTTATAATCTGGGAAGGAAAATGACTGGACAGATGTTTGCCTGAACTGGGTAACGATTCTTTTTTGTTGTGTGTAGGGTCATTAAGAAACAGCCATGTTCTTGTTAAGAATGGATGTGTAACGGACATAAACTGTGGGTGCAGTGTGTTGCGATGGTGAGAAAACATGGCGTTATTCAGTTTGTGCGAAAGTTCAAAACCCACAGTGCCACGAGTCTCACCACCTTGAGCCAGGACGGGAAAATCTGTTCTCCCTGCTACTGGTAAAATGTAACCCAGTACTACCTGCCACATCCGGGTAGACTGCGGTCCGTCAGCCTGAGAAGACAGCTCATCTAGGGAGGGAAAACCCCGACTCCATACCTCCCGTTTGCTCTCTACTGAGAACAAAAAAGGAGGAGTTACTTATAATTTAGACCTTTCTGAAAAAAAAGTCCAATTTTACAACAGCAGCAGCATACATTTTCAGGTTGTTAGGAGGGTTTTTTTTTAAGTATAATTTCTTTGATGCGATCTAAGAAAACGTTATATTTCTTCGAGTCTGAGAACGCGTACTCCGCTTTTAGTTATTAGCTCCCTTCATACGCCAATCCGAGGATGAGAAGCTATGAAGAGAGCAAGTATATGGGGGACATGCCAGTTTGCCGCGTGCCAGATTGCCGAACACCGCGCGCCGCCGAGGAGGTCCATACTGCAAGGCTCCCCCCTGGCGTAACCATGTCCCAGTCTACTCCAAAGCAGAATCGATGGTCTTTAGATTAGAGTAGGCGAAGCCGAGAGAGGACGAAGGACGAATGACGAAGGCCGTTAGGCCAAGTCGTGCTCACACATTTAAGCCCGAAGGTGAGAGAGTGCTCAAAAGTCGGCAATCTGGCACGCGGCAAACTGGCACGTACCAGTATATGAGCTTGCGCTTTGTTCACTGTCAGGACTGCTGCGGTGTGTGAAAAAGGGAACGACTTGGGGGAAGGAGTGTCTGTCAGCCTTAAAGATGAGTCGTCGGGGTACGTCTTCTTCAAAGGATCTCCGCCCTTGGATTTTTTTTTCTTTGATGAAATCGTTCAGTTGACGATTGTCGGACTTACTATTCTGAAGATAACTCGGCTTTTTCGATGTCGGGTACCACCGGCATGCGGGGAAACTGCCCGCGAGATACTAGACCTTCCTGACCACTTAAAGCAAGTTGAATAGCCCGAACATTAACGCCTGTACCCACATGGATCAGATAATCATTTTTTTTTCCCGATACTTCTACGTTTAAACAGGATTGTGGGTCGCGCGATCGTAACCCTACCATAAACTCTTACAGTAAAAAAAAAAAAAAAAAAAAAAAAGACAAGATCTGCATCAGTTTTCCCTGCTGTCTTCATGTGCCCACGCATGACATTCTCTGCACTGAATTCTATCTTCAATCCTGCTCTCAGCACACACAAAGCAACACCAGTCATTGGCATCAGCTTGTTTTCTTTGCGTGGCACAGGCTGCAGGTTTGGTAGCTTTCTTTTGACCCGTTCTGCTCTTCATGTTGTTCTTTCTCATAACAATTTATTTC
This sequence comes from Conus ventricosus, assembly GCA_018398815.1. NCBI lineage: Eukaryota > Metazoa > Mollusca > Gastropoda > Neogastropoda > Conidae > Conus > Conus ventricosus. The sequence continues at coordinate 44,137,172 of CM031623.1, forward strand.
CCCTTTTTTCTGTTTTGCACTGCTTGCTGCTTTTTCTTCCATTGTCTTTTTATAAGGAGTAGAGGTGAGGATTTTAGAGCTCTCCCTCTTTTTTTATTTTATTTTTTTCATTTTTTTTTCTTTCTTTTTTTTGGGGGGAGGGGGGGGGGGGCGTGTGTGCTGGAAGAACGGGTATTTTGCGTTGAACTGATGGAGAAAGTACACTGTCCACGTTTGGCTGCCGGGGCTGGCACTCTTTCAATCCTGCAGCCATAGTGTCCCGTGTTGTCTCCGAATGCACTGTACAGCAAGTGCATGAAGTTCACGGAATCCTCACCAGAAAATAGTATAACGTTGTTTTCTCATAAGACAATTATTTCTATTTTAATGACTTCAGCTGTTCTCTGGATTTCAAGCTCTCCAACTTGAGATGTTGGCATTGCCATATGCGTTACTCTCTCCAAAAGAGTATGAAGGCGATATGTTCTGGCATGTCAACATGTAAAGCTTCTCCTATCAAAGTGGGTGTAAATTTCCCCAAATTAGATAGAGTATGCACAATCACTTGGTTTTTCATTTGATCAGCCAGAGCTGTTTTACGGACATTTGACAATGAATTTGCAATTTTGCCATCAATCCTCACAGCACTCTGTAGAGATTTATCCATGATTGAGGCTACAGCTCTAAAGAAACATCATCCATCTGAAGAAGTCTTAACAACTAATGCCTCGTCAGCAGCGACTATAGACAGGGAGTTAATCACGGGGCTAAATGGAGAACTGCATGGATTCCGAGTTGAAGCTGATGGACAGCTGGCAAGAGGGTTGGGTGGATTCTCTGTTGCAGATGGACAGCTGGCAAGAGGGTTGTGTCTCGATAGATCCCCATCTCAATGGATCCCCATCTCGATTGATTCCTGTCTCGATGGATCCCCGTTACTGTTTTTGGATCGACCGAGACGGGGATCTATCGAGATGGGGATCAACCGAGACGGGGATCTATTGAGACGGAAATTCGTCCACATGTAGTGGGGGATCTATAGAGACGGGGATCTACTGAGATGGGGATCTACCGAGACGGGGATCTATCGAGACGAAAATTCGTCCACATGTAGTGGGGGATCTATCGAGAGCCCCCCGGATGGATTCTCTGTTGAAGTAGGACAGTTGACAGGAGGTTGGATGGATTCTCTGTTGAAGCAGGACAGTTGACAGGAGGGTCGGGTGGGTTCTGAGTTGAAACAGAAGGACAGTTGACAGGAAGGTCGGGTGGGTTCTGAGTTGAAGCAGAAGGACAGTTGGCAGGAGGGTCGGGTGGGTTCTGATTTGAAACAGATGGAACAGTTGACAGGAGGATTTGGTGGGTTCTGGAAGGAAGACGTTGGACAGCTGATTGGCGCATTGGATGGAAACTGGGTTGAAAGAGCCGGACAGTGGTCCGGAGGGTTGGGTGGAATCTGGTTTGGCGAAAATGCTGGCCTGTTGACAGAAGGTACTGATGAAGCTTGGGTCGACGAGACTGGTGAAACTCTGCTTTGACTAGAAGGAGATCTGTTGTCACCAGGGGAAAAGATGGAGCAAATTCTTGATCTTCAAACATATCTCTGCGACAAGGCCAGATTCCACAGGTAGCAAATCCATTCACAGCATTTGACATTGTAGCTGCCTTCAAGTAGGCTTCACCAAAAAGACGGCTTACTTGGTAAGATGAAACAGACCTCCCAGGATGCATCCACAGCTACTTCTCCACAGCCAGATCATAGGAAGTCTGTAGACTTTTGAACAGTGAAAACGAGAGCTTAAAGGGGTGTCCACAAATATGGACCATTGTCCACCAATATGGACTAGAGGTCCATATGTGTAGAAGCAGGTGGTCCACATAAGTAGAACATGACAAAGTTGAAAAAAGCACGAGTGCATGGAACAGGGACTGCAGATGAAAAGTCTTAGTGTGCATAAATCACAGTCTGAAGTTTTGTCTCACAGCTGACACAGTTATCGTTAAAGGTTCTGGAAGTCATTGGGTATATTTTCACGATTTTCAGAATCAATTGTGCATATTATTGCGGACCTACTGTGTTATTATCTTAATTATTATATTTGTTGCGTATTAGGAATTAGGAATTATATTGCTTAATCTTGGACTATAATCTTTTGCTGTTAAATTAAAGTACATTGTGTTAAGGTTTAAATATGTGATGTACATGATGCTACAAAAATAAAACCCAACAAAATTGGATCCGTGCTTTTTGTTATTTTTGTTGGCCTATGCTTTGGGGGGGGGGGGGGACAAAAAAACAATGACCATCTCCCTGCCTTTCATTGAAGATGATGTTTCTTGATCTAAAAGACTGAGATGGGGATGTCTGGCTGTCTCAGGGGGTTGGAAATCAAAACCAGTTTATTCATGTTTTCCGACAAAGGTTGATTGAGTGTAGATGGCAAATGTGGGACTATCATATCCAAAGTAGTGGACGTTATGGTTTGTACAGAAATTATTCTGGTTTTCGTTGAACTCAGCCTTATTTGAAATTTGATTTCGATATGCATCTGAAAAGATCAATTGCTAAATTCAGAGTTGGTGTTTCTGACATAAGGTACGGTTCATTACTTAAAATACAGACAACACAGGCAAAATGACAGTATGTCCATTGTGTATGCAAGGTGAGGAAAATGAAATACACTTTGTGTCCTTTGTCCAGCTTTAGAAGATATTCGCCAAAAATGTATCTCACAGAAATATCATAGGCACCCATGTTTGTTTTGCTTACAGTTACTAATTAGCTCTAACACATAAGGTTATTAGTTTATTTAGCTATGTTTTTATTTAAAGCGTTTAAGATCAGAGCAATATTGACGTCTTATATGGCAGTTTATTACTAAATCATTTGTTTCTTACGTTTAATGTGAATGGTTTTGCTCATTCCCCTTCAAATGGGCCAATGGCCTTACTGAAAAAAAAAATCTGAAGTCTGAAGTCTGATTTTCTCTCTCTCTCTCTCTCCTCTCTCTCTCTCTCCTTCTCTCTCTCTCTCTCTCTCTCTCTCTCTCTCCTCGCGCGCGCGCGCGCGGTCACGTGGTTTGACAAGAAGCGACAGGGCGCCATTTATTTCAGCTGTGGCAAAAAATCTGTATTTTCCTGTGACAATGCCAGTTGCTGGACTTCCAGCGACTGTGGAAACAGCCCTAAACGCCCTGCTGACTGACAATACCGTGTCCAGCTGGAAAATTGCAGGTGAAGGCGGCAACACGGTGGTCGTTTTGCGACTGAAGCCAGTCACTGCAGTGTCAACAACAACAACAACAACAATGGTGGATCTTGTGCTGAACCGGGCAATGCAAGTTCAGTACTATAGGAAGAAACCTCCCAGCCAGGTACGTCGAGATCAAGAGAGAGCCAAACAACAGAACAGTCGACGTGAACAGGTTGGTGCTAGTCTCAGTAACACCAGTAATGAAAATGAATTGCTTAACATCGGGTCAAACAAACGCAGTACACAGCAAAGTACACAGGACATTGCAGAAGAAAACATGTCCACCTGTGATGACGATGACACGCTGCATATTCCGGATTCTCATCTGTCTTTGTGTTCCCATCAGTCGGAGTGCAACATCTGAGATTCAGAAATCCAGCAGCCGGATGTCGACATAAGTGTTAAGCAATCCATCGACAAAATAGTTGCCGGTTTTGACACTGGAGTAGTAAAGGATTATGCTGCTACTCTGACTGATCGACAAGTGCAGAGGCGGTTGCATGATCCGCATAGAAATAAAGAGTTCCTGAAGGTTGTACTTCATCGAACGGACAATACGGGTGTGCTGCCGTGTGAATCTGATGATTTTGTTTAGGAGTATTCCTGCGATCCGCACTCGGAGGACGATTGCTTGTTCTGGTTCGTGAAGCAGGAAGAAAGAAACATGTCATCCGAGGAATGTGTCAAACTGCCCAATCTTCGGAAAGGAAGACGCACTCGTAACACAGAACACGCAGAGACCCAAACACGTGCTTTGCGGACCTGCACGCTCTCTAAGGATTGATCCTGTTTTACCTGGGGTGACCGTCATCTACAGAACTGACAGTGAATGCATACCAGTGACATTTTCTCGTTCGCGATTTTTGTCACGCAAAGAGAAAGAAAAAGACATTGCTGTGGTTTCCATGTCAATGGAATCGAGTTGCGTTTTGTCATTGTACATCGCGCCGATTTGCTAAATGGCTTAACAGCTTATAAGCATTAAACTTCGTTCGTTCGTTCGTTCCTTCATTATCTCTCTCTCTCTCTCTCTCTCTCTCTCTCTCTCTCTCTCTCTCTCTCTCTCTCTCTCTCTGTGTGTGGTGTGTGTGTGTGTGTGTGTGTGTGTGTGTGGTGTGTGTGTGTGTGTGTGTGTGCATGAAAGCGAGCACACGCACCCATGTGTGTGTGTGTGTGTGTGTGTGTGTGTGTGTGTGTGTGTGTGTGTGTGTGAATATGTTTTTATGTGCGAATGCGTGTGTACGAGAGTGTGTGCTGCTATATGTGCGCACGTGGGTGTGTCTGAATGCAAGCAGGAAGAAACGTGCCTGTACCTCGCTCTTTGGAACTCAATGGAGACATCCAGTTGTATATTCTGGCTGTACAATTGGGTGGATACCTCGGTGTTGTCCTCCGTGGCCACGACGAGAAGCTCTGGTTTGTTTTGATCGGTGAAGGCATAGTACTCTGTCCCCAGCACATCTACGGGCAAAACCATGTAGGGGTCGGTGGAGGGTGCCTCCACGTTCACAGCCAGCACTGAGATCTCCATCGTGGATTGGATGAACACTCCTTTGTTGGTCTACGGATGTACGGTACATGTTTGTGTATGTTACCAACATGCGTGCATGTATACTCATACACCCATACATGCATATACACACAAACACACAAAGATACATACATACTCATACACCTATACATGCATATACATACAAACACACAAGATACATACATACTCATGCACCCATACATGCATGTACATACAAGCACACAAAGATACATACATACATGCATACGTACGTATGCGTATGCACGAACATACATGTGTTTATACATGCATACACATATGCGTACAAACATAAAAGCATGCATGCATACATATATTCATACATACATATACACATGCATGCATATATGCGTGCGTATATGCATACATACATGCATACGTACGTACGTACATACATACATACATACATACATACATACATACATACATACATACATACATACATACATACATACATACATACACACACACACATACATACATACATACATACATACATACATACATACATACATACAACATACATAGAGACAGACAGACACGCATACATATTCACATGCATGCATGCGTTCATACGTACACAATACATAAATCCACGAATACGCGTGTGTGTGTGTGTGTGTGTGTGTGTGTGTGTGTGTGTGTGTGTGTGTGTGTGTGTGTCTGTGTCTGTGTGCGTGTGTGTGTGTGTGTGTGTGTGTGTGTGTGTTGTGTGCGTGCGTGTGCGTGCTCGCGTGTGTGTGTGTGTATGTGTGTATGTGTGTGTGTGTGTGTGTGTGTGTGTGTGTGTGTGTGTGTGTGTGTGTGTATGTGTGTGTGTGTGTGTGTGCTTGTGTGTGTGTGCGCGCGCGTGTGTGTGTGTGTTCGTGCGTGAGTCCTCACTGCCTCACACACACAGTGAAGAGAGAGAGAGAGAGAGAGAGAGAGAGAGAGAGAGAGAGATCCATCCGCAACTGTGTGTTGCACTTAGTTGCTTTATAGACATTATTTGAAACACAAATTAAATTACAAGCTTTACAATACTACGACATTGTAGGAAAATGCTACAAGCACACACACACACACACACACACACACACACACACACACACACACACACACGCACACACACACACCACATGCACGCGCGCGCGCGCGCGTGCGCTCACGCTTTCAACCTCAGTTATTCATCGTTAAACCCCTTCACTATGAGCGAAATGACGGAGTGATCGTGTTTTTGGGCCTAAATTCGTTAAAGTTCTCGATGAATGCAGGTAGCATTCCCACTACCAGACCCTTCACTCCTAGCCAGCTTTGAGTGATTGTGCACGGTCAGATCACTCCGTGGTCGAGATTTGTGTTCAAACATGTTTAAACACAAGTGGCACCAACTGCATTCATCGTGTCCAATTTGCATACCGCGGGAAAATTTTCGGTTGCGTGCGAGCCTTGCCAGCCCAAGTCTGAGGCGAGGCAAGGCAGATCACTACACCGATCACCCAAAGCATTCCCACTATTTTGGAGTGAAAGGCCCTTTGTCGCTGTGAGTGATCCACGATCACTCAAACTTCACGCACAACTTTCACTCCGACAGTGGGAACGCGGTGTTACGGAAAAGATTTCGTGCAGCAGTTAGTGTTCTGCTGAGTCAGTTTCACTGGCATATCAGGCTGGAGGACGTAACTCCTGGAAATGTGTGTTCGCCCGCTTACGTATATGTGTTTACACGTCATTACATATGCGCATTCATTTGTCTTTCATTTTGTTTAGGTCATTAGTGCAAAGACGGTTGATGACTGAAACCTTTATGATTCCTGCTCTTGTTTAACGCACGTGGCGTGTGGTTTGCTGGTCTGGGTTTGGGTCTGGGCACCTTCATGTCATCGGGGGGGGGGGGGGGGGGGGGGGGGGGGGGGGGGGGGGGGGGGGGGGGGGGGGGGGGGGGGGGACAGATGTTATGGCGTGCGATATAGCTCCGAATTTCAAGACTGTTACGTCTTCGACGCTGGAGAGTTGCTGGCAGTGCCAGACATGTAGTGCAGGTGTGGGGCTCAGGCAGTGCCAGACATGTAGTGCAGGTGTGGGGTCAGGCAAGGTCACGCATAGAGTGACAAGTTTCGGTGGACAGAAAAAAAATTCAGCTGTACGGAGACTCTCGGAAACACCATTGAAAGCACCATCCTTTTTCTTTTTTCTTTTTTGGTGATGTCATAGTGTGGAGGCACCGAGCCGGAGTGCCCACAGTGATGTGAGAGGCCTGATCCCAGAGACGGACCCTACAGCCTGAAGCACCTGCAACTTTGCCTTCCTTAGCCGCGGTCCGGCGGCACCTCCCATCATTTGCCGATCCAGTCCTGTACTTGGGGTTCCCTCCTGCAGGCCTTCGTCTCATCCGAATACCTGTCGCCCTGCTCGCCTGCAGGGAGGGTGTCTAAAGAGCATCTCTGGCAGGTGAGGCCCCGCCGACCCCTGCTTGTGCCTGGGTGAGGCAGCAGGAATTCAGCCTCTCATGCAGGTGCTCTGTGAATCGTCCAGTATCCGGTGAGCTATCCGGTGTTTGACAGTTGCCCTCTTTGTACCAGGGTGGGGCAGCGAGGAGCACTAGCTATCCACCTGCTGCCTGTGCGTGAGATGTGAGGAGGACAGATCGACGAGTCGAGTCTCGGCGCAGTCAGTGTTGAGTATTGGCACCAGTGTGGTGCCCTGCGTGTAGCCAGTTAGGGGAATACAGGAGAAAAGAATCATTAGTGTCCATTAGTCGTCTCCCTTGGGTTTTTTTCACTTTTAGAATCCTTCCATATCGTGCGCCATCCACTTGGGTCCCAGTAGGTGTGGGATTCGATCTTTCTCACAGGGAGCTGGGCCTGGTTCCTCTATCACATTCTTCCACAGGTGGTGGCACCGCCCTGGTGTTGCAGTGTCATTCAGTGTTGCGTCGAAAGCTCTAGGTCCCTGACCTTTGCATTCAGTGGCTGGTCTCGCCTCCCTGATGCGACGCCCGACCTGAATGTTTCCATTAGTGGCAAGGAAAGCCATACCCTAAAGGTCTCGGGGTAGTCGTACCTTCGGTGTATTATGAAGGGGAGTCAATCTCAGCGGTTGTGGGTTGTTTCCCATTGGCTATGGTATTGACAAGGTTGTTCATTTGTTGTTATTGTTTGCTTCCCCCTCGTTTTAAGTGATGTGTGTGTAAATAAAAGTGTTTGGAAGTTGTTTTTGTGTGTGTTTATTTTGTGTGTTTTGTCCAGGGAAAGTAGTTAAAAGGGGTAAGGGTGGTGAAAATGTCCAGCTTAGCGACCGTGACAATTGGTGGAGATGCGGGGTAACTTTTAATTAAACTGGGTAGGTCTAGGTAGTGTAGATGGGGAAGGAAGGGGGGTGTCCTGTCCTTACGTGTTTTTGCCGTATGGGCGGTCGGAGGTGGTGTACCTGAACCTTGGGTGGTTTGAAATGTCGTGTTCCAGCCTAGCAGTTATCTGTGTTTCTCTGGTGCCTGTGCTTTGTGTGCGGCGCCTATGTGCTATGTGTTATATGTGTTTGGTGTCACTAACGTGTGTGTGACTGGTCCTGAGTTGGAGGTTTGAAGTTCACTGCGTGGTTAGATTGCAACACAGGCAAGGACTGCTTCAGAAATCAGTGGTATTTAGTTGTGTTTGACACTGGTTTGGTTACTTAGTGCGTTGGGTTGGAGTTTCCCCAAGGTGACGTCTAAGGTCATATGCTCTTCCTCTTATTCCATTGATGAGCGAGTTTGCCTATTGTGAGTTGGTATTTTGTGTTGAATTGAATATTGAGTGCATAGCATCGCACAAGGGAATTACTTGGTTGGAAGTTGTGTTGATGGTCAAGGCTATTTCCCCTGTGGGACTCTGTTGTTGCTGACTTGAGCAGGTCTGTTGGGTTCTTGGCTTGCTCCCTGCAACTATTGGCCTGACTGTGACTGTTTACTATTGTTGTGAGTCAGCCATTTTTGAGAAGGGATAAACTCGCGATCCTATTGTGTAGACCTTGCTTTTAGCGAATGTCACGTCATGCGCGTTCCAATCCAGTGTATGATCCGGCCAACATCATGGATTCAGAATATGACAGCAGGGCTAAGAAGGATGAGGAGAGAGCTGCCCGAGAGGAGGCTGCCTGTGTGGAGAAACAAGCCCGTATTAGACCAGGGAGGATGCCGAACTTGTTTTAATGCGGCAGTGGGTTGAGGATGAAAAAGCCAATAGGGACACGAGCTCGAGCTAAAGGCACAGAACCTTCAGCTAGAGAAGGCCGCCCAGCAGAAGGAGACAGAGCTTACAGAGAAGGAGGCTTCTGCTCGGAAGGAGCACTGAGGCAAACAGTTTGAGGTGGAGGGGATGAATTACCTTCATTTAGACCCGCTAAAGGACAACGACGACGTAGACGCGTTTATAGCACACTTCGAGCTCGTCGCGGGTCTGTGTCACTGGAGTAAGGCATCGCTTCCATCTCGTTTAATTCCCCTGCTGCACTGAAGAGCGAGAGAGGCCGCTCTACGCTTAACTCTGGAGGAACTCGAGGACTACCAGCATGTCAAAGAGGCTCTCTTCCGACATTTTAGGCTGGATGCGGAGACGTACCGTAAAAGTTCCGGCAGGTTAGGAAGGACCCGGCCAAGACTTTTGCCCAACTTCTGGACAGAATGAAGCGCTGGTTGACCGTGTGGTGTTCTGCTGCGGGCAAGGATGAATCCCGAGGTGGAGGACGTGAAGAATTTGATCCTCCAGGAGCAATTTTATCTGCTGCTTAGTCCAGAGTGTGTAACCGAGGTCAAACGGACGTGTCCCAAGACCGTTGAGGACGTCGCAAGAGAGACCACTATCTTGGCAGAGGTCAAGCGGGTGGGAAGAGAGTACTGGCAGAAGAGGCAGGTTGGCGGCTCGTTCGCCGGACTCAGAGGGCCTAGAAGATGGACGGCTGGAACGGTTGAGCGGGACGCCCCGTTGGTGGAGTCGGCAACAACTGAACAAGGGAGGAACCAAGGTGTGGCAAGCGGGACAAGCTCCAGCGAGGTAAGGAAGCGCACCTCAGGTGGGACTCAGGAAACGGCTCAGGAGGGAGATGTAGCGATCCCCGGTCGGATGCAGAAGGGTGGACAGTGGAAGGGTGGAGAGTGGAAGTCTGGGGGATGTCAAGCCTTACTGAAGATATCCCTAACCTTTGCATTCAGTGGCTGGCCTCGCCTCCCTGAATAGACGCCAGACCCGAGTATTTCCACTAGTGGCAACGAAAGCCATACCCTAAAGGTCTCAGGGTAGTAGTCATACTTTCGGTGCACTGTGAAGAGGCGATGACCACAGCGGTTGTAGGTTTGTTTTCCATTGGCTATGGTACTGACAAGGTTGTTCACTATTGGTTATTGTTTACTTCCCCTTGTTTTAAGCACTATGTGTGTAAATGAAAGTGTTTGGAAGTTTCGAATTTTGTGTGTGTGTGTGTGTGTTTGCTTTGTCCAGGGAAAGTAGTTAACTGGGTAAGGATGGTGGGAAGTTTCGCTAAGCGACCGTGACAGACTGAGAGAGAGAGAAGGGTGGAATGCTCAATAGGTGTGTGTGTGTGTGTGTGTGTGTGTGTGTGTGTGTGTGCATGTGCGCTGTGTGTCACGCACTTTGCGTGTGTGTGTGTACGCACGTGCGCATCTTTGCACACATACGCATGTATATTATACAAATATATATATATTATATATATATATATATTATATATATATATTAATATAACAAACTGCATCATTAAATAATACGCATTCATACTGCAGTGGCAGATATTCTTAATAACAGTAGTCTTGATGGGTATAAAAAAATAATATCTTCCAAATACTCACAGCTATTCCAAGGAGGACTTATAGGGAACTAAATACTCTGTCAATAGTTTTCGTAGTGGGGAAAAACAAGTGCAGGCTAACAATTCTTCAGTCATTATAGTAATGACCTGGCAAAGATTTGAACTTTTAGAGAGAAAAAAAGTGAAGATGAAGAAAATGGGGAAATATATTATGAATATGAGAAAAACTTCGCTAGCTGCCTGAGGGAACCATTGTAATCCCTCTCGAAGGCAGATTTATTTGTATTGCCTGCTCCGAGGCCTTACGTCCGCTGGATCGGACTCATCAGGGAGACACGGCTGATTGTGTCTTGCTCCTGGTGTCAAATAGAGACACACCACAGTCCATAATTCTGTGGTGTTCTCACCACCAATGGTTCGAAAAGAATCCAACAGCACCCCCAAAGCAGCCAGCGAAGGATAGTGAATGGAAATAAAACGAAAGTGTGGAGAGGAAAAAAGTTGCTGAAACGCTAAAAGCATTATGCGAACAGTATAAAATGTAGGGGACAATCTTTGAGCCTATGCTTGAGGATCCATTCAAGGATGCAAGGGAGATCAAAAGATATGGAACAGTCTGAGTGGTCAGCTCTGATGTTCAATAACTCAAGCATTGTCAGTGGCTAAGAATTGTGCAGGACAACCTTTACTTGGATCTCCTAAGAGATGCAATCTCCCACTGATTGACCAAACAATATAATGTTGAACAATTAAGTAGTGGGGGAAAACAAGTGCAGGCTAACAATTCTTCAGTCATTATAGTAATGACGTGGCAAAGATTTGAACTTTTAGAGAAAAAAAAGTGAAAATGAAGAAAATGGGGGAAATATATTATGAAAATGAGAAACGCTTCGCTAGCTGCTGAGGGAACCATTGTATATATTATATATACATAAATATATATAAAGAGAGAGAGAGAGAGAGAGAGAGAGAGAGAGAGAGAGAGAGAGAGAGAGAGAAATCCACTTATATGGATATCAAAACGTGTCACAGAGGAAACTCTTCCTTTGGATTGTTTGATTTCTACGGACATCACTTCACACGCAAAGAAGGAGCTTTAGCAATACACTGATTGACTCGCATGGACATCAACACATGCCACAGAGAAAGAGTTTTTGCCACACACGGATTGCAATGAGCCTGTGGCTGGTGACGTATGCACCTGCATAGATCCCCCCTCCCTCACTCAATCACACACACACACACACACCACACACACGCACACACGCACGCACGCACGCATGCACACACACCACACACACACACACACACACGCACACACGCACACACACGCATACACACACGCACGCACGCGCGCGCAGCACACACACACACACACACACAACACACACACACACACACACACACACACACCACACTTTCAACAATTTATTCAAGATTAAATGACTAACTGTAAAACACGGTTCATCTCTGGTACAGATCGAATGGACAAGAACACATATTGCACACACAACAATTTAAAGCAGTACACTGCTCGTTTAGTGAAATATTGCTCGAATGTGTACAGACACGTAGCCACCTCTAATGCTCCAAGTTCACAAGGATGCACAGACACACAGCATGGATACAGAGCACACGCGATACAGAGCACACACACACACACACACACACACACACACACACCACACACACACACACACACACACACACTCCATCACGCATGTTGCTGAAGTATACTTTTGTTTTTCATTCCTCTTTTTTCCTCTTCTTGCTTCATTAGCCGAATCGCTCAAAAGTGGGTAACAGGATTCTCTCCCTTGAGCCGCGTCGTCCAAGTCCGGGTGACGGACAGACAGCAGACAGTCTGCCGTGTCGTCCACAATCAGATGACGGGAACATAAAAAATTCCTACACTTTCCATGAAATGGTCCAAGGGAAATAACCTCTGTAACTAGTCTTGGGGATGTTGGAACGAGTTGTCGACCATACTTTCAGTGGCCTATTGTGTACTTGGCTGACCCCGGGAGCTTTGAAACAAAGACAATGACGGTAGCGCCACGTGGCGCGTGGCACGTATTTCCTGTGCCAGAAAAATGTCGGTCAGGCAAAGGAGTGGTAGCGATTTCTCGTTCAATGAAGCGCTTGAAATCGTATTACAAAGTGGATCTGGTGATGAGGGGAGTTGAGTGTTTGTTCTTTCCTGTGACACCTAACACAAGACTGTCAGTTGTTGTAGAGCTACTGTAAAAATAAATTAAAAAGTGGCCAAATCTGTGCGTCGGCAGGGAATGAGTGCCGTGCGCGGCGCGCGGCGCCAGGGAATGAGAGCTGTGCGCTGCGCTCGGCTGGAAAGAGGTCGACACTAGAAATTTCAAACTTTAATCTGTAAGACAACCAAGAGGAAGAGCTTCTAAGTTATAAAAGGACCTCAATCCAAACAAAAGACATACACAGATAGTCTAAGTTGATGTTTGGGGCTACCTCTAACAAAAGGCACACACAAAGAGTCTAAGTTGATGTTTGGGGCTACCTCTAAACAAAAGGCACACACAAAGAGTCTAAGTTGATGTTAGGGCTACCACTAAACAAAAGGCACACACAAAGAGTCTAAGTTGATGTTAGGGCTGCCTCTAAACAAAAGGCACACACAAAAAGTCTACGTTGATGTGGTAGGGATACCTCTAAACAAAAGGCACACACAAAGAGTCTAAGTTGATGTTGGGGCTACCTCTAAACAAAAGGCACACACAAAGTGTCTAAGTTGATGTTAGGGCTACCACTAAACAAAAGGCACACACAAAGATCTAAGTTGATGTTAGGGCTACCACTAAACAAAAGGCACACACAAAGAGTCTAAGTTGATGTTAGGGCTACCACTAAACAAAAGGCACACACACAAAGAGTCTAAACTAATGATGGGGCTACCTCTAAACAAAAGGCACACACACACAGAGTCTAAACTAATGATGAGGCTTACTTTTAGCAAAAGAAACACACACAGAGTCTAAGCTGACGTCGGAGCTAACCCTAAGGAAAAGGCACACACATACAGTCTAAGTTGATGTTGAGATTTTTTCTGCCCAGACCGGCTCCTACCCAGAGTTGATTTTGCTACGGGTTCAGTTGGGAAGACTGGGACCACATAGTCGAGTTTCATCCACTAAATGGATGCGTCTCTGAGAGTGTTGCTCAAATTTCCTGACCAATATTGCAGGTATCTGTTTCTCTTGGGCTTGGTTGATGCCAACATATATCATAAAAGTAAGCGTAGAGCACAGCCCTGTCATGCAGTCTCAGGCTGGGATGGAAATCCGTAGCATTATCTTAATCATCCTCATTCTCATCGATCAGCGTTAAACAAAGAGTCTCGTATTATGTTGCTCATCAAGCCCTGCTCTCATGGTAACCTCTCCACGTCTGGCACTTTGGTTCGATTCCATCGCGATCGGGATCGCCGGTTTCGGTACATTCATGGAGGCTATCGTTGGACAGACGTAGTGGCGCCCTCTGGAGGGAGAGCTCGCTCACGACGGCTCCTGCTTATGTTGGATCAGAACACGCACTACTGAACACCAAGAAGTGCAGTGTCTCCTCCAGCAGGTTCCTCTTGACGACTTGATACTGATTGCTCCCTGTGGATTGCCAGTTCCGGGGCTGCGGCCGGGCGGGTCGGGATGTGGACGTGGGGTTCGGAATGATAGGCGTGGGTGCGCTGCCACTAAGGTGGCACATACAATGGGGCAGCAAAAAAGAAAATGAAAAAAAAAGAAATACAATACACACAAGAAAACTCACTCGTGTTCCATGAAGCCCAATATGAATTCTGTTCCCTGTGAATCTCGACCTGAAAATGTTCGGGCAGAATTTTCAACTACACCTGCAATACACGTGCATGCAGCAAACAACAATCAAAGAGAGAGAGAGAGAGAGAGAGAGAGAGAGAGAGAGAGAGAGAGAGAGAGAGACAGACAGACAGACAGACAGAGACAGAGACAGACAGACACACAGACAGACAGACACAGAGAGAGAGAGAGGGGTATGCGTGTGTGTATGGGGGGGGGGGGGGGGCATGGGAGGTGGGGGGCGTGTGGGGGTGCGTGCACGCGTACGTGTGTGTGTGTGTGTGTGTGTGTGTGTGTGTGTGTGTGTGTGTGTGTGTGTGTGTGTGTGCGTATAAGGTGTGTGGGGGCGGGGCGGGGCGGGGGGGGGGGGAGGTGGATGGACGTTCGGTCGTGCATGCAGTCGTGCGTGCGTGTGTGTGTATGTGTGCGTGTGAGTGTATGTGTGCTTGTGTGTATGTGTGCTTGTGTGTGTGTGTGCGTGCGTGCGTGCGTGCATACGTGCGTGCGTGCGTGCATACGTGCGTGCGTGCGTGCATACGTCGTGCGTGTGTTGTGTGTGTGTGTGTGTGTGTGTGTGTGTGTGTGTGTGTGTGTGTGTGTGTGTGTGTGTGTTCAATCAACAAAGAAAGCTTCGAGTGACGTGCTTACACTATATTAACCATTCACTTGTTCAGTGAAACAACCAATCCATTAAATATCCATCTTTCAGCTGACCAAAAGTAACGGCTTGATCAAAATAGTCACTGAAACTAACAAGCAGATAACCAACCAATAAGCAAATCTACGACTCGATTAATGAAAGAGTCAACCCACCGACTGATTGATCACTTTTCTTCTTCTTCTTCTTCTTCTTCTTTTCTTCTTCTTCCTCTCTTCTTCTTCTTCTTCTTCTTCTTCTTCTTCATCGTGATCGCACACTCAGATTTATCATTTAAGAATGACAAAATACACGGATGAAATGGCAGCAAATAAGCCCTCCAGTGACGGTTACTCAGAGAGCCAACCACGAAGACCAACTCTCCGTCAACCACCTCATGACACGTACCGCTAAAAACAGGAGGAAGTGACACTGCCAGGACGACCAGCAGCAGCACCACGGGGAGTCTCATGATGAAATGACGACCGCTGCCTCTGGAACTGCTGTAGAGGGATCGCTCTGTCTCTGCTGTCTTTCTTCTGCTGTCTGCTCTGTTCTTCCTTCTTCTGTCGCTCTCTGTGCATGAACAGACACAGGGGTTGTGTATGAACAGACACAAGGGTTGTGTATGAACAGACACAAGGGTTGTGTATGAACAGACACAGGGGTTGTGTATGAACAGACACAAGGGTTGTGTATGAACAGACACAGGGTTGTGTATGAACAGACACAAGGGTTGTGTATGAACAGACACAAGGGTTGTGTATGAACAGACACAGGGGTTGTGTATGAACCAGGACACAAGGGTTGTGTATGAACAGACACAAGGGTTGTGTATGAACAGACACAAGGGTTGTGTATGAACAGACACAAGGGTTGTGTATGAACAGACACAGGGTTGTGTATGAACAGACACAGGGTTGTGTATGAACAGACACAAGGGTTGTGTATGAACAGACACAAGGGTTGTGTATGAACAGACACAAGGGTTGTGTAATGAACAGACACAGGGTTGTGTATGAACAGACACAGGGGTTGTGTATGAACAGACACAAGGTTGTGTATAACAGACACAAGGTTGTGTATGAACAGACACAAGGGTTGTGTATGAACAGACACAAGGTTGTGTATGAACAGACACAAGGTTGTGTATGAACAGACACAGGGGTTGTGTATGAACAGACACAGGGGTTGTGTATGAACAGACACAAGGGTTGTGTATGAACAGACACAAGGGTTGTGTATGAACAGACACAAGGGTTGTGTATGAACAGACACAAGGGTTGTGTATGAACAGACACAAGGGTTGTGTATGAACAGACACAGGGGTTGTGCATGAACAGACACAGGGGTTGTGTATGAACAGACACAAGGGTTGTGTATGAACAGACACAAGGGTTGTGTATGAACAGACAAACTAGACGGCTTCCAAACCAGAAAGGTCAAGCTGCGTGAGGGTGTCCCCCAGGGAGGAGTGCTTTCCACAACACTGTTCTTGTTGTATATCAACGACATTACAGACAACATCACCAAGCACGTCTCCAGCAGTCTGCACGCAGACGACCTGGCAATATGGACATCCTCTGAATTCACCAGCACGGCCTCCTACTGGCTTCAGGAAGTCGTCAGCAATATCGCCACATGGACAGACGACTGGGGTCTTGAACTCAACACCACAAAAACCAACACAACACTCCTCTCTCTCTCTCTCTCTCTCTCTCTCTCTCTCTCTCTCTCTCTCTCTCTCTGTCTTCTCTCTCTCTCTCTCTCTCTCTCTCTCTCTACCGCCAACGAGCACGTCAAGTTGAGGATCCAGGGACAGGTCTTGCCCCAGACGGACACACCAACATTCCTTGGCTCAAGATGGACACCCGCCTGACCTGGAAACCCCAGACTGAGGAGATGGAGAGGAGAGGCATCCGCAAACTAGCCCTGCTGAAGAAGCTGGACGGGACGACTTGGGGAGCGGACAGCAGGCTTCTCACCAGGGTCTACACGTGAGCGATCAGACCCACCATGTTGTACGCCTCATCCTCGTGGGGCACAGCCTCCAAGACCAACAAGAGCCGGCTCGACAAAGTCCAGAACATGGGACTTCGCCTCATTCTTGGAGCCATGAGGTCAACGCCCATCCATGACATGGAGAAAGCTGCTAACGTTGAGCCCCTGGAGAGAAGACGCGACCTGAAAGTCCAGATGCAGGACGAGAAGCTCAGACGACTGCCCACACACCACATGCACCACAGACTGGAGCAGCCTACAAAGAACCGTCTCAAACGGCAGAGCCTAAACCACCAGTATAAGGCACTCGGAGCACAGCACAGCAATGTTCTGGCGGCAGAAGGGGAGCATCGCACTGACCTTGCCTTGCCTGACTGGAGGCTCGACCAAGAGATAGAGGCCACCATCAGCCTCAGAGTTCCTGGCATCACCACCAAAGACCAGCAACCAGTTATTCTCAAGATCCTGACTGTGGCCATGATCGAGAAGTCCTACCCAGCCAGCTCCTGGACACATGTAACACAGACGGATCAGCAGTGGAAGCCACACACAATGGAGGCAGTGGTGTCTACGTCAGATTTCCCGATGGAGAGTTCTGCAGTATCGCATTCCCTGGAGGAAAGCTCTGTTCTAATTTCAGAGCTGAAGTTCTGGCCATCACAACAGCAGCAGAATTCCCCTCCTCCTCTGGAAAACCCCTTGGCAAAATCTCCATTTTCACTGACTCCATCTCCACACCCCAGGCCCTTGATTCCCCTGATCCTGATCCACTGATCCAGTCGCTCAAGACATCCCGCACAGCCCCTACCCAAACCGCCCCAACAACCCTCCAGTGAGTACCTGCACATGTAGGCCTCCCAGGCAACAAGCGTGCAGACCACCTTGCTAAGGAAGGAAGCCAGCTCACACAGCCGACCGTTCCTGCCACGTATGAGGAAGCCAAAACTCTCCTCCGCAGCAGATTCCGAATAGGTGATCACCCTGAACGGAGGCTACCAGGCGCACCAGGATCCCGTCAGGACACTGGAGAGGAGACACCAGACTACAATTTACCGCCTTCGCACAGGCCACTGCGGCCTCCGAGCACACCTGAAGAGGATTGGAGTGGCAGCCACATCCCTATGCGATTGCGGCCAGGCTGACCAGACCCCATCCAATGTTCTCCAAGACTGCCCCCTGCACGAGGAGACGCGGCATCAGCCCTGGCCCGGGGGTGGGGACCTCAACACCAAGCTCTGGGGACGGCAGCCGATCTTCACCGGACGTCTGATTTTGTGGCACCCCTCGGACTTAGACCCTGACTGCGTAGCTGTCGAACACCAAAGAAAGAAAGAAAAGTAAATGAAATCCTTGATAATATTAATTGCAACAGGTATTCTGCTGTCCTATCCCTTCATGGAAAGAAAAAGCCTCGAATATCATTGACGACAATCTCCATCGCAAACTGAAATTGTACTCCTTATGAAATTCTGAAGTCATATGTCACAAAAAAAAGGCAAAAAATGTCACTTTGGTCACTTTGAAGACACCTGTGTATTCAATAACAACCCCTAAACATGGTGCTCCACAAAACTCCAGTTCAGACACTCTACTCTTCTCAATTCACATTACCGACTTATCCATATATGCAAGATCTCCACGCGACCTTCTTCTGAGAATACCACAATTAACACTAGCCAAATCATATTCCCAGTCTTTCTAGGCATGTGCAAGTGGCAACGATCTTGTGAAAGTACTGTGCATTTTACACACACACACACACACACACACACACACACACACACACACAGCACACAACACACAACACACACACACACACACACACACACACTCGCGCGCGCGCACGCACGCACGCACGCTCGACAACCCACACACACACACACACACACACAACACACACACACTGACTGCTTTCATGACCTACAGGCAATCATGAGGAGAGAGACAATGAAGGCTGAAGACAGGTGATCAGCTGTAAGGAGGGAGAGAGGGAGGGAGGCAAGGAGGGAATAACACATGAAGCGAGGAAAGAGAAAGGGGTGAAAAGTCATTGCATGGGTGATGACATGATATGTATGGGGCTGTCAGGCCCTCCCGTTTCGTTAAAGAAAAGATAGAACAGGAAAAAAGAAAGCTAGCACATACACACTAAACTCGACAGTGTATATTGCTTTTTTCCCCGACTCAAGGTGGTTCAGCTGTTTCCCTTGCGAACATTAATTTATCCATATCATGCCGATCTTCATCCTCAAACTGTAATAACCTTCTCAAGTGTCACTTTCCTCTGCCAAAAGTTTCTCTTTTCTGCAAACAACAGATTGTTATTAAACAAAAGTGCATGTGATGAACGTTTCCAGGGGAACTGAATTCAGTGGTTTTAAAAGTCTACAATTGCTTAATAGTGGTCATTTTCAATGCGCACTCACACACGTTTAAACCATCTTAGCCTCTTACGTGTAATTCTTCAGCCGAAAAAGCAAATGAGGAAAAAGCTACAGCCCACACATCATACTTGAGGCGTTCTGAAAAGCAGACAACTTGCAACATGCATTCTAAAGATGTAGTAGCTTCCAGCCAGATCACTCAGTGCATAGCATGCACTAAAGGCATGGCGTGTAAGTTTCAAAGAAACGCTAGAAGAACTGGAATCATGTCTGTGAACAAAATATGTCATGGAAGAACAAGCTAACATTTCTTCATGTAGCTATATTAACATGCCTCAGTATCCAGTAACAGCAAAGACAGCCTCTCTCTAACATGCCGGGTGCCAGAATAGCTCAGTGGGTGCCGGAATAGCTCAGTTGGTAGAGCGCCGGACTCGTAATCTTGGTGATCCTGGGGTTGCGGGTTCGAACCTCCGCCGGGGCGTTTCGGTACAGGGGGATTTTTCCCTCGGAGTTGACATCGGTTCTGACTCCATTTCCCTTACAGTCCTTCGAATGAGACTATAAACCGAGGTTCCGTGTGTGAACGCACGCATAACATCTTGCACACACGTAAAATCCCATCACCAACTTTCGGAAGAGTAGGCCAGTTTGGCCGTTGGTATGGATGACACGTTACACATAGCATGCTCCCTGCGTGAGAAATGGAAAGAATGAAGGAAGTAAGGAAATTGGGTGAACGATATTGACTGGATGACACTGGAAACGACTGAATGAAGCGCCAGCAGGCAGCTCTTCAGTCGGCACTACCCAGGTAGGCAGCCCGTCGTGTAAACGAGTGTTGATTGTAAAGCGCTTAGAGCTTGGTCTCTAGCCGAGAATAGGCGCTATATAAGTATTCATTATTATTATTATTATTATTATTTTTATTATTATTATATAAATTTCTGTATTGCAAAGCACATGTGAAATTTCACTTATTTCTCATTTTCATGGCTTCCCCGCAAAGTCTATTACTTCAGGTTTCCATTCGTCTTCACTGGACAACGTGCGGTCACTGAACAGACTCTCCTCACTGAAACAGAAGTGATACCAAATTGTGTTCATAACTGGTTTCCTCCTCTGTCATAAAACCAAACTATGAAGTACTCCTTTTTACTCGTCTTAACATGCGTATGTGACTGATACATAACACAACTGCAGATCAGTAACTGCTAACTAGTGCCATACACTTCTTTTACAAATTTACAAGCAACAGCTGTCAGTATTGTAACATTTATCTGTACCAGTAACAGAAGTTTTAAAATGTTTGTAAGTGGTAAATCCTCTTAGTGACACCTGAGCTATGTAATGTGTCCATTGAACAACTGTTTGTCTTCCGATCTGTTTGCTGCCATAATCAAGGCATATACATGTATGTGCACATGTTAACAAAAGGTATATTTGTTCTCTGTCATAGTTTCACAACAGTCACAAAAGTACCTGCTATATGTCAAGCAGTAAGTTGGCACTCTAAAACACAGACTTTCTATGTGTGCTGTCTTCATGAAATCCAATGATGTTGTTGCACTCTCATACATAGATTGTTTTCGGTGTACTTTCTGTATGTAATGCAGTAAGGTTATGCACTGTTATACAAATACTGTGTGTGTGTGTGTGTGTGTGTGTGTGTGTGTGTGTGTGTGTGTGTGGTGTGTGTGGTGTGTGTGTGTGTGTGTGCTGTCTATATCCAATGCAAAAACGTTGTGGCAGTCGTATACACAGACTGTCTGTGTGTACTGTCTTTACGTAATTCAATAATGTTGTGACACTGTTATATACAGACTGTCTGTATATACTGTCTGTCTGTTGCAACTGTGTAAGCTTCTGGTTTTGATCTGAAAGCTCAATTCCAGCTGAACCAAACAAGTAATATAAACCACTATTCAACACAGTGAAATACTTCTCTTATCTTCATTCACCTATGTTTATGGAGTCTTCATTATGTAACAGGATGTGTGCAAAGATGCAATAAATCATTGTTCACAGTTAACAAGAAAGAAAATCGTGAAAGGAAAAGGAACATCTCCACTGGAACATGAAGTCTGCTTTTCAAATGACATGAAGACACTGGAACTGCACATAAAGGTCTTTCTTTGGATAAATACAAAGTCAGGGGAAAAGTAAGAGCTGAATTGTGTAATTGCGGGAGGAAAGGTTACGGAGGAGAGCGGGGGGGGGGGGGGGGGGGGATAGGGCGGGGCACGGTGCATAGGGGGGGGGGGGAGTTGAGGAAGAGGGCGGGCGGGTGAGCGCACACACACACACACACACACACACACACACACACACACACACACACACGTGCGCGCGCATGCATGCACATACATATATACATACACACTCAATACACACTCAATGCACACACATACACACACACACAAACACGCACATACTCAACACGTATGTGTACATGTGTGCGCGCACGCCTGCATGTGGAGTGCGCGTGCTCGTACATGTGCGTGCGCGGGAGTGTGAGTGCGTGCATGCGTGCGTGCGTGCATGTGCGCGAGTGTATGAGTGCGCGCACGCGCGCGTTTGTGTGTGTTGTGTTTGTGTGTGTGTGTGTGTGTGTGTGTGTGTGTGTGTGTGTGTGTGTGTGGTGCGTGCGCGTGTTGTGTGCGTATGCACTTCTCCTCTCTCCATGCTGCGCGCGCGCGCGCGCGTGTGTGTGTGTGTGTGTGTGGTGTGCGTGTGGTGTGTGTGTGTGTGTGTGTGTGCGCGCGTGGTGCGTGCGTGAATGAAATCTTGACAGCACAGGGCTGCCGTCACTCGGAACATCGTCTCACGTTACGACGGCATCCGAATGCCGTCGGAAAGTTACGATGGTTTTTGGGTTTTTTTAAATCGCATCAGCAGTATTAGTGGGAGACAACTGTTGTAAAACTGGAGTCATTTTGGCATTGATTCCTTCCCTTTGACCGTGTTCCATGGTCAGTTTGACTAGGTATTGTCAACTCTTCTGACATTTTTTTTAAATTTTCAATTTCATTTTTGTGCATTTATCTTCATTACAAGATATGGCCATTGTATATGGATATTCCAAACTTCAAGCAAAACAAATCTCAATAGTTTTAGAGCTGTGACAATGTGTGCTGAAACCAAGTCAACATCATATGTGGGTGAATCATGTGGTTCAAAATTGCTTTTCCAAATGCTGGTTTGGATACCTTACTGGTAGCATTTCCTACAATAAAGCGGTGAATCAACACACTAAATGCGATTTATTTTGAATTAAATAAACTAACATCTTTCTTTTGCAATTTGTTGTTTATTTCTAACTTGTTTGGTTCATTTTTGGCAATTTTTTTTAAACGGCGATAAACGTGCGATTTCAGGAGTCGGCAAGAACAATTTCACTGCGACTCCCATTCAACCCTCCGTCCATCGGCCTGAACTTAAACTGCCGGCTGTTCTCGGCGATTTTCATCGCTTTTGCTTTGGGTTGTTGCCGTTGTCTGTGTTTCAGTCTGTGTTCCTTTGTTTCTGGTTTTGTTGTTGTTGTTATTGTTGTTGCTGTTGTGTTGTTGTTGTTGTTGTTGACCTTACACCAAGAACGAAAAATGATCAAGGGGAAAAAAGAAAACGGAAGAAGAAGAAGAAGAAAGAGAGAGAGAGAGAGAGAGAGAGACAGACAGACAGACAGAGACAAGACAGACAGACAGACAGATAGTGATACAGAGAGACAGACAGACACGCAGAGAGACAGACAGACACACAGAGAGACAGACAGAGAGAGTGCGTGCGTGCGTGCGTGCGTGCGTGCGTGGGAGAGAGAGAGAGGAGAGAGAGAGAAGGAGAGAGAGAGAGAGAGAGAGAGAGAGAAGAGAGAGAGAGAAATTGGGGTGGAGATGATGCGGGGAGCAGGAAAGGGGAGGAAAGCCACGTGACCTCTCCACTTTCTGAAAAAGCAAGGCGGGTGGAAGGGGAAGAGGGTGGGGTGGAAGGAGAATGAAATAGTGGTAAGGGTGGGAGAGGCGTCGGCAGCAGTCTCCAATGAAAGAGTCAACAGAGAATCATTTGATTCTTAAATCACACTGGCTACTGGCGCTACGGACACAAGTTTACCACTATTATCATCTTCGTTATGATAATCACTATTGATATTATCATCACCAACAACAGCAGTAGTAATAGTAGTGACAGTCGTATTTTCTTAGAGTACTTCTGTCATCTGTCCATTACCCCCCTGACGCCATCCTAGCCTGATTCTTTAGTCTCCATCGACTGTGCAACAGTCAAACAGAACGTGCTGAGGAAGAGGGGTATTCACGTTTAAAAAAAAAAAAAAAAAAAAAAAAACGAACCATATGGTTTGTCAGGAAGAGCGCTCTGGAGATATTAAAAGAAATTATCCGGCTACATTTAGTCACGGGTAGAAAATTCACCCTTACACCTCTGGTGTGGTCAGAGACAATTGCTTTGGAAGTGAGTACACACGTGCGTGACTGTTGTTTTTTTTTTTGGTCAGACTGCAAGAAGACAGCCTGGAGAGCGGATGGGCTCCGTTAGTTAGCCTGGCTTGGTTGCCGGCTATTAAGTTATTTCAGGTCAGGGAAAGTCCCATTCCCCCTGATAGTGTAATTTGTAAATATAGCACCAAGTGCTAGTGTAGACTAGGTGTCTACGGGTCTAAAACTTCCAGAGCGCTCGTTCCTGGGAAATGCCTGCTTTTGTGAGCAAGACTGGGGAAGGATTTCGGAACGTATCCCCCCTGTGACTGCAGGATGGGTTGTATTGTGAGCTGTTGTGAAGTGCTGCAATGTGCCAGTCGAGTATTTGTAAACAGTGAAGGAAGGAGGGATTACTGAATTCATGTGTATGTATCTGTTGAGCGCCTTGTGAGAAGAGTGAGTGGATTGCGTGAACGTGACATGGTTCAACCAGCTGTAGGACACACGGCTGTAGCTGCCAAGCAGAGGACCCTGGTTACCAGGCATCCCCCCCCCATCCCCCCCCCCCCATCCCCCCCCCCCCCCCCCCCCCCCCCCCCCCCCCCCCATCCCCCCAGGACTTAACCTGAGTGGATCCACAATGTACCGTAGGGACCACTGAACACGCGCCTGGTTGTTCCCGAGAAAACAACTCATTTGGACTATGAGTTATGCCCTTGATTTAAGGGTACCCCCCCCCCCCCCCCCCCCTTTTGTGCTGATCACATCATCAATTTAAGTCAAATGTAGGTCATGTGAATGAGCAGAAATTCACGTTTCTGTTACTTTTGTAACTAAATCAATGACTTGCCGTCTTTAAAAAAAAAAAAGAAAAGCCTTTTGTGTAGTCCAGTATAGTGCATCTTGGCTTCATGGATGCGCTATCTACTGAAACCGTCATTTTTACAATACGGACTGTATGTCATCTGCGATACACTGAAAATGATAGAAAGCAGGGCATTTGGGGGTTTGTTTTCATACACAACAATGCCTTTGGGTCATTCAGGACCAATTAGGGCTTCCTAGTCCGTTTTTTATAGGTACAAAATTAAATATATCTCATATACCCCTAAATGTGCGATTTCGACAAAAACGACACAACATGCTTTAAACAGAAGAAAATTGTTATTTGCAACAAGCATCGCTGTAAAATAAAATGAATATATTGTAGCGAAATACAATAGTAATATGATACAATTTGCTGTTCTAGATGTGATTATTTTTAATTAAAAAAATAACGAATGTTCTACATTTCATACGTACGTGTATGATAATAACACTGCTACTTGGAAATCGCATGCATTTGCCTCTTAGACAAATGCGGATTTGTATTACTAATGTTCCTTGTGGTTGTGTGTGTGTGGTGTGTGTGTGTGTGTGTGTGTGTGTGTGGTGTGTGTTGGTGCGTGTGGCAGGTGAATGAATCATCTGTTGTAATGATCAACTGAACATGGTGGCAAGAAGGCGAAAACATGAGACAGCCCTGTTGGTGAAGTGTGTGTCATTCATTTCAGCGATTCTAACGAGAGATCATTTGTTCACCTCTAACTGCAAAGGACCTCAGAATAGACTGCTAAATTTCAAGACATTTGCAAGAAAAGACTATTGCAGCCAACTGGATTCTCCATATTGGATGGAAGAGGCTTGCAACTGCGTTCCAGATGATTTTCGGTCAAAATACAGCTACCATCGTGACTGTTACCAAAGGTTCACTAAAAACCTTGATAGACTGGAATCATCTTCAGAATCACAAAGAATAACTGTAGAGCAAAGACAGTCTGGCGTTCTTCTGGCTCAGTGGAAACAATTATCTTCAAACCAGACTGCATATTTTGAAACAAAGAGGGGTTTTTGAACGGGCACATGCATGCTGTCAACACCATGTAAACTGCCGCACAGGCTGGGGCGTGCTGTCCTGACCAAGGTCACTAATGGTCTCCTTTGGAGTTGTTGGACTGCTGGACACGCTACCATTCACTTCTGCAAGTGAGGAAGGTGGACAGGAAACTGGGCCACCACAAAACTCATCGTTTTGACCAGCCGCCGTGGCGAAGTGGCTAGCGTCGCGGACTCCCGGTTGGGAGGTCGTGGGTTCGATTCCCATCAGAGTCATGTGGGATTTTTCTGCTCCGACCGGGTCCTACCCAGAGTTGAGTCTGATACGGGCTCCGTTGGGAAGACTGGGACCACACAGTCGAGCTTCATCCACTTAATGGATGCGTCTCTGAGAGTGTTGCTCAAATTTCCTGACCGACACTGCAGGTGTATCTCTCGGGCCTGGTTGATGCCGGGATATTATTATGAAAGGAAGCGTAGAGTACAGCTCTGTCATGCAGTCTCAGACCGGAATGGAAATCCGTAGCATCATCTTAATCATCCTCATTCTTATCGATCAGCATAAAAAAGAAAAGGAAAAAGTCTCAAATTCCGTGGCCTTTCATGCCCTGCTCTCATGGTGACCTCAGTTTCGATGGCCTCTCCACGTCTGTGGCCTTGCTTTAGTTCCGTCGGGGTCACCGGTATCGGCGAGTCCATAGGGGCTGTCGCTGGATGGAAGTGGTGGCGCCCTCCGGAGGGAGAGCTCACTCACGCCGACTCCGCGACTGAGCAATTATTGTCGTCAGTAGGGGGTTTAGTAGGTGGTGTCCTGCGTATGTTAGATCAGAACAGGCGCCATTAAACACCACCGAAGTGACTCGGCAGCAGTGCCGTGTCTCCTCCGGTGGGTTGCCCCTTGACGACTTGACATTGACTGCTCCCTGTGGACTGCCGGTGCCAGGATTGCGGTGGGACTGACCGGGCTGTGGCTGAGGATGAAGTGTCGGAATGAGCGGAGGGGGTGCACTGCCACAGTGGGTGCATAGAAGATGGGACAGCACAAAAAAAAAATTATCGTTTTGATTTTTATCAATAGTCTGGGTAGCTGTACTTACTGAAGACTCTGAATTTTTCTTTTTTCAGTCGTACTTCTGACTGAAGTGTGCCAAGATGGGTTTTCAAGGAATGGTTTCCTTTGATCAAATGTGCAACTGTGGCATCGAGTTTGGAAATAATAGTTTTTAATTCATCAAGATTGGAGTGTAAAGATTTCACCTTTTTATCAATATGGGGTCTTAAATCCTTTTTCAAAGAAATTTGCGAGTCTTCTAGTTTGGATACCGAGTCAACATCACGATCAGTCTGATTATTTAACACGAAGTCTAGAGCGTTTTCAATGTTTGTAAGTTTTTCAGACGACGCATTTTGCAGTTGTTTAGTAGGACATAATGTCCGTCAAGGATAACGTTTAGTTCGGGATATTTTGGGTGTTGGTTTAACGCCTGTCCGTGGCGGGGTTTTGCACACATAGACCTCGGAAACAGGGATTTCATTTTCATTCCCTAGAGTTTGTTTTGCAAAGCCATGGTCATCTCGTTGTGTTTCAAAGGAATCTGCAGTCGGATTATCTACCACAGCCAATGGAGATGTTTCAGAGAAGTCCCCAACAAGATCTTGCGCAACACTGCCGTCAGTCACATCGTCCTCTAGAGTTGGTTGGTAATAAGTGGGATAGGGTGAAGAAATTTCGCTCGGGTCACACTCGGGGGTGGTAAAAGAATGTTGTTATTCCCTGTCAGAAAAGTTAAAGGAAGAGAGCTCAATCCCGTTTTTAGTGCATGTATGTCATCACTTTTACAGTAATCAGGAATTGTCTCTTTCAGAATTTCACATTCATCGTTGTCCCATTTTTCACAGTCTGCACCCTGGCACAGTCAAGTCCCTGTTCCTTGCCGAGTGAAATAAAAAGTCAGTGTAATACGTTTCGATGTGCCACTAAACACACGAAAGACTGACTTAGCCAGACAGGAGGGTATGGGTTCACTGATCCACAGGGAAAGAGAAAGCGGATTTTCCTGACAGTCATAATCGTTCTTTTGATAACAATTGACACGTTGGTGATACATGAGTAACAATAAACGATGAATTTTTTCCAGGCAAGAAGTTCGTTTTCAGGACAGGAAAACTTCTTTTGTAGAATGTCTAAGGTGCGTTTTAATTTGTTGTTGTGTACCACAGAGGTTTCCATTAAAATGTAATCAAGAAAACACGTTTATACAACACACCATCTATAAACGACTGTTCACGGTTTCGGCAACTCGGACACGGGACAGCATGGAGAACAAGCAGTGCCGCATGACACACTTGACCCAATTTTGCAGTATAGCTGACCGTGTCAGATCACAGCTCACCGAAACGACAAGGCCTCACGTGCAAAATGAAATGAAGTGTTTTCCCTACACTCCAGAGAAGTTCGTTTAAAACCCAGCACTTCTGCACTCACACACACACACTCTACCTTACCTGGTCAGTCCAGACTCTGGCTTGGGGGCTTCGTCAGGATTCTTTCCCAAGCCCATCACTAGACTAAGGTCTAGTCTAGGTCAGTCTGCGACGCACTCTGTCCAAGCTGTCCACATTCAGCTTGCGTCAGAGGGTCAAGCAGCTGGTACACTGTCTTTCTGTCAGTGTCCACCTCCGGGCCCAGCAGTGGTACTGTCACAACCGTCCTAGCCGTTGTAACCGTCTATGGCTGTACTGTCGCAGTGCTAGGGCAAAACTGTCTCCTATAACCTGGAGGCCCTAACACTGGTCTAACACTAGTGTTACTGTCTACTACAAGTTAGCTAGCCCGCTCTCTCCTCAAGGCCGAGTGTCGAACTCTCTAGCCAACTACAAGTTAGCTAGTCCGCTCTCTCCTCAAGGCCTAGCGTCGCTAAACTAACACGTTAGCGGGATCGCACTCTTCAAGCTCCCCTGTCGTACTGCCGGAGTTCGTCTGCTTGTTTACCCGAGTGTCAGTGAACACTTCTCACGCGAGGTGCACTTCCGCTGAGCTCACCTACGTGTGCAGAAACCATGCGTCACTACAGAAAGTTCACTTCATGCCTGGCAAGCGGTCACGGTGAACAGTTTTGAAGACAGATTTCCTTCATCATTCAATGTAAACAAAACCATGTTAATGAAGGACCATACCTTGTCTTTGGAAGCGTAACCATCTCACCACAGTAATCACAACACAGGGACAAAGATCACTGCAGAACATGAAAGACAAGGACGTCCTGTGACATAGCAAACTTTGCAAAAATATAAAGAGAACAATCACAACACATCTTGCTGGTTCACTTGAACTCTCTCCCAGAGAGAGAGAGAAGAGAAGAGAGAGAGAAGAGAGAGAGAGAGTGCTTAGATAACACACACAACACACACACACACACAATAACAAAACCAGAGAGGAAGATGGAAGGACTGCGGGGTGGAGGTGGGAGGAGGGCTGAGGAGGGGACAGCAGAACTGAGGGTGATGAAGGAGGCGACGTTTCTGCCGGGACCATGAGTCACCAGGACGTCACTC
>CM031623.1:44167460-44174960 GCA_018398815.1 Conus ventricosus
TCAGCGTGTGCGTGTTGATGGTGTCGTTCTGGATGGTCAAAACACGTCACACCGTACGAGTTGTTTTGTTCTTTGTGTATTTCAAAGAAACACGCTCACAAAATAACTGATTTCAACATGCCTGCAAGCTTTGTTTGTTTGTTGGTTGGTTTGTTTTAAGTTTGAACGTTTTATTCACTCTCGGTATCTCGGTTTGAAGTTTCCTCCGAACGTGATGGAGTGGCTGGAATTTAGACAAGAGGCTGATCCCGAAGAAAAAACCTTCTGTAACTGACTGTCCTAGGCGAAGATGGAACCGAAGACTCTTGGATCACGAGAACAACGCTTTACTCGCGACTCCAACTTAGCCCCCCAAAGAAAATCCGATCAACATCTGAGAGTCGTCCCCAGATGGGCCCAGTTCTCGGCGCTTTTCCCTGGACAAAGCAAGATGAAGGACGGGCATTCTGTGGTCCGTTGGCCTCTATGGACTCGAACTGATGCTGAAATATTGTGACGGGTCTTGTAGCCCGCAGGGCCTTGGAATTAGGGGTGGAGTTGGGAAGTAGCGGGGGGGGGGGGGGGGGAGGGGGGGGGGGGGCACAGCACAGCAATGATAAACATTGTACCAGCAGTTTCCACGTCTGACAGTTGTGGACGACTGCCTGGATTTTTAGCATACGTTGTACCAGGTCCGCTCAACAACCATTGACATTACTATATGTATAGTTCACGACATACCTCTCTTATTTTCCTGTGTAGCTTTGTGCCATTCGCAGCGGCTATGGTCACACACAGTCTCCTACTTTCAGTAACATCACGCGTGCTTTAATGCCGCCATGTTGATAAACCCTCTTTTTTTCCGGTAAAATGTCGCATGAATGGAAACAGCTACATATGAAGAAAACCTCCCAATTCCTCCTCTTTCCGGCAAAACGTCACTGACCTCCAGTAGTTTGTGGTAATACACGATCTCCTGTTTACTGTGATACTCTCTCATTTATAGCAAGCTAAACACACACACACACACACACACACACACACTGATCTGCTATTTCCTTGTGTGATGGTGTGGAGGGGTAAGGGGTGTGCAGGTGAAGACAGGCGGGAACCAAGAGACAGCAGCCACGTCAAGGAGAGACACAGGACAAAGCAGAGTTTCCCCTTCCTTTACTTCTTCTCTCGCGCCGATCGCTCACACCAGGGAACACTGATCGCACTCAGGATGGTTCTGCTTAACGTCCTCCAGCCTGTGCAAACAGGACATATTGGGACATGTATTTTTGCTTTAGATATAAGTAGTCATTGGGACCGCAAAGCGGTCGTCTGAAGATAGTTCAGCTGCGGTTGTTTCCAAGGCCATCGTCAGGGCCACCGGGCGGCCGTCTTCATGCTGAGTGGCGGCGGTCCTGTGCCGCGTGAGGCCGACTCAAGAGACGCACGAGGCACAAGTCGCCGAGCCGCTGCTCATAGGTCCAGGCCCACTCTGCGCCCAAGTGAGGTTCAATTCCACCCCCCCCCCCCCCCCCCCCCCCCCCCCCCCCCCCCCCCCCCCCCCCCCCCAAAGGGAGAGCCCCGCTAGATGTGCAGGCCACTGGGTAGTTCGCAGTGTGGCAGCGCCTCGTCGCCAAGTGTCACGCCGCCTCGAGAGCCGTCCCCCGGCGACACAGGCTAGTCCCGTCGTCACTCGTAGTGCGAGGAAGGAAATCTGTGCCGCCCTACACCCATCTGCCACCTGGGTGCCTTCTGCTGGTCTCTGCCACCGACCAGCAGGAATGCCGGATGCCACCAACCGGGCGGCCGTCTTCATGCTGAGTGGCGACGGTCCTGTGCCGCGTGAGGCCGACTCAGGAGACGTACGAGGCACAAGTCGCCGAGCCGCTGCACGTATAGGTCCATGCCCACCTGCGCCCAATGAGGAACGTACCCACCCTCCCCCCCCAAAGGGAGAGCCCTGCTAGGATGTGCAGGCCACTGGGTAGTTCGCAGAGTGGCAGCGCCTCGTCGCCAAGTGTCACGCCGCCTCGAGAGCCGTCCCCCGGCGACCACAGGCTAGTCCCGTCGTCAAACTGATCGCACTCACTCAGCGCGCCCTGTTATATACACCTTGACCGGACCGCAAAGAAGGCAACGCAGCGCCGCACTCAAAATGACCTCTCGAGACAGCAAATGATAAAATCTGTGCTATCTGTCGCAGCTTCTGCGTTGTCTAGCTCGCCGTCCGTTCAAAGTATCCAAACATATTTCATATCGATGAAAACCTCAGAACCCAAGGAATAAAACGCAGTCATATTTGACAATTCTGTGGCTGTGTAAAGTTATTGGTGATTAAAGTCCGAGAATGAGCCCACTTTTACGAGTTTACATCATATTTTCCTCTATTTCGATGAAAAATACTAAACAGCATGAAATAACTTTGTAATGAACAAATAGCTGGCATTTGGCTCTTTTATACATATAAATTTCATTATCCTAGATGCCGTCTGAGCGGAGAACTTTGTGTTTAAAATTTGATAGAAAACACAACTTGCTTTTCGTCACATGGCCGTCGCCATGTGCTTCGAACACGATCTCGATAAAATGTTATTCCATTGAAATGGTCCATCGGATGATAATTTTTTATAATTTCGGTGCTTCTATCATAGAAATGGAGTCATTAAAAAGATTTCGATTGGGAAGTCCGAATTTCATGAAATGACAATTTAAATCAGAATTCCGACAATCAACAAAGGAGGGGACTGGTTCAAGGGATCGGCGCCGTCAGTCATTTCGTATAGTCGCAAGCTTGTACAGAAAAGATCATAGGCATGCGATATACGAAATGAGAGCTTATGGACTTTACTTTCAATGCGCATTCATGGATTCTTTGGATTCTCTCATACTTTTTGTGAAATCAGGAATTATTTACAGTTTGTTCGTCGGACAATTCAAAATGGCGCCAAGATTAATTTGGTCGAAATACCAGTTTTAGGGAAAATATGGCTTCTCAGTCCAACATGATTGTAATGAATAGAATACATTAATTTTTTGTGACTTCAGCGACGTATACACAACTATGTAGGTCCTGAGGCATTCATGATTTAAAGAATTTACACAATAAAATGAGGTTCAACCAAGGGAGGTAAGGGGGGAGATAACTCGTGAACAAAATATCTCATTTACGACGGGTGACCAAGAAATATATACTGTTAGCACCCGGCTACACTTTGAACATCTTGTGATCTGTGGTTGTTATATGCAACACCAGTCTCCTATTCGGATTTCTTGGTTTACTCCACATTCAAAAAATGGTCCAATATTATTCCGGGTGTATTCAGTGTGGGGAATGCGAGTGGAGTGTGATCCACAGTGGTTAACATTCCAGAAATGCACATTCCACGTGCTTTCCACTGCCATGGTCGCTGGCAAGGACGCACAACAATCTCTCTTGACGTTGGTTGCCTCCCTTTACCGCTGTGGTTCTTCAGTTCCAGTAGCATGTTTTTTTTCTCAGTTTCGTAGCTAGTGCATGTTGTCTTTCATGCTTGCGTGCTTGTGATGTTGTGTGTGATGCGTGTGTGGTGTGTGTGTGTGTGTGTGTGTGTGTGTGATGTGTGGTGTGGTGGTGTGTGTGTGTGGTGGTGGTGTGTGTGTGTGTTGTCGTGGTCGTGGTGCGTGCGTGCGTGGTGGTGTGTGTGTGTGTGTGGTGGTGTGTGTGTGTGTGTGTGCGTGGTGTGTGTGTGTGTGTGTGTGTGTGTGTGGTGTGTGTGTGTGTGTGTGTGTGTGTGTGGTGTTGTGTGTGTGTGTTTGGCCTGTGTGTGTGTCTCTGTGTGCATGTGTGTGTGTCTGTGACTCACGTATGCATATGCGAGCGTGTGCGTGGTGTGTGTGTGTGTGTGTGTGTGTGTGTGTGTGTGTGTGTGTGTGTGTGTGTGTGTGTGTGTGGTGTGTGTGTGTGTATGGATGGATGCATGTTCGCGCATGCACGCCTGTGTGTGTGTGTGTGTGTGTGTGTGTGTGTGTGTGTGTGTGTGTGTGTGTGTGTGTGTGTGTGTTGTGTGTGTGTGTGTGTGTGTGTGTGTAGTTTTGTGTGTGTGTGTGTGTTCAACAGGAAAGTGAAGATCTTGTTTTCACAAAACAAGTATATTAGCACACGATTAGCTGTATCCACTAAAACTTGTTGTGAACTAAAAAGGCACATCTACTTGCTGTCCAATTCCTGTGACTGTCCTCTGTATGTGACACGATCTCTCAAACTGTCCCTGATTTGAAGCTGTTATGTCAATACACGATCTCCCGGCGTTTTCCGCTCAAATGTTTTCTGCTCCAAGAAAACATCGGCGTTGAATATACAGATCATCTACTTCCTGTATGTGGTAGGTAACCCTCAGCAGTTCATGAAAATACTTGACCCTCTTTCTCCTGTAAAACGTGTTGTGTCTGGCAGCTAGGAGGTCGCCCACCTCCGATTTTCTTTTGACTCTTCCTATGATGTGCTCCATGGCACCTTCCTCGGTCTCTTGTGGGAAGATTTTGATTATTCCATAAACAAACGACGTGTTTGACATTCCGTGAGCCAAGCTCACACTGATTATCTTCCTGTACCCCTGCCGCCATTCAGCTTCAAATGATTGTGAATACCCAATTCTTTATCCCCCCCCCCCCCCCCACACACACACACACACACACGCTTCACTCCCACCCCCACCCCCCATAATTGTTCATTTCTTCAACAGTGTGGTGTTGTGTGTGTGTGTGTGTGGTGTGGTGTGTGTGTGTGTGTGTGTGTGTGTGTGTGTGTGTGTGTGTGTGTACGCGCGCGCGCGTGCGTGCGTGTGTATGTGCGTGTGTGCGTGCGATACACACGTATGGATGTATATCTACATGTATGAACGTATGTATGAATCCAAATGAGTGTGTTGGTGTGTGTGTGTGTGTGTGTGTGTGGTGTGTGTGTGTGTGTGTGTGTGTGTGTGTGTGTTGTGTGTGTGTGTGTGTGTGTGTGTGTGTGTGTGTGTGTGTGTGTGTGTGTGTGTGTGTGTGTGTACTGAAAAGCAGCAGCTCTGTTGAAATCGTTCCCCAATTTTTCTCTAATTTGCTTTAAAACTTTGATTTCTAGCAGCTGATAACACACAGTCTTCTGTTTCAGTAATACTATCCATGGCTTGAAGCAATCGTGTTGATTGACAATCTGCCTTTTTTTTTTTTTTTTTTTTTTTTGCTAGTAAAAATAAATTCCTCTGAATCCGACAGTACCTTTTCATACATGTCTCTCATTTCAGCTAATTTTGCATGTTTTGCAAGCAGTTCATAGAACTACGCGATGTGCAGGCCCATTCCTGTAAAACTTGTGAATTGTAGGGTAAAAATCGATCCCAGATTTGTTTTACACTTCTTGGTGTTTGTAGCATTGACATTATACTGAGTCTGAACCCCTTCTGTTCACAATTATTTTCCTTATTCCGCATTGAAACAGTGTATTCAGCATTTCACGAATATTCGGGGGGGGGGGGGGGGGGGGATGATGTGACAACCTGCAGGACAGGAGGAATCCGGTGAATGAAGGAACGAAGGAAGAAGAAGAAGAAGAAGAAGAGAAGAAGAAGAAGAGAAGAAGAAGAAGAAGAAGAAGAACAACAACAACAACAACAACAACAACAACAACAACAACACGAAGAGCAAGAAGAAGAAGAACAAGAAGAACAAGAACAAGAACAAGAACACGAAGAGCAAGAAGAAGAAGAAGAAGAAGAAGAAAGAAGAAGAAGAAGAAGAAGAAGAAGAAGAAGAAGAAGAAGTGGTCTTGCTCTGCAGTGCACGCTGCCAGGAAAGCCCTATCAGCTTCCTTCACATTGATTGCTTCCCGTTACCAGCTCTGCCAATCAGCTCCAATTATCTGGGAATGTATCTTTTATCCTTATCTCCATGCTTTTTTGCTTGTTTCTTTGTTTTGTTTTGCTTTTGTTTTCTTCTGCATCGCGGTGTGTGTGTGTGTGTGTGTGTGTGTGTGTGCGTGCGTGCGTGCGTGCGTGCGTGCGTGCGTGCGTGCGTGCGTGCGTGCGTGCGTGCGTGCGTGCGTGTGTGTGTGTGTGCGCGCGCGCGCGCGTTCGTCTGTCTGTGTTGTTGTGATTGTTGTTGTTGTTCTTGTTTGTGTTCTTCTCCTTGTTTTTCTGGTTGTTGGTGTTCTTGTGCGTGTGTGTGTGTGTGTGTGTGTGTGTGTGTGTGTGTGTGTGTGTGTGTGTGTGTGTGTGTGTGTGTGTGTGTGTGTGTCTGTGTCTGTGTCTGTGTCTGTGTGTCTGTGTTACAAGAAGATTGAAATCGTCTTCTAACAAAGCTGCTGAGTTTCTTCTCTAAAAGTTCTTGTCCATTAAAACGGACTTTCGTTGATGCTTGATCACCTAGTTCCCGTCAAACTGACTGTCATTTGTAGCGGCTATGTCACACGCCACATCCGACATTAACTCCTGATTTAATGTAGCTATGTAATGTACCACTTGCTCCCTCGTCTGATTAATAGCAGCTGTGTAATACACTACTTGTTTCCTCGTCTGATTAATAGCAGCTGTGTAATACATCACTTGTATTTCCTCGTCTGATTAATAGCAGCTGTGTAATACATCACTTGTTTCCTCGTCTGATTAATAGCAGCTGTGTAATACATCACTTGTTTCCTCGTCTGATTTGTAGCAACTCGTAGTACACTGTCTTCTTTGCAGCAGCTGCTTGCAACACCATGACTTGTTTTCTTCGTCTGAATTGTAGCGGTTAAGTAATACACTGATTTGTAGCAAATGTTTAATACACCACCGCCTGTTTCCTGGTCTGATGTGTAGCGGCTATACATTACACCACGCCTGTTTCCTGGTCTGATTTGTAGCAGCTACATAATACACCATAGCCTGTTGCTGGTCTGATTTGTAGCAGCTACATAATACACCACCGCCGTTTCCTGGCCTGATTTGTAGCAGCTACATAATACACCCTTGAACTGTTTCCTGGTCTGATTTATAGCAGCTATATAATACACCATAGCCTGTTTTCCTGCCTGATTTGTAGCAGCTACATAATACACCCTTGAACAGTTTCCTGGTCTGATTTATAGCAGCTATCTAATACACCATAGCCTGTTTTTCTGGGTCTGATTTTTGTAGGCAGCTATCTAATACACCATAGCCTGTTTTCTGGTCTGATTTGTAGCAGCTACATAATGCACCATAGCCTGTTTCCCTTCTGATGTGCAGCAGCGTGATCTAATTGATGACGATTGCTGTGACGCGGGTCACGTGTTTTGAAGTGGTAGTGTTCTTACACTGCGCGGTAATGTTCCTATACCCTGAGGTAGTGTTGCTACACCCTGAGGTAGTGTTCATAACCCTGCGGTAGTGTTCATAACCCTGCGGTAGTGTTCATGCATGATTTCCTGTCTCCTGTAAAACCACATTCAAACATGAAGTTGGCACGTTAATTTAAATTAAAACAATTACACAAAGACCGATGTCCTATCTCCTTTGAAACGTCTTGTGATTTGCAGTAGTTACATAA
>CM031623.1:44179960-44189960 GCA_018398815.1 Conus ventricosus
GTTGCTGCATTTATTCCATGATCTCCCATGTACTGTCTTGAAGTGTGCTATGGCCTGCCCGCAGTCTGTAACGCTCTCCTATTCACAGACAAGGCACCGGCTTTGGAGGGCAGCATACTATAAATACCTTTTTCCTGATTCGCCATGAGACAGTTAAATACAATGCACATGGTCATTGAGATCCAGGGGGTTGGGGGGGGGGGGGGGGGGGGTGAATTGAATATCTGAGTGGAGGGTGAATTCCACGGTCGACGCACCGCGACCATGAGACCCGCAAGCCCACGGGGGGAAGGGCTTGTACGTTTCCATGCTTGTGCAAAGCTATGACGCGCAGTCATTCTCCCTTGGCGTTCGATTGCCTCCCTTTGCCGCTTTTCTGGCAATCAGGTCCATTAAATTGTGATTGTGTCGTTGTTTGTCTTATTTTTTCTACCTTCTCGTTTTTCTTCCGCATCTCTCTCTTCTCCTCTGTTCTCTGTTCTCTCTCTCTTCCTCTCTCTGTCTCTGTCTCTCTCTCTCTCTCTCTAGTCTCTAGTTCTTTTCTGTCTCTCGGTCTCTCTCTCTCTCTGTCTCTCTGTCTCGCTCTCCCTCTCTCCCTCTCTCTGTCTCAGTCTCTCTCTCTCTCTCACTCTCTCTCTCTCTCTCTCCTCTCTGTCTCATCTCTCTCTCTCTCTCTCTCCTCTGTCTCTCTCTCTCTCTCTCTCTCTCTCATCTCTGTCTCTTCTCCTCTCTCTGTCTCTCTCTCTGTTTCTCTCTCTTCTCTCTGTCTCTCTCTATCTTCTCTCTCTCTCTCTATCTCTCTCCTCTCTCTCTTCTTCTCTCTCTCTCTCTCTTCTCTGTGCGTGCGTGCAGATAGGCGGACAGACAGACAGTGAGCCCACCACCCCAAGTAGAGAGAGAGGACAGACAGACGACATGACAAACAGTCAGGAGAGCCCCCCGCCACCCAAGAGAGATGAGACAACAGTCAGACAGACGGCGGACAGACAGGACTGACAGAACAGACAGGACAGTCAGACAGAGAGACCCCACCACCCTTAGTGAGAGAGAGAGTACGACAGGACAGACAGACAGCAGAGAGGCCCCACCACCCCAAGAGAGAGGAGAGAGAGAGAGTGGTGAGAGAGAGAGAGGAGACGACAAGGAGAGTATTGAGAGACGGTGTGATGAGATAGAGAGAGAGAGAGAGGGTGTGAGAGTGAGAGAGTGATTTGCTCAACAAACAATCATGTTGTTTTTTTTGATTAGAATTGAAATGAACATATCTGTAGTACGTGTGTGTGTGCATCTGGGTGTGTGGGTGTGTGTGGGTGTGTGTGTGTGTGTGTGTGTGTGTGTGTGTGTGGGTGTGTGTGAGTGGGTGTTGTGTGTTTGTGTGTGCTGTGAGAGAGAGAGATGGAGAGAGAGAGAGAGAGGGGGAGAAGAGAGAGAGGAGAGAGAGGGAGAGAGAGAGAGAAAGAGAGAGGAGGAAGACGAGAGAGAGAGGAGAGGAGTTTGTGTGGTTTTGCACATCTCGTTATAACAGTAAACTGCATCTGATTGTAAAAAATAAAAAAAAAAAAAAAAAAAAAAAAATCGGTTTATCATCTGTTCTCTTGTTGAATGTCTGCGGTTATTTCTTGCTCGTTTAATTTCTGTCTGCTGTATTTTTTTTTCACATCCTCTTCTTTCTTCATTTGTTTTCTTCTTTCTCCATCTTTTCGTGTATTTTTTTGTCGTCATCGATGCGTCGACGTTGTCAGCACGGGATCCTTCGTCGTCATCCTCGAACTTCTTTCCCTTCTTAAACCTTCTAATCATATATCTCAATCTTGTTGTTGTTGTTGTTGTTGTTGTTGTTGTTGTTCTTCTTCTTCTTCTTTTCTTCTTCTTCTTCTTCTTCTTCTTCTTCTTCTTCTAATCATAATATCTCAATCTGTTTTGTTGTTGTTGTTGTGGTTGTTGTTGAGTTGTTGTTGTTCTTCTTCTGTTCTTCTTCTTCTTTTCTTCTTCTTCTTATTCTTTCTTCTTCTTCTTACACACACACACACAACACACACAACAAACACACACACACACACACACACACACATCCACACACACACACACACACACACCACACACACACACACACACACACACACCACACACACACATACTCACACACCGCACGCCACGCACGCAAACAACATACACACATTACTAGATGAGAGACGAGAGACGTGAGAATGAGAGAGAGGAGAGAGAAGAGAGAGAGAGAGAGAGAGAGAGAGAGAGGGGGGGGGTCTGAATGACAGAGGGGCAGGCAAACTAACAGGAGAGAGACAGAGGACAGGAGAGACAGACACATGGACTGAGGGGAGGGAGACCAGACGACGATGGGAAGATTGACGTGCTGCACCTCGAGGACCCGTGTTGACCAGGCTGTCTGTGTTTGCCGCTGCTCGTTGGAGGAGAGAGAGAGATAGGACAAGAGAGAGAGAGGAGAGAGAGAGAGGAGAGAGAGAGATGAGTGTGAGAGAGAGAGAGAGTGACAGACAGACAGACAGATCAGGACAGACTGACAGAGACGATGTAGGAGATGAGAGATGACGATGAGTGGAGAGCGAGAGGAGAGAGGAGGAGGAGAGATGAGAGAGAGAGAGGGTGGGGGGAAGGGGGAAGGGGGAGAGAGCGGTTAATGTTTGTTTGAGAAACAGGGAGGGGAGGAAGAGGCGAAGGGAGGGAGGTTGGAAACTGTGTGTGTTTAGTTGTGAAGTAAACAGGGAGTACATGGATTACAGAGAGAGTGAGCAGAGGAGTGAGAGAGAGAGTGGAGAGAGGATGAGAGAGAGAGACAGAGGACAGAGAGAAGACAGAGAGAGAGCGACAGAGAAGACGAGAGACAGAGAGACAGAGAGAGAGAGAACACACTCCAGAGAGACAGAGACAGAGAGAGGACAGAGACAGAGAGGAGAGACAGAGAGATGAGACAGAGAGAGAGAGAGAGAGAGCATGAGTGACAGAGAAACAGAGAGTCAAAGGAGAGACAGTGAGAAGAGAGAGACAGAAGAGATGACAGAGACAGTGAGACAGAGAGACGAAAGACAGACAGACAGGTCAGACAGTCAGACAGACAGAGAATCAAAGAGTCACCTGGACATAAACACTGGGTGGATCGTGAACACTGTGGTCTGTCTCTCCGTCTTTGCAGTCATTGCGTGGAAGACGAGGGAGAAGCTACGTCATGACCACACTGAACCGAGACCCACGCTCGCTCCCACCCCACTTAGCTGTCTGTCTGGCGGCGATCTCAAGCGTGTCTGTAAATTAACCTGCGTCCCACAGCGAGTCAACCCCATCTTATCCTGCGCCAAAGAAGATCGTGGGCAGCGCAGTGAGTTTGATTTCTGCGTTCCCCCCCCCCCCCCCCCCCCCCCCCCCCGTAGAAGTATGTCTGTAAGGACCATGGTTTGAGGCTTGTGTTCTGTGTGTGGGTGGGGGGGAGGGGGAAGGAGAGGGGGGGGCAGAGGGGATTAGAGATTATTGTGCATGTTATCCTTGGAAAACGCGTAATAGCATCCGAAACACAAGCATTACACAGTCACCTTTCTAAACGCTTTTAAATCTCTCTCTCTCTCTCTGTCTATGTCTCTTGTTCTCTGTCTCTCTCTCTCTCTCCTCTCTTCTCTCTCCTCCTCACATTCTCTCTCTCTCTCTGTATGTCATGTACGCGCCTGTCTTTCTGTTTATCGGTCGGTTCTGCCTGTCTGTTGTCTGTTGTCTGTCTGCTGGGGTCTGGTCTCATCAGTCAATCCACCTTCTCCACTATCCAGGCCAGCCCAGGCCAGGACCCAGGGGGGGGGTGGTGCTGGGTACGCGGGGGAAACTGTCAGAAGCTGCTGACGGGGCCCCACGTGGACTAATCCCACCACCCAACACCTCACCATTAACCCCTCCTTCTACCCCTTCCATCCATCCATCCACCCTTACCATTCTACAATCCCCATTCTTCCTCTTTCCCCCCGGCCTCATTTCCCCTCCCTCCCAGATCCGCCCCTCCATTTACTCTCAATCTCCCCCTCCCCCTCTCCCAACTCCCCACTCTTTTGTGTATTTAGGGTAATTGTTTGTTCAGATTTTGGGTCCAAGTGCCACTGGAGGTTTCAGAGGAAATAAACGTAATGCCGAAACGCAATAGTGTGCAGAAAACGCAGATTCATGACAAAATTCAGGGAGGTTGCTTCGTTTTTTTACCGTTCATTTTCAGGGTAATGATGGGCCTTAATCACACACCACACACACACACACCCCACAACAAACACACGCACGCACTGTCACGCACGCACGCACGGCGCGCACGCACGCACGCACGCACGCACGCACGCACGCACGCGCCCGCGCGCGCACTCACACACCACCACTCACACACACACAAGATGGGGCCGGACAAGTGACAACTGAAGAAGTGGCCTGCTGAAAATTTGTAAATCTTTAAAAAAAAATGGACCAGGGTATCCACAGGGGAATGCCTGGACTCGGGGACGTCAGCCTTGGGTCGGTCCTGATTTGGGGCTTCCAAACAGGGCCGCGATCAGGGAATAGTCTCTGAGGAAAGGCAGTCAACCCAAGGGTGAAGGGAGCAGGGCGCTTCGTTGCTTCAACGGCAACTGCCTTCAGGTCTACCAGGCATCCAGTGCTCATATGTGATTCATCTTCCAATTCCAGGCAAGTACACGAATTTTATTGCCGTGCTCCATTACACCATCCCAAAAAAGTTGTGCACTCTTAGGATTTCGTATTGGAAAAAACTAATAAAAAATCTCAAAATGATCTGCCGGATCTGACTACAAGCCAAATGACGACAATGGCCAGTGTCAGAACGCAGACGAACAGCATATCTTCACCTATTATGCTGAGATCGTAGCTCCGGGTTGTCTCTTACCGTTAGAGCAGCCCAAGAGGGCCTACAAAAAACGAAAGACCACCAAAAACCGGGAAAAACAACAGAAACGGACTGTCTGGAGAAACCAGTTATGGAACAACAATGTGACGTCAGTGAACCACACGTCAAAGCAAACCTTATCAGTACGTCAGGGCTCAAATTCGATGAGGAAGAGAAAAAAATCAGACTGACCTCCCTAGTGTGTTTTGGTGTTGCCAAGGACTCGGTGATCAACAAAGTATATGGCATGCGACTTGGCGACTGTACGGATTAAAAAGCAGACCAACGCAAAACCTAGCAGATTCCAATGATCGTGAAGGAAACCTTCAACACTGCACTTCAGGTC
This sequence comes from Conus ventricosus, assembly GCA_018398815.1. NCBI lineage: Eukaryota > Metazoa > Mollusca > Gastropoda > Neogastropoda > Conidae > Conus > Conus ventricosus. The sequence continues at coordinate 44,185,210 of CM031623.1, forward strand.
AAGATGCACTTGTCATTCTCTGTGGCATCAACGATATAAAGCTAATCACCTCCTACTAAAAGGCAGTAGTGATAAGATCTACAAACGTGCGTCAGAAATTTACAAATGAAAACCCTGGCCTCAAAGTAAATAATAAGTAAAACGCACCATGTAAAGTTTTTCCTAATTAATCATCAAGATAGATCTCTTCAATGCGCTTGTTAAGTCAGAGCTGAATGAAGACGCCATCACTCAGTCTCATCAGCCCATAATCAACCTGATCCAGGACTCCTGGCTTCTTCCGGGACGGCCTGGACACCCTTTCCTATCTCGGTGCCTAGGTCCTGGCCAGAACATCGGCCGTACATCAGTGGGTCTGCTTTGAAGAAACCCGGGAATGCGGCGAGGCAATCACGGTGTCAACCACTTCAGTACTACGAGCCGTTTTCTGGAGACGGACCCTACGACACCGTGCTCTTGGAGAAACAGATTTTGTTGTATTAGATGACTGGTGTTGAAACAAGAACGTTTAATTCTTCAGCTATCCACTTCATACCTGTCAGTATTACCACCACTTGGTGTATATAAGAAAGTATTATGTAGTGTATACTACTAACAAAGTTTTTATTTATTCATGTTGACACTGTTAATGTGAATACTATTAGTTTTTGATGTAGATCTATTGCGCGTTTTATGCGTGGTTCTAGGTGGGTGGAATGTCAATCGGTGTTGGAGCCTAGCGGAGTTTGTTAGTGGCGGGGGTAGGGGGGCAAGGGGATTAGGGCGTTCCTGCTCTTCTTGTGAGTGTGATGCGTTTTCGCATGATAAAGGGACGTTGAGTCTTTTGGTGTTGGCTTTTGGGAGGGCGGATCGGATTAGGGAGCAGATTGGGGTCAACATAGTATGATCTTTATTTTATATTTATTGATGTGTTTTGTGGGGTACGTTTAAGCATAATACTGAATTCAATGGGGGATCGTAGTGGGGCCATAAGACTGGTAGATACTAGATGTTCCCAGGTGGGATCTCATAACTTGTGATATTGTAGTTTTTTTTTTAATAATTATGGCGGCTGACGTGGGTATGTTTTTGTTGTAGGTAGCGATGGGTGTTTAACCCTGTGTTTGACAATACGGTCCACAGCGTTGGGGTCTAGGAAGAAATGGGCAGACACTCATGTCGGGGTACGTAAGTGCACCTCTGTCCCGAGTCGGGCATCGGACCATCGCGCGAGGGCAGCCCCCTCAACATTATTTTTCCTCTGATCTCCCAACCACCCTGGGTACTGTACTTCGCACTATAGTGTCACTTACTTCTATACTCTCCATACCTCTCTCGAGGGCCTAATGACCGAGAAAATACCGAATGGATTCGATCATCACCATAAAATCAGTCAGAATAGCAAGTTATTATAACTGGTTGATTTTAATGCTCATTCGCCATTCTGGGATAATGACTTGTCAATTTATTATTGCTGTCGTTTCGTTGAGAACATTGTTGACTCGCTTTATATCTGTTAAATGACGGGAGAATAACCGTGTTACGATAATACAATCTCAATGCCAGTGCAATAGATTTACTAATACATCTGCCAGATTTAGCACCTGTATGTGACTGGCAGACTTAAATGACACTCTGAACTGTGATATATCCCTCATTATCACCACTTTGAAAAACTACGAGACTGAACCAAAAGACATGTCGCAAGAAAAAAGAAAACCCCCCCCCCCCCCCCCCCCCCCCCCCCCCAAAAAAAAAAATACCAAAAATATAACTATAAATTAGTTTGGGACAGCTTCACAAACTTTGCCCTTAAATCGTTTAACGTCGACATAAAAAAATGAATTCAACTACCTAAGGTTGATGATGTATTGTAAATTTCAAAAACCCTTGCTATCTGCTGCAAATCGGTCAATACCCAGATAAAACTAAACTCAAGGCCAAACGTAAATAAACACACTGGGAATTGTTAGGTGAGAACGAAATTTGTGAACAAGCTAAAAAGGGAGTAAAACGTCAAAACTAAGAGCGTACTTACGAAGTAAAGGAGAAGAAGGATTTAAAAATGTCTTTGAGAAAAAAAAAGGCCAAAATCATTTTTTAACAATGTGACGGCACAAGCTAAACGACAATACTGGTAATACTTTTTGTAGAAAATGTAGTAAATGGTTTCCAATCGATTATCAATAGGTGTGGGCATATCTAAGAAATAATGAAAATCGGAGTATCTTACCAACAGTCCAATCAAGCTATTTACTCTGATTTCCCTCCACCTCAGAGGAAAGCGGAAGCATTGGGGCGACATATTTTCAAAAAATAGCAGGGGGCACAGACTGTTGTAACAGCAGGAAAAGAAACATACCTCAGGAAGCAAGAGGATAGAAAAGCCATTTAAACGACCCTGCCCTGTAAAAGAACCATTCCTGAATGTTCCCATAACATTACAAGTAGTGAAGAATGAATGTCTCAGTAAATCTGAAATTAAAAAGTCATCAGTAGGCTTAGTTGGCAATTCAATTGAACATGTTTAATCATATCCTCGATGTAAACTTTTCATATCCCTTTTTTATTAAAAAATGTTGGAATGAGGGTAATCTGCCTTCGTATGGAATACATTCTATAAATTTTTCCTATTCACAAACAGGGAAAAACCATCGATCTGATATAAACAGCTACCGACGATATCGCCTAACGTCTCTTATGTGTTGCAAACTGTTGGGAAAAGTAAATTGTTCTAATCAGGGTTATAATATTTTTGTAACATACACCACAAGTAAATTCCTTTTACCAAGATGGTTTTCACAAAAAGGAAGATCATCAGTAGAACACTTGTAAAACTATACGATCTCAAGTTAAACATGTAACAGCACATTTTGCGAGACGGAAATTATATTCTTCACGCGCAACTTTTTAGATATAAAAAAGGCATATTGAACAAGTATGGCACAAACGGCTCATGTATTAAACTCAAAAACATGGTATTAGTGGATCATTTGTATAATACTTTATCAAAGTGTTTTTGGGAAATCAGGAGGGATTGTAACAAGAAATAGAGCATACATATTCTAGCACTAGATTCTTTAGAAATGGGACTTCCACAGGGACAGTACTATTCTCGTTTTTAGTCAAGATCTTTAAGCAGATAGAATCGGAAAGGATTATCAAACAGATGTATATTAGCACGTTCGCCGATGACTTATGTTTGTGGATGAAGGTCACTTTGAAAGGAAAAGACTCCATTAAGATCTATCAATTTACATTAAAAATAGAATCTCAACATGAACTAAATATAATCATATGACTTTTTACTTGAAAAATGGGACTTTCACTTTTCAGCAGAATAACGAATTTATGCTTTTTAACCTCTGGACATGACCCTGAGAAACTTCTCCTCAATTTACTCCTGAACGGCCGTCAGTATTACAATTCGCTAGTTCTGTAAAATTTCTAGGGTTTATCTGACTTCAAAGGCTTTCATGGAATCTAATAATTGAATACATTTTGAATTAAAGCGAGGAAATGTTTAAACTTTTTAAAATATCATAAGCAAACAAAAGTGGGGACATGACAAAGATACCTTAACTAACTTTACTTTCTTCTGCGCTTGTGCGGTCTAGATTAATTTTATGCCCATGAAGTATCTTTAGCGCCCCACAACACTTTACTCAATAAACTTACAAAGTATAGGACTGCAATATACGTCATTATTTTAAAACAGGCACTTGGAGTTCCAAATACAACATGTACACTTGGGAAACTACCTTGAAATCGGAGTTTTGCCTCTCAATTGAGTTTCGATAAAGCGTCTGCATCTTAATTTGTTTTAAAGAAACTCTTCACAAATTACTTTTGTGTGAAGATGTAACCTTAAATTCAGATACGATTTTGCAAAAGCTAGAGGCATAAATTTCTACGTTATCAATTTGGACATATACTTCTACTCTTTGTACGAATCAAAATAATCAAACTAAATCGCCTCCAGCCAGTCCTGCACCACCCATTCCCAAATGGGAACAAATGTAAAGCTAGATTTGTGATTACAAATTACATGTTACTAAGTATAATCGATTCTCCAAACCTTTCTTAATAGCGAGTGTAAATTGCCATTTGGAAAAATATGTATAAGATCACTTGAAAGTTTTGAGGGATTGGTGTTCAGTACTAGTTGTTCGTAACACTGGCGCAGCTTTTTCATACCAACCTTAAAAGTGGAGAATTGTATCATCTTGGGAAAAACTTGTCGATTTTTACGCAGAATAGTTTGGCAAAATTCTTTTGGCTCTATTAATTATATATATTCTATTTCTTCTACTAAAAATTGTCAATTCTACTTTGTAGTGATTCTAGAATCTGCGCTTTCGCCTTTACACAATCTCCAATTTATAAAAGATTCGTAATGAGATTAGTACGGAAATTAAAAATTACGTATCGCATCTTCTATCAATGAAAGTGAGTCAATATACTTTTTGTTGGCGTGCCCTCTACTGCGGCGTCATTCATCCATATGAGAGTGTTGACCAAGCTGCTCGTAATTATGAGCAGCTTCGCAACATTGAAACATACTTTCATTGTTCAGTATAGATTTGGATTTTTGTCAGAATGTTATGCCTGATAAATAAAGCATCAATCGGCACAGATTGCAACATTTATGAAAAGACAGATTGTTTTTTTATAAAAGGTGTTGTGTTATAATCCAAGGCCCTGATATTTACCCTAAAACACAATTTAGAAAAATCCAAACTCCAGTCTCCAGAGACGGAATGCTTAATGTC
>CM031623.1:44197460-44215852 GCA_018398815.1 Conus ventricosus
CGTCACCACCCCCCCCCCAGTGTGTTTGTTGGAGGGGGGGGCTGACTGTCACCACCACCACCATGTGTTGTTGGGGGGTTGGCTGTATGTCACCACCCCCCCCATGTGTTTTTTTGGGGGGTTTGGGGCTGTTACCACCACCACCAGTGTTTTTTGTTGGTCTGGGGGGCTGAACTGTCTTTACCCCCCAGTGGTTTTTTGGGGGGTTTGGGCCCCCACCACCACCCCCATGTTTTGTTGGGGGGTTGGGGGCTGTCCCACCCCCAGTGTGTTGTGGGGTTTGGGCTGAAAAAACCCCCAGGGTTTGTTGGGGGGTTGGACGTCACCACCCCCAGGTGTTTGGGATTTTGGCTGTCCCCCCCCAGGGTGTTTGTTGGGGGTTGGGCGTACTGTCACCCCCCCCAGGGTTTTGGGGGGTTTGGGACTGCACCACCCCCAGTTGTTTTTGGAGGGTTGGTTTTCCCCCCACCACCCCCCCAGATGTTTGTAGGAGGGTTGGCTTCCCACCCCCATCTGTTTTTTGGGGGGTTGGGCTTACGTCACCACCCCCAGGGGTTTTTTGTTGGGGGGTTTTGGGCTGTCACCACCCCCAGTGTTTTGTTGGAGGTTGGGGTGCACCACCCCCAGTGTGTTTTGTTGAGGTTGTTTTCACCCCCCCCCAGGGGTTTTTTGTTGGGGGGTTTGGGGCTTACTGCACCACCCCCATTGGTTTTTTGGGATTTTTGGGACGTCCCCCACCCCCATTTGTTTGTTGGGGGGTTGCTTCACCCCCCCTAGTTTTTTTTGGGGGTTGGACTGTCACCACCCCCATTTTTTGGGTTGGGGGTTTGGACTTCCCCAAACCCCCATTGTTTGTTGGGGGCTGTACTTCCCCCCACCCCCAGTGGTTTTTTGGGAGGGGGGGCCCCACCACCCCCAGTGTGTTTTTGGGCGGGGGCGCACCCCCACCCCATGGTTTGTTGGGGGGGTTGGGGCTTCACCACCATCCCAAGTGTGTTTTTTGGAGGTTGGGGCTGTATTTCCCCCCCCCAGTGGTTTTTTTGAGGGTTTTGGGCTTCACCCAACCCCCCAGGGGTTTTTGTTGGGGTTGGGCACACACCCCCCCAGTGTGTTTGTTGGGGGGTTGGGCTGCACCACCACCCCCGGGGTTTTTTGCTGGGGCTTGGGCGCCTTACCCCCAGTGTGTTTGTTGGGTTGGGGGGACTTCCCCAAACCACCCCCATTTTTTTTGTTGGGGGGTTTGGGCTGTCTGCACCACACCCCCAGTGTGTTTTTTTGGAGGTGGGGCTGTACGTCACCACCCCCCCAGTGTTTTTTTGGGAGGTGGGCTGTAAACCACCCCATTGTGTTTGTTGGGGTTGGGGCTTCACACCACCCCCATGTGTTTGTTGGGGGTTGGGCTTACCACCACCCCCATTGTGTTTTTTGGAGGGGGGGGCTGTCACCACCATCTCCATGGTTAGTTGGGGGGCGGGGCTGTCCCCACCCCCCCGGGTTTGTTGTTGGGGGGTTGGGGCGTACTGTCACCACCCCCCCCCATGTGTTTGTTGGAGTTGGGTTTTACTTCCCCACCACCACCAGGGTTTTTGAGGGTTGGGCGTACTGTCACCACCCCCCCCCAGTTTTTTTGGGAGGGTTGGGCTTCACCAACCACCGCCAGGTGTTTGTTGGGGGTGGGGCTGTACTGCTTCCACCCCCAGGGTTTGTTGGAGGGGGGGCGTCACCACCCCCCCAGTGTGTTTTTTTGGGGGGTTGGGTTTCCCACCCCCAGTGTTTTTGGGGAGGGTTGGGCTGTCACCCCCCCCATGTGTTTTTTGGGAGGTTGGACTGTCACCCCCCCCCATTTGTTTTGTTGATTGTTGGGCTTCCCCACCCCCAGGTTTTGTTGGGGGGTTGGGGCTGTACGTCACCACCCCCATGTTTTGTTGGGGGTTGGGACTGTCACCCCCCCAGTGTTTTTTTGGGGGTTGGGCTTCACCACCACCCCCAGAATGTTTAAGGAGGGGGTCGTCACGCCCCCCAGTCTGTTTGTTGGGGGGTTTGGGGCTGTACTGTCACCACCCCCAGTTTTTTGTTGGGGGGTTGGGTTTCAACCCCCATGTGTTTTTGGAGGTTGGGCGTCACCCCCCCCCATGTGTTTTTTGGAGGTTGGGCTGTCACCACCCCCAGTGTGTTTTTTGGGGGGTTGGCTGTACTGTCCCCACCCCCAGTTGTTTTTTTTGGGAGGGTTGGGATTTCCACCACCCCCATTTTTTGTTGGAGGTTGGGCGCACCACCCCCAGTGTTTTGTTGGGGGTTTTGGCTGTCACCCCCCCCAGTGTGTTTTTTGGGGGGTTGGACTTCACCCCCCCCAGTGTGTTTGTTGGGGGGTTGGGCTGTCACCCCCCCCCCAGGGGTGTTTGTTGGGGGTTGGGGCTGTCCCACCACTCCCATGTTTTTGTTGGGGGGTTTGGGGCTGTCACCCCCTCCCCAGTGTGTTTGTTGGGGGGTTGGGCTTATTTAAACCCCCCCCAGTTGTTTGTTGGGGGGTTTGGGCTGCCCCACACCCCCAGTTGTTTGTTGGGGGGTGGGAGACCACCACCCCCAGTGTTTGTGGGGGGTTGGGGCTGCACCACCACCCCCAGTGTTTTTGTTTGAGGTTGGGCTTCCCCACCCCCAGTGTTTTTTTTTGGAGGGTTGGGCTGCACCACCACCCCCCTTTTTGTTGGGGGGGTTCGCTTTCCCCCACCCCCCCAGGGGTTTTTTGCTAGGGGGGGCTGCCCTTACCCCCAGTGTGTTTTTTTTGGGGGGTTGGGGGGTACTGTCACCACCACCCCCAGGTGTTTTTTGGGGGGTTTGGCTGTACTGTCACCACACCCCCAGGGGTTTTTTTGTTGAGGGGGGCTGTACGCCCACTACCCCCAGTTGTTTGTTGGGGGGGGGGGGGGTTGGGCTGTCACCACCACCCCCATGTTTTTGTTGGGGGGTTGGGCTGTCCCCCACCCCTTTGTGTTTTTTGGAGGTTTTGGGCGTCCTACCACCCCCAGGTGTTTTTTGGGAGGGTTGGCTGTCACCACCACCCCCAGGGTGTTTGTTGGGGGTTGGGCTATCACCACCTCTCCAGGTGTTTGTGGGGGTTTGGGGTTTCCCCCACACCCCCATTGTTTTTTTGGGGGGTTGGGCTGTACGTCACCACCACCCCCAGTGTGTTTTTTGGGGGGTTGGGTTTACCCACCCCACCACCATGTGTTTTGTTGGGGTTTTTGGCTGTACTGTCACCACCACCCCCGGGTTGTTTGTTGGAGGTTGGGGCTTCACCACCCCCCCCCAGTGTTTTTTGTTGGAGGGGGGCTTACTGTCTTTACCACCCCCAGTGTGTTTGTTGGGGGTTGGCTGTCACCACCACCCCCATGGTTTGTTGGGGGGTTTGGGTTTCACCACCCCCCATGTGTTTGTGGGGGGGTTGGCTGTCACCCCCCCCATGTGTTTTTTGGGGGGTTGGGACTTCACCACCCCATGTGTTTGTTGATGGGGGCTGTCACCCCCCCCATGGTTTTGTTGGAGGGTTGGGCTGTACGTCACCACCCCCAGTGTTTTTTTGGAGGGGGGGACTGCACCCCCCCATTTGTTTGTTGGAGGTTGGGCTGTCCCCCACCACCCCCAGTATTTTGTAGAGGTTGGTCTGTCACCACCCCCTTCTCTTTTTTGGAGGGGGGCTTACGTACCACCCCCATGTGTTTTTTGGGAGGGTTGGGCGTCACAACCCCCAGTGTGTTTGTTGGGTTGGGCTTCCCACCCCAGGTGTTTGTTGGAGGGTTGGGTGTCACCCCCCCCAGTGGTTTTTTGGGAAAGGGTTGGGCTGTACGTCACCACCCCCATGTTTTTGTTGGATTTTTGGGGCTGTCACCCCCCCCATGTGTTTTGGGGGGTTGGACTGTCACCACCCCCATGTTTTGTTGAGGCTGTACTGTCCCCACCACCCCCATTGTTTGTTGGAGGTTGGCGTCACCACCACCCCCAGGTTTTGTTGGGGGTTTGGGGCTTCACCACCACTCCCTGTTTTTGTTGGGGTTGGGCTGTCACCACCACCCCCATTTTGGTTTGTTGGGGGTTTTGGGCTGCACCACCACCCCCAGTGTGTTTGTGGGGGGTTGGGCTGTCACCACCCCCATGTGTTTGTTGGACTTTGGGGCGTCACCACCCCATGTGTTTGTTGGGGGTTTGGCTGAAACGCAGCCCCCCCCATGTGTTTGTTGGAGGGTTGGGGCGCCCCACCCCCCCCAGGGGTTTTGTTGGAGGGGGGGTGCACCACCCCCTGTTTTTGTTATTGGGGCTTCACCACCCCCATGGTTTGTTGGAGGGTTGGGCTGTACTGTCACCACCCCCAGTGGTTTTGTTGGGGGTTTTGGACTGTACCACCCCCAGGTTTTTTTTTGGAGGTTTCGGCGCCCACCACCCCCATAGTTTTGGGGGCGTACCCCCCCCCCCCCCCCCCCCCCAGTGTGTTTTTGGGGGGTTGGGCTGTCACCACCCCCCCCAGTGTTTTGTGGGGGGTTGGGCTGTCACCACCACCCCCCGTGTGTTTTTGGAGGGAGGGGCTGTCCCACCACCCCCCAGGGTTTTTTGTTGGGGGGTTGGGGCGCACCACCACCCCCAGTGTGTTTTTTGGGGGGGTTGGGCTGTCACCCCCATACCGGTGTTTTTTTGGGAGGGTTGGGCTGTCACCACCACCCATGTTTTTTTTGAGGTTGGGCTTACTGTCCCTCCACCCCCAGGTGTTTTTTGGAGGTTTCGGCTGTACGTCCCACCACCCCAGTTTTTTTGTTGGAGGTTGGGCTGTACTTTCACCACACCCCCGTGTGTTTTTTGGGGGTTGGGTTTATGTCCCCACCCCCATTTCTTTTGGGGGGTTGGGGCTTCCCACCACTTCCATTTTTTTTTTGGGAGGTGGGCTTACTGTCACCACACCCCCGGGTTGTTTTGGGGGGTTTGGGGCGTTCTTCACCCCCCCATGTGTCTTTTGGAGGCGGGTACTGTCACCACCCCCAGTGTGTTTTTGGGGGGTTGGGGCGTCACCACCACTCCCGTTTTTTTGTTGGGGGGTTGGGGCTTACTGTCCCCCACCACCCCCAGTGTGTTTGTTGGGGGGGTTTGGTTGTCTGCACCACCACCCCCGTGTTTTTTGGGGGTTGGGGCTTCACCACCACCCCCAGTGTGTTTGTTGGGGGGTTGGGACTGTCCCCACCACCCCCATATTTTTTGTTGGGGGGTTGGGTTTTGCACCACCACCCCCAGTGGTTTGTTGGGGGTTGGGCTCTCACCACCCCCAGGGGTTTTTTGTTTGAGGTTGGGCTGTCACCACCCCCTGTGTTTTTGATTGGGGCTGTCACCACCCCCATGGTTTGTTGGAGGGGGGGGGTGCTGTCACCACAACCCAGTGTGTTGTTGGAAGTTGGGGCGACTGCACCACCACCCCAGGTTTTTTGGGGGGCTGGGCTTCACCACCACCACTCCCGGTTTTTTTCGGGAGTGTTGGGGTGTTGGCTGTTTTGCCGCATCCTAGGAAAGGGGGTTTTGGATTTTCCCCTTGGAAAAAAAGAAAATGGCCGGGTTTTTGAATAGACGGTCTTCTTTTTTTGGTCCCTTCTGTCTCCACCCCTCCCAATCTCTCTGTCCTCTTCTCTCCTCTCTCTCTCCTCCCCCTCTCCCTCTCTCCTCTCTCCCCTCTCTCTCTTACTGTAGATACAGCTAACAACATACAGCAATAGAAATAACAGACAGACAGACAGACAGACAGATAGATTAGAAATAGATAGATAGATAGTAGATAGATAGATAGAAGACAGAAGCAATAGACAATAATAGACAACAGATAGATAGACAATAGAAAGATAGATTGATGTGAAACCCCCAGTGAGAGCGAGAATGCGAAAAACGTGAACAAAGGGCAGGGCAAAGACCTTTGTACGGGAAAAAACAAAAACAGCGAAGGAAAAGAAGGGGGGCAGGGCAAAGCCCTTGTACAGAAAAAGACAGAAAGACACAAAGGGGGAAAGAGGGGGGGCGGGGCAAAGACCTTGAACAGGAAAAAGACAGAAAGACACGAGGGAAAAAGAGAGGGGGCAGGGCAAAGACCTTGTACGAAAAAACAGAAAGACACAAGAGGGAAAGAAGAGGGGGGAAACGAGACCAAAACGAGAACATGAAACAAAGCACAATGCTGTGCCCAAGTGGTGGTGTGTGTGTGTTTTGGTTTTGGGGTGTGTGTGTGTGTGTGTGTTGTGTGTGTCTGTGTTTGTTTGTGTGTTTTGGTGTGGGTGTGGGTGTGTGTGTGTGCGTGCGTGCCCGCGCGCCCCTGGTGTGTGTGGTGTGTTGGTGTGTGTGTGGTTGTGTGTGTGGTTTGTGTGTGTGTGAAGTGATGTGGTGTGTGTGTGTGTGTGTGTTTGGTGGGGTGTGTGTGTGTGTGTGTGTGTGTTGTGGTTAGAGAGAGAAGAGAGAAGAGAGAGATAAAAAAAAAAAGGGGAAAGCAGGGGGTTTAAAAAGGGCGAGAACGAACGGGGTTGGGCTTTTTTTTGGAGATAGGAAAAAGCGACAAAAATAAGGTACATGAACTATGTTTTATCAAGTAACGTGTGTTGTGTGTGTGTGTTGTGTGTGGTGTGTGTGTTGGTGTGGTGTGTGTTTGTGTGTGTTGTGTGTGCGTCCCGCGCGCGGCGTGCGTGCTGCGTGCGTCGTGCGTGGGGCGCGTGCGTGCGTGCGTGCTGCGGGGGGCGGGGGGTTGGTGTGCGTCGTGCGTGTGTGATGTGGTGTGTGTGCTCGCGCGTTCGCGCTTGCCCTTTGTTTTGCTGCGTGCGCACCTGTGGTGTGTGTCTCCGTTGTCTGGGGTTTTTCTCAGTGTAACCCACACATAAGATTCAGAGACAAGAGAGACAGAGAGAGAACAACGAAAGAGACAGGGGAAGACAGTACAGCCACCCATTCAACCTAGTGGACCGTGACCGAGGGGGACCAACAATGCGTGTGCACCCCCCTTTCCCTCCCAAGTCAGGTGACACCACACCTTCCCTGCCAATGTCTGGGCTGCCACCCACACCTGCCCTCCCAATGTCTGGGCTCCCACACACCCCCTGCCAATGTCTAAGTCCACAAACCTGCCCTCCCAATGTCTACCCACCACCCCTGCCCTACCAATTCTAGGGTCCACCACACCTCCCCGCCAAGTCGGCGTGCCACCACATCTGCCCTGCCAATGTCTACGTGCCCCCACACCTGCCCGCCAAATGTCTACGTGCCACCACACCTGCCCTGCCAAGTCTAGCGTGCCACCACACCTTCCTCCAATGTCAAAGGTGCCCCCAAAACCCCCTCCCTTTACCAATGTCTAGCGTCCCACCACACCGCCTGCCCAAAGTCTACGTGCCACCAAAAACCTGCCCACCAATGTCTAGGTGCCCCACACCTGCCTACCAGTCTAGGTGCCACCACACCCCCCCTGCCAATGTCTAGCGTGCCATGTTGTGTTGATGGCTGCACCTCACCCATGCGTTTGTTGGAGGGATGCTGTCACCCCACCCCCAGTGTTATTTGTTAGTGGGCTTACTGTCACCACCCCCATGTGTTTGTAAGGGTTGCTTCACCACACCCCCCCCAGTGTGTTTTGGTTGACGTTGGGCTCTCACCACCACCCCATGTGTTTGTTGGAGTTCGTCACCACCACGCCCAGTTGTTGTTGGAGTGGGTCTTCCCCACCTCCAGTGTGTTTTTTGAGGTTTGGGCTGTCACCACCACCCCACTGTGTTTGTGAGGTGACTTTCACCACCACCCCCCAGTGTATGCTGGGTGGCTGTCCCTTAACCCCCAAAAAAGGTGGGTTTTGTTGAGGTTGGGCGGTACTGTCACCACCACCCCCAGTGTGTTGTGTTGGAGGTTGCTGTAACTGTCACCCACACCCCAGGCTTGGTTTGGTGTCTGGACTGTCACACTACCCCCATGGGGTGTTTTTGATTTGGGCTGTCACCACCACCCCCCCATGTTTTGTGGAGGTTGGCTGTCACCACCAATACCAGTGTTTGTTGTTGGTTGGGCTGTCACCACCACCCCCAGTGTTGTTGTTGAGGGTTGGCTGTCACCACCACCCCATGTGTTTGTTCGAGGTTGGGCTGTCTCCACCATCTCCCCATGTGTTTTTGAGGGTTGGGCTTTCCCACACCCGCCAGTGTTTTGTTGGAGTTTGGGCTTCTGTCACCACCACCCCCAGGTGTTTGTTAGGTTGGCTGTACGTCACCACCACCACCAGTGTTGGTGAGGTTGGCTTACTGTCACCACCACCCCATGTTTTGTGGAGGGGCTGTTACGCACCACCACAGTTGTTTGTTGGTCTGGGGGCTGTACTGTCTTTACCACCCCATGTGTTGTGTTTGAGGTGGGCTGTCACCCACCACCCCCATGTGTTTGTGGAGTTGGCGTCACCACCCCCAGTTGTTTGTTGGAGTGTGCTGTCACCACCCCGCAGGGGTTGTGTTGAGGTGACTGCACCACCCCCATTTTGTTGGATTGTTGCTGTCACCTCCCCCATGTGTTGTTGGAGGGTGGGCTGTACTGTCACCACCCCCAGTGTGTTTGTTGAGGGTTGGACTGTCACCACCCCCATGTGTTTGTTGGAGGGTGCTTCACCACCACCCCCAGTATGTTTGTATGGCGGCTCCACCCCCCCCAGTCCTTGTTGAGGGTTGGGCCGGTACTTCACCAACCCCCCAGTTGTTTGTTTGAGGTGTGCGACACCACCCCCAAGTGTTTGGTGGAGTGGCTTCACCTCCCCCAGTGTGGTTTGTTGAGGTTGGCTGTCACACCCCCAGTGTTGTTTGTTGAGGTTGGGCTGTACTAGTCACCAACCCCATTGTTGTTTGGATTGTTGGACTGTCACCAACCCCCCAGGGTTTGTTTAGGTTCTTTCACCACCCCTGTTGTTTGTTGAGGGTTACTGTCACCACCCCCAGTGTTTGTTGGAGGGGACGTCACCACCCCCATGTGTTTTAGGAGGGCTGTACTGTCCCCACCACCCCCAGGTTGTGTTGGAGGGTTGCTTCACCACTACCCCCATTTTTGTGCGGTTGGGGCTGTCACCACCACTCCCATGAGTTTTGTTTGGAGTGGCGTCCCACCATCCCAAGTGTTTGTTGGAGGTTTGGGCTGTACTGTCCACCCCCACCATGTTGTGTTGGAGGGTGGCTTCACCACACCCCCATTGTTTGTTGAGGTTGGCATCACTACCACCCCCAGTGTGTTGGTGAGGGTTGGGCTGTCACCACCACCCCACAGGTTGGCTAGCTTGGCTGTCCTTAAAGCCCCATGTGTTTGTTAGTTGGGCGTACTGTCACCCCCACCCCCAGTGTGTTTGATGAAGGTGGCTGTACTGTCACCAAACACCCCCATTTTGTGAGGGGCTTACTGTCACCACTACCCCCATTGTTTGTTAGTCGGTTGCTGTCAACAACCCCCAATTGTGTTTTGAGGTGGCTGTCACTACCACCCCCATTTGGTTGTTGGAGGTTGGGCTGTCACAACCACCCCCCGTGTGTTTGTTAGGGTTGGCTTCCACCCCATCTCCAGTTGTATTGGAGGCTGGCTGTCCCCCCCACACCCCCAGTGGTTGTTTTGGAGGGTTTGGCTGTACTGTCACCACCACCCCCAGTGTTTTGTTGAGTTGGCGTACATGTCACCACCACCACCATTGGTGTTTTGTTGGAGGTGGGCTGTACTTCACCAACCTGCCCCCCATGTTTTGTTGGAGGAGGGTTGGCTGTCACCACCAACCGCCAGTTTTTTGAGTGGGCTACTTCATTACCACCCCCAGTTGTTTAGTTGAGGGTTGCTGTCACCACCACCCCCATGTTGGTTGAGGGTTGGCGTCACCCCACCCCCAGTTGTTTGTTGAGGTTGGCTGTCACCACCCCCATGTGTTTGTTGGAGGGGGTGGACGGGCACCACCCCCAGTGTGTGGTTGGATTGTTTGCTGTCACCACCCCCATGTGTTTGTTGGAGGGTTGGGCGTACAGTCCACCACCCACCCATTGTTTGTTTTGATGGTACTGTCACCACCCCCGGTGTTTTGTTTGGAGGTGGGGCTGTCACCACCACCCCAGTATGTTTATAGGAGGTTGGTCTGTCACGTCCCCCCAGGGCTGTTTTTTGAGTTGCTGTTCTGCACCACCCCCATGGTTTGTTGAGGGTTGGCTGTCTCACCCCCAGTGTGTTGTTGGAAGGGTGGCTGTCACCACCCCAGTGTGTTTTGTTGAGGTGGGCTGCACCAACCCCCAGTGGTTGTTTGTTGGAGGTTGGGCTGTACTGTCACCACCCCAGTTTTAGTTGAGGGTTGGACGTCAACCCACCCCCAGTGGTGTTTGTTGGAGGGTTGGGCTTCACCACCCCCCAGTTGTTTTTGTTGGTTGGACTTCAACCACCCCCAGTGTGGTGTTGGAGGGTTGGACCTGTCACCACCCCAGTTGTTTGTTGGAGGGTGGGCTGGTCAACACACCCCTGTGTGTTGTTGCGGTGGGGCTGTCACCACCACTCCCCCAGTGTGTTTGTGGAGGGTTGGGCTGTCACCACCTCCCCAGTGTTTTGTTGGTAGGGTTGGGCTGTACGGTCTACCAACCCCCAGTGTGTTTTTGGAGGGGTTGGGTGGGCTGTCACCACACCCCCAGTGTGTTTGTGGAGGGGTTGGGCTGTCACCGACCACCCCCAGTGTGTTTGTTGGAGGTTGGCTTCCACCACCACCCCCAGTGTGTGTGTTTTGAGGTTGGGGGCTGTCCCCACCCCCAGTTGTGTTTTTGAGGTTGGGCTGTCACGCACCACCCCCACTGTGTTTTGTTGAGGGTTCGGCTTTTCACCACCACCCCCATTTTGCTAGGGTTGGGCTGTCCTTAATACCCCCATTGGTGGTTGGATGGTTGGTCGGTACTGTCACTCACCACCCCCCTAGTGGTTTTGTTGGAGGTGGGCTGTACTGTCACCACACCCCCATGGGTTTTGTTGGAGGTGGGCTGTACTGTCACCACTACCCCCATGTGGTGTTTGTTGGAGGGTGGGCTGTCACCCACCCACCACCCCCAGTTGTTTGGTTGGAGGGTTGGCTGTCACCCAACCTCATGTGTTTTTGTTTTGGAGGGTTGGCTGTCACTAGACCACCCCCATGTGTTTGGTTGGAGGGTTGGCTGTCACCACCACCCCCAGTGTGTTGTTGGAGGTTGGTTGGGGGGCTATCACCCACCATCTCCATGTGTTTGTTGAGGTTGCTGTCCCCACACCCCCCATGTGTTTGTGGAGGTTTGGCTTACTGTCACCAAACCACCACCCCCATGTGTTTGTTGGAGGTTGGGCTGTACCGTCACCACCACCACCACCAGTCGTGTTTGTTGGAGGGTTTGGCTGTACTGTCACCACCCACCACCCCCATGTGTTTGTTGGAGGGTTGGGTGGGGCTTGTCATACCACGCACCACCCCCACCCCCCCATGTGTTTGTTGGTGGGCTGTACTGTCATTACCACCCCCAGTGTGTGTTGTTTGAGGTTGGGCGGTCACCACCACCCCCAGTGTGTTTGTTGAGGTTGGCTGTCTCCACCCCCATTGTTTGGTTGAGGTTGGGCGGTCACACCACCCCCCAGTGTGGTTTGTTTGGAGGGTTGGGGGACTGTCACCACCCACCCCCAGTGTGTTTTGGATTGTTGGGACTTCAACCACCCCCAGTGTGTTTTGTTTGGTGGGGTGGGCTGTACTGTCACCACCGCCCAGTGGTGTTTGTTGGAGGGTTGGACTGTCAACCACCCCCAGTGTTTTGTTGTTGGAGGGTTTGGGCTGTCACCCAACCACCACCACCCCCAGTCTGTTTGTAGAGGTGGTCTGTCACCACCCCCCAGTCTCTTTTTTTGAGGGTTGGGCTTGTACTGTCACCCCCCCATGTGTTTGTTGGAGGATGGGTGGGCTGTCCACAACCCCCAGTGTTTTGTTGAGGGTTGGGCTGACACCACCCCCAGTGTTTAGTTGGAGGTTTGGGCTGGTTCACCCACCCCAGTGTGTTTGTTGAGTTGGGCTGTACTGTGTCACCAACCCCCCCAGTGTGTTTGTTTGGAGGGTTGGCTTCAGTCACCACCCACCCCCCAGTGTGTTTGTTTGAGGGTTGGACTGTCACCACCCCCACCCATCCCACCCCCAGTGTGTATTGTTGGAGGGCTGTACTGTCCCCACCCACCCAACCACACCCCCAAGTGTGTTTTTGGAGGGTTGGGCTGTCACCACCACACCCCCCAGTGTGTTTGGTGGCGGGTTAGGCTGTCACCCACCACCCTCCAGATGAGTTTGTTGGAGGGTTGGCTTCACCACCACCCACCCCCAGTGGTGTTGTTGGTAGGGTTGGGCTGTCACCACCCTTAACCCCCAGTGTGTTTGTGGGAGGTTGGGCTTCACCACCCCCAGTGTGTTTGTTGGAGAAAACGGTGCTGACACCACCCCCATGTGTTTGTTGGAGGTGGGCTGTACTGTCAGCACCACCTGTGTTTGTTGGAGAGGTTGGGCTTCAACCACCCCCCAGTGTGTTTGGTTGGAGGATTGGGCTGTCACCTACCCCCCTAGTTGTTTGTTGGAGGTTGGCTTGTCACCACCCCCAGTTTTGTTGGAGGGTTGGGCTGTATAACGCTGTCACCACCCCCCAGTGTGTTTGTTGGAGAGGGGTTGGACTGGTACCACCTCCCAGTGTGTTTTGTTGGACGGTATCGGGGCTGTCAACCGACCACCCCACAGTATGTTTGTTGGAGGGCTGTACTCTTGCCCCCCCCCCCCCCCCCCCCCCACCCTGCCCCCCCCCCCCCCCCCCACTGACTGCTGGTACTGGGTATGCCCCCCCCCCCCGCCCCCCCACCCCCCCCCCCCCCCCCATGTGTTGTGTGGAGGGGTTGGGGGGCTGTCACCACCACCACCCAGTGGGTTTGTTGGTCGGTTGGGGCTGTACCCACCACCACACTCCCATGTGTTTTTGATTGAGGGATGAGGCTGTCAAACCAAACACCACCCCCCCAGTTGTTTTGGGTTGGAGGTTTGGGCTGTCACCACCACACACCCCAGTGTGTTGTTGGAGGGTTGGCTTCACCACGCCACACCCCCCAAAGTGTGTTTGTTGGAGGGGTTGGCGGTCACCACAACAACCCAGGTGTTGTTTTTTGGAGGGTTGGGCTGTACTGTCACCCACTCACCCCCAGTGTTTTTTTGGAGGTTTCGGCTTACTGTCACCACCACCACCCCTAACCACCTACCCTCACCACTACCCCCCCATGGTTTGTTGGAGGACTTGGAGGGTGGGCTGTACAT
This sequence comes from Conus ventricosus, assembly GCA_018398815.1. NCBI lineage: Eukaryota > Metazoa > Mollusca > Gastropoda > Neogastropoda > Conidae > Conus > Conus ventricosus. Next base: position 44,210,800 of record CM031623.1, read on the forward strand.
TCCACCACACCCCCATGTGTTTGCTGGAGGGTTGGGCTGTAATGTCCAACCACCCCTCCCCACTCCACCCCAGTGTGTCTGTTGTAGGGTTTGGGCTGTCACCCCCCCCACCTACTCCCCAGTTTTTTTTTTGTTTGGAGGTTGGGGCGTACTGTCACCACACCCCCCCAGTGTGGTTTGTTGGAGGGTTGGGCTGTTCAGTGTCCCACCACCCCCCCCAGTGAGCCTGTTGGGGCGGTACTGTCAACCACAACCACCCCCCCATGGGTTTGTTGGAGGGTTGGGGGCTGTCACCAACCACTCTCCCAGTTTTTTTGTTGAGGGTTGGCTGGTAACTGTCACCCCACCCACCCCCCCCCCCAGTGTGTTTGTTGTGGGTTGGGTTGTACTGTCACACCGAACCACCCCACCCCCACCACCCCGCCCCCATGTGTTTGTTGGAGGGTTGGGGCTGTCACCTACCACCACCCCCCAGGTGTTTGTTTGAAGGGTTGGACTGTCAACCACTCCACCCACCACCCACCACCCCCAGTAAGTTTGTTGGAGGTTTGGGTTGTCATCCACCACACCCCCAGTGTTGTGTTTTTTGTTGGAGGGTTGGGCTCTCCCCCACCCCCAGTGTGTTTGGTTTTGAGGGTTGGGCTGTCACCACCCCCCAGTGTTGTGTTGGAGGGTTGGCCTGTCACCCCACACCCCAGTGTGGTTGTTTGGAGGTTTGGGCTGTACTTCACGACACCAACAACTACCCAGTGTGTTGTTTGTTGGAAAAGGTTGGGCTGTTAACTGTCCACCACCACCCCCGAGTGTGTTTTTGTTGGAGGGCTTGGGCTGTCACCACCACCACTCCCCGTGTGTTTGCTGGAGTTTTTTATTTATGGGGGTTGGCTGCTTGCCGCATCCCTAGAAAGGAGGATTTGGATGTTCCCTTGGAGAAAAGAAAATAGCACGCTGGCTTTTGAAGATAGACGGTGTCTTTCTCTCATTCTTGTCTCCTTCTGTCTCCAGGCCCCTCCCAGATCTCTCCTGTTCTCACTGTCTCTCTCTCTCCTCCCTCTCTCGCTCACTCTCTCTCTCCTCTCTCCGCATGGCCCTCTCCTAGCTCTCTCTCTCTCTTCTCTCTCTCTCCTCTCTCTCCCTCTCGCTCTCTCCTCTCTCTCTCTCTCTCTTACTGTAGAATACGAGCTAGACAGACATATACAGACAGATAAAATAACAGACAGACAGACAGAACAGACAGTTAGATAGATAGATAGATAGATAATAGATAGAGAGATAATAGATAGATAGACAATAGACCATAAGATATACAGATAGATAGACAGACAGATAGATAACAGATCGATAGATAGATTGAGGTAGGCAGACCCAGTGAGAGCAGAAGTGCGCAAACGAGAACAGAAGGGCCAAGGGGGCAAAGACCTTGTACAGGAAAAAGACAGAAAGACAGCGAGAGGAAAAGAGAGGAGGGCAGGGCAAGACCTTGTACAGGAAAAAGACAAAGACAGAAAGACACGAGGGGATAGAGAGGAGGGGACAGGCAAAGACCGTGTACAGGAAAAAGCAGAAAGAGCAGCGAGAGGGAACAGAAGGAGGGCAGGGCAAAGACCGTGTACAGGAAAAAGCCAGAAAGACCAGCAAAGAGGGAAAGAGAGAGGGCCGAAGACAGACCAAGAACAGAGAACCAGTGACAGACAAAAAGGCACAATGACTGTGGCACGCAAGTGGTGTGTGGGGTGTGTGTGGGGTGTGTGTGTGTGTGTGTGTGTGTGGTGTGGGTGTGGTGTTCCTGTCGTTTGTGTGTGTGTGTGTGTGTTTTGTGTGGTGTGTGTGGGTGTGTGCGGCGTGCGCGCGCCCGCGCGCGTGTATGTGGTGTGTGTGTGTGTGTGTGTGTGTGTGTGTGTTGGGTGTGTGTGTGTGTGTGTTGTGTGTAAGTTTGTATTGTGTGTGTTGGTGTGTGTTGGTGTGTGTGTGTGTGTGGTGGTGTGGTTGTGTGTTGTGTGTGAGTTAGAGAGAGCGAGAGAGAGAGAGAGAGGGAGTATGAAGAGAAAAAGGGAAAAGCAGGGGGATTAAAGGGCAAGAACATACAGTTCGGCGTTTGTTTGTTGGAGATCAAGAAGCGACAAATAATGGAAGGGGTACATGAAATCATGATATGTTTATCAATGTAACGTGTGTGTGTTGTTGGTGTGGTGTGTGTGTGTGTGTTGTGGGTAGGGTGTGTGTGTGTGTGTGGGTGTGTTGTGTGTGTCGTCGCGCGCGTGCGTGCGTGCGTGCGTGCGTGCGTGCTGCGTGCGTTCGGTGCGTCGTGCTGCGGGCGTCGGGCGTGTGTGTGTGTGTGCGTGCGTGCTGTGTGTAATGTTGTGTGTTGCTCGCGCGTTTCGCGCTTGTCTTTGCTTTGCGTGCGTGTGCGCACGCGTGTGTGTGTGGGTCTGCCCTGGGTCTGTGTGGTTTCTCTCAGGTGTAACCCACACAAAATTCAGAGACAAGAGACGGACAGAAGAGAACAACGAAAGAGACAGTGGAAACAGTACAGCCATGCCATTCAAGCTAGTGGACCGTGACCCGACGGGGACACAAGCAAGGCTGTTGCACCACACCTTCCGCTGCCAATGTCTAGGGTGACACAACAGACCTTCCCGCTCCCTGCCTAATGTCCTAGGCTGCCTCCACATCAACCTGCCCTGCCCAATGTCTAGGCCTGCCAGCACACCTGCCCTGCCAATGTCTAAGGTGCCACAACACCTGCCCTGCCAATGTCTAAGCGGCCACACACCTCCCGACCAATGGTCTAGGGTGCCACCACACCTCCCCTCCAATGTGCAGCGGCCCACACCAACATCTGCCTGCCAGTCTAGCGTGCCACCACACCTGCCCTGAACTGCCCTGGGAGCCAAGTCTAGCGTGCCACCACACCTACCTGCCCTCAAATGTCTAGCGTGCCACCACACCTGTCCTGCCAATGTCTAAGGTGCCACCACAACCTGCCTTACCAATGTCTAGCGTGCCACCACACTGCCCTGCCAATGTCTAGCGTGCCACCACACCTGCCCTACCAATGTCTAGGGTGCCACCACACCTGCTTACAATGTCTAGGGTGCACCACACCTGCCCTGCCAATGTCTAGCGTGCACCACACCTGCCCTACAATGTCTAGGGTGCCACACACCTGCCTTACCAATGTCTAGGGTGCCACCACACCTGCCTTGCCAATGTCTAGCGTGCCACCACACTGCCCTACCAATGTCTAGGGTGCCACCACACCTGCCTTACCAATGTCTAGTGTGCCACCACACCTGCCCTGCCAATGTCTAGCGTGCCACCACACCTGCCCTGCCAATGTCTAAGGTGCCACCACACCTGCCTTACCATGTCTAGCGTGCCACCACACTGCCTTACCAATGTCTAGCGTGCCACCACACCTGCCCTACCAATGTCTAGGGTGCCACCACACCTGCCTAACCAATGTCTAGGGTGCCACCACACCTGCCCTGCAATGTCTAGCGTGCCATCACACCTGCCCTGCCAATGTCTAGCGTGCCACACACCCTGCCCTACCAATGTCTAGGGTGCCACCACACCTGCCTTACCAATGTCCAGGGTGCCACCACACTGCCCTACCAATGTCTAAGGTGCCACCACAGCTGCGCGCGCTGCCAGTGTCTAGGTTGCCACGACATCTGCCTGCCAATGCCTTGTCTATGAGGGTCTGTTGTACGTTGCTTTAATTCAATGCGAAAGATGTTTTCGTGCGGTTCCTTAGTTTAACTCAGAAAAGCCAAAAGATCCAAGTATGATTTTATTGGTGAGGATGTCTAAGTATAAACATTGAAATGTCCTTTGATGTAGTCTAAAACTGACTTCAGAACCATGAAGAAAGAAAGGAAAGTGACAGAAAAAAGAAGTAGATCTACAACAAAGAAGAAAAACAGAGGTCTGTGTGTGTGCGTGAGTGCGAGCGTGCGTGCGTGTGTGCGTGCGTGCGTGCGTGTGTGTGTGTGCGTGCGTGCGTGCGTGCGTGTGTGTGTGTGCGTGCGTGCGTGCGTGCGTGCGTGCGTGCGTGCGTGCGTGTGTGCGTTGTGTGCGTGTGTGCGTGTGTGCGTGTGTGCGTGTGTGCGTGTGTGTGTGTGTGTGTGTGTGTGTGTGTGCACTGTGCCAGGAACATGGTGATTTCACAGGACAGTGAAAACCAACACAAAAAGGAGATGTGATCTTTGTGCACGGGACTGACAGGTTTATGTCCTGCACGCCATAGCATCCCTTCTCTCCTCGCACTCTTCTTCTTCTTCTTCTTCTTCTTCTTCTTCTTCTTCTTCTTCTTTCTTCTTGTTGTCTGTCTTCTTCTTCTTCTCTTCTTCTTCTTCTTCTTCTTTTCTTTTCTTCTTCTTCTTCTTCTTCTTCTTCTTCTTCTTCGTCTTCTTCCTTTCTTCTTCTTCTTCTTCTTCTTCTTCTTCTTCTTCTTCTTTCTTCTTCTTCTTTTCTTCTTCTTCTTCTTCTTCTTCTTCTTCTTCTTCTTCTTCTTTCTTCTTCTTCTTCTTCTCTTCTTCTTCTTCTTCTTCTTGCTCTTGTTCATGTTCTTGTTCTTGTTCTTGTTTTTCTTCTCCTCCTCCTGTCCTTCTTCTTCTTCTTCTTCTTCTTCTTCTCTTCTTTCTTCTTCTTCTTCTTTCTTCTTTTTTCTTCTTGCTCTTGTTCATGTTCATGTTCTTGTTCTTGTTTTTGTTCTTGTTTTGTTTTTGTTCTTGTTCTTGTTCTTGCTCTTGTTTGTGTTTGTTCTTGTTTTTCTTCTCCTCTCCTCGTCTTCTTCTTCTTCTTCTTCTTCTTCTTCTTCTTCTCCTTCTCCTTCTTTTCTCTCTTCTTCTTCTTCTTCTCTCTCTCTCTCTCACTCCTCTCTCTCTCCCTCTCTCTCTCTCTTCTCTCTCTCTCTCTCTCTCTCTCTCTCTCTCTCTCTCTCTCTCTCTCTCTCTCAAACCAAGATCTACCCGTATCATTGAATGGCACACTGAAAGCATAACATAAAAATGAAATACGATGTTTGTGCACAAAGCTGACAGATTTA
>CM031623.1:44215952-44270952 GCA_018398815.1 Conus ventricosus
AAAAAAACCCCCCCCCCCCCCCCCCAAAAAAACCCCCCCCCCCCCCCCCCCCCCCCCCCCCCCCCCCCCCCCCCTTAGTCTTTCCACTAAGAAGCGCCAAAATGTAAACATTTTCAAACTGAAGAGATCAAAACTTTCCTTTAAATACAAATGAAATTCATTCTGCAATTCCCCCTGCAAATGAAAGCGCAAAGCTGTTATTCAATCTTACAGAATCCTGATCGGTCGGAACATTTTCTTCTCTGTTCTTCCCTTTTCGATTTTCCCCCCCCCCCCCCCCCTACCCCCCCCCCCATCGCCCCCTCCCCTCCCCCCTTTTTCCCACCCCACCCCCCCCCCCCCCCCCCCCCCCCCCCCCCCCCCCCCCCCCCCCCCCCCCCCCCCCCCCCCCATCCCCCCCCCCCCCCCCCACCCCCCCCCCCCCCCCCCCCCCCCCCCCCCCCCTCCTCCCCCCCCCCCCCCTCGGTACCAACACGCCTCCCCACGCCCCCCCCCCCCCCCCCTAACCCCCCCCCCCCCCCCCCCCCCCACCCCCCCCCCCCCCCCCCCCCCCCCCCCCCCCCCCCCCCCCCCCCCCCCCCCTCTCTCTCTCTCTCTCTTCCCCTCTCTTTATCTCTGCGTGCGCGCGTGTGTGTGAGTGCGCGCGCACGAGCGCGTGCGTGTGCATGCACCTGCATGTGCGTGCATATTTTCTTTCATGCGTGTGTTGTGTATAGTCTTTTGATAAAGATGAGATCATTTTATGACAAAACATTTACTTATATATTATGATTGTCCCCCTTGTCTGAAAGGGCTGTACAGCTATTGGACAATAAAAAAAGTGTCAGTGTCTCTCTCTCTCTCTCTCTCTCTCTCTCTCTCTCTCTCTCTCCACACACACACACACACACACACAACACACACCACACACACACACACACACACACACACACACACACACACAATTTTCTTAGCGTTATCATATTGAATTGCAAGTTTCTGTCTAAAAGATCCAGAGCTCTTACGGAGTAAAACAAGCCTGAATTCTGTCTCTGTCTCTGTCTCTGTCTCTCTGTCTCTGTCTCTCTCTCTCTCTCTCTCTCTCTCTCTCTCTCTCTCTCTCTCTCTCAAAAATGTTCTTAGCGTTATCATATTGAATTGCAAGCTTCTGTCTAAAATGTCCAGAGCTCTTACGGAGTAAAACAAGCCTGAACTCTCTCTCTCTCACTCTCTCTCTCTCTTCTCTCTCTCTCTCTCTCTCTCTCTCTCTCTCTCTCTCTCTCTCTCTCTCTCTTCTCTCTCTCTCCACATGTCACCCCTCCTGTCTCTTTTCCCTCACCCCCTCTCTCATCCCACTCTTTTTCTCCATCTCTTCTACACCTCCTACTGCTCCATCCCTCATTCTTTTTTTTATTTTTTAAACAGACATCCCCACAGGGGCTGGAAACTCACGACCGTTGACAACCAATGAGCCCAAAGGGTCCTAACAACAAACCAGAAGCAATAAAGCAGGGGAAGGGAAGACAGCCAGAGGGAGGAGCGGAAGAGAAAGGGGGGGGGGGGAGAGAGGGGAGGGGGGAGAGGGAGGAGTGGGGAGAGGGGAGAGGGGAGGGGGGAGAGGGGGGAGGGGGAGAGGGGGGAGAGGGGAGGAGGGGGGCGAGGGGGGGAGGCGATGAGGATGCAGAGTCCCGTAGGGAGTAAATATCGACTAGAAGATGCAATGCGTGGCCTGTGTGTGGTCTGTCTGGGTCATCGTTCACTTAGTAGTGTACCATCAGTGCTCTGTGTCAGTTCTCATCGCCTTTCAATGGCCGTGGCGTGACTGCTGGTGAAAACAGGCTTGTTCTCCTTTCCACTGAAGGAGTTTGTAGGTCATCTGTGTGGGGTAAGTGCGTTGATATGCCCTGAGAGACAGAGAGAGAGAGAGAGAGAGAGAGAGAGAGAGAGAGAGAGAGAGAGAGAGAGAAGAGAGAGAGAGAGAGAGAGAGAGAGAGAGAGAGAGAGAGAGAGAGAGAGAGAGAGAGAGAGAGAGAGAGAGGGGGGGGGGGAAGAAGTGAAGAAAGAGAGAAAAACAGAAAGTGCAGTTATGAACAAGAATATAAATGTTTCATTGAGGGTAAAATTAATACGTTTAAACTAGACCTAAAATCTCTACCATTTTCTTATCTCTCTCAGTCTTCTATCATGCCATTCCATTCTTGGATAAAACTTTCTATAAGCCTATGTCTAAATACATTCATACACATTTCTACGTCTCCCACACCTTTTTTGTTGTAACCAAACAAAATGAACATCGATGAAACACAAAATGTTTCTTATCTTTGAGGCCCAGCATTGGTTACCAGAACTAATTCCAGTAACATCAAACATGTTTCACGAGGCAAGCCTTAACATTCATATGTGATAGTGCAAAACCAGAATCAATATATTTTGAATATTTGCCCAAATCTGCGAAAACCATTTTGCTTGCAATCCTGTCTGGATCACCCAGAAATCTTACGTAAGCCAGTATAATTATGCACTCTTTTTTCCTTCTAAATGTTCTGATCTGTGTATACCCCATTCCTCATCAGCATACAACAAGACTGGTTACATATTGGTGTCGGTTCTCTACACATTTTTTTAAAAGCTGTTACCGTGCAAACTACTGCCTATATATGTTTAGCTCTTAAATGCAGATTCCTCTATTTGTGATAAGTTAAACTCTAGACAGCAGTAATCATTTACGGCCTCCAGTCTGTCATCATCACAAATCCACTTCTCATGCTCCCATGAGTATACACCTTTCCTACATACCATAACTTTGGTTTTGTTGATATTTTCAGATAATCTCATGCTATCAATATCAGTCTCTGATGCGTTCAGCTGCTTCTGTGCGCTGCTTGGTGTTTTCATCAATCAGCCCACATGAACTCACTCTGCAGGAGTTCAGTCAGGCCAAGATGCACCCCATACACTCCTATGACACCATGTGATAAACTTGTCCTGTTAGCATAGAAAGACAAAACTGCAGTAACCATCACACGTGGTAGCAGCAGCACCAGCAACAGCTTGAGCAGCTTCAGGACCCCGCAGCTTAAAGCATAAGAAGAAAAAGCATCAACCGCATCATCTACAGCAGCATCGTCATCATGTCCAGTATTAGCAGCAATAGCAGCATCAAAGCTGAAAGCAGCAGAGGCAGCTACAGCAGTAAACAGGATCAATGGCAACCGCAGGAGTAAAAGCAACAGAAACAGCAAAAGTATCCATAATATCACCAGCAGCAACAACAGCAGTGTTATAAGTAATCACAAAGTTAGATTTCTGTGTGTGTGTGTGTGTGTGTGTGTGTGTGTGTGTGTGTGTGTGTACGTTCGTACGTGCGTGCGTGCATGTGTGTGTGCATGTGGATATGTGTGTATATATTAGTGTGTGTGCGTGCGTGCGTGCATGTGTGCTGTGTGTGCATGCAAGCGCTCTCGTGCGTGTGTGTGTATGTGTGTGTGTGTGTGTGTGTGTGTGTGTGTGTGTGTGTGTGTGTGTGTGTGTGTGTGTGTGTGTGTGTGTGTGTTGTGCGCGCGTGCATGGTCGTATACGTTCCTCTGGCTTATTAGTATTTGTGCACATATTTTATTTTCATTTGTTCTCTGTTCCTTTTGACAACATTTGTAAAGATACCATGTAAACACGCTATTAAACGTATTAATTTTACCCTCAATGGAACATTTAAATTCTTGTTCATAACCGCATTTTCTTTTTTCTTTTTTTCTTGACTTCTTCCCTCTCCTCCACCTCTCTCTCTCTTTGACTGTCTCTCAGGGCATATCAACACACTTACGCCACACAGATGACCTACAAAGCCTCAATGAAACATTCAAATTCTTGTTAATAACTGCACTTTCTTTTTTTCTTTCTTTCTTCACTTCTTCCCTCTCCTCCATCTCTCTCTCTCTCTCTCTCTCTCTCTCTCTCTCTCTCTCTCTCTCTCTCTCTCTCTCTCTCTCTCTCTCTCTGTCGCTCAGGGCGTATCAACGCACTTACGCCACACAGATGACCTACAAACCCCTCCAGTGGAAAGGAAAACAAGCCTGTTTTCACCAGCAGTCACGCCACGGCCATTGAAAGGCGATGAGAACTGACACAGAGCGCTGATGGTACACTACTAAGTGAACGATGACCCAGACAGACCACACACAGGCCACTCATTGCATCTTCTGAGCTCACGTACTCCCACGGGACTCCTGCATCCTCATCGCCCCCACCCCACCCCAGCCCCCCCTACCCCCTTTTCTCTCCGCCCCTCCCTCTGGCTGTCTTCCCTTCCCCTGCTTTATTGCTTCTGGTTTGTTTTAGGACCCTTTGGGCTCATTTGTTGTCAAAGGTCGTGAGTTTCCAGACCCTGTGGGGATGTCTGTTTAAAAAGAAAAAAAGAATGAAGGATGGAGGAGTAGGAGGTGGAGAAGAGATGGAGAAAAAGAGTTGGAGGGAGAGAGGGAGGTGAGGGAAAAGAGAGACAGGAGGGGTGACATGTGGAGAGAGAGAGCGAGAGAGAGAGAGAGAGAGAGAGAGAGGGGGGGAGGGAGAGAGAGAGAGAGGGAGAGAGGGAGGGAGGGAGAGAGAGAGAGAGAGAGAGAGAGAGAGAGAGAGAGAGAGAGAGAGGGAGAGAGAGAGAGAGAGAGAGAGAGAGAGAGAGTTCAGGCTTGTTTTTCTCGGTAAGAGCTCTGGACCTTTTAGACAGAAACTTGCAATTCAATATGAGAACGCTAAGAAAATTGTGTGTGTGTGTGTGTGTGTGTGTGTGTGTGTGTGTGTGTGAGAGAGAGAGAGAGAGAGAGAGAGAGAGAGAGAGAGAGAGAGAGAGAGGAGAGAGAGAGGAGAGAGAGAGAGAGAGAGAGAGTTCAGGCTTGTTTTACTCCGTTAGTGCTCTGGACCCTTTAGACAGAAACTTGCAATTCAATATGAGAACGCTAAGAAAATTGTGTGTGTGTGTGTGTGTGTGTGTGTGTGTGTGTGTGTGTGTGTGTGTGTGTGTGTGTGTGTGTGTGTGTGTGTGTGAGAGAGAGAGAGAGAGAGAGAGAGAGAGAGAGAGAGAGAGGAGAGAGAGAAAGTGAGAGAGAAGCATAAACGAAGTGTGTGCAGGAACACTTCTCTCATCAGAGAGAGAGAGAGAGAGAGAGAGAGAGAGAGAGAGAGAGAGAGAGAGAGAGAGAGAGAGAGAGAGAGAGAGAGAGAGAGAGAGAGAGACAGACAGACAGACAGACAGACAGACAGACAGACAGACAGACAGAACAGCATAAACGGAATGTGTTCAAGAACACGTCTCTCATTACGGTGTCTTGAGCGACTTGCCATGTGTGGCGCCAAGGTTAAGGGCCAGGATTTTAAAGAGGGCTGTTTGCTGTGTGTGTGTGTGTGTGTGTGTGTGTGTGTGTGTGTGTGTGTGTGTGTGTGTGTGTGTGTGTGTGTGTGTGTGTCTTTCTGTTTTCTGTATGTCTGTCTGTCTGCCCATATGCCTCCCTGTCTGTCTGACAAGCAGTCAGTGGTATAGCATCTGCATTCAGAGGCAACAGACAAAAAAGTGTGTGTGGCAGCTAAACAATGGGCAGAGACATTTAAAATCAAAATACTGGTCTGCCAGTCTGTCCATCTGTCTGCCTGTCTGTCGAACTATTTGTCTGTCTGTCCATCGGTCTGTCCCCGTCTCTGTCTCTGTCTCTGTCTCGCTCTCTCTCTCTCTCTCTCTCTCTCTCTCTCTCTCTCTCTCTCTCTCTCTCTCTCTCTCTCTCTCTTTTCCTACTCTCACATACCCTGCAAACTGAGACCACACATCCACCAATCAACAGAAATAGATTGACAACAGCAGCACAGGCCCCTCCAAAGCCATGGTCAACCTCCAATCGCTTCTAGTGGAGAAGTAAAACCAGACTGATACTGCCGCCAGACACGCCATGGACATTAGACGGCCTGTGGGCATTCAGACTGACACAGAAGGCCGAGGGTTAAGTACGTGGATGACGACCTAGACAGACAGACAGACAGACAGACCCCTCTGCTATCACTGACCCCTTTCATTTTGCCCCTCCATCTTCCACCCAGCCTGTCCTATCCATTTCATTCACAGTGTCATGTGACCTGGACTCTTTGTACTCACTATGTTTGCATGCTGATCAGCGTCTGGACTTCTGAGATGTCACTAAAAGAAAATCACATATGAAGGGTAAGGCGATGGGGAAGTAGGAAAGAAGGGGATGGAGAGAGAGAGAAAGAAGAGAGAGAGAGAGAGAGAGAGAGAGAGAGAGAGAGAGAGAGGAGAGAGAGAGAGGAGAGAGAGAGAGAGAGAGAGAGAGAGAGAGAGAGAACAGAACAGAACAGAACAGAACAGAACAGAATAGAACATAATTTTATTCAAAAGGTCGAAGCCCCATTTGAAGGGGTGTGAACAATGACAATGAATATATGATGCAAATGCGAATTCAACTGTCGTCCTAATACATGCATGAGAACAAGGTCAAATGCAAGACTGAAAACAGTTTACCAACTTGCGAAGGAAAATAATGTAAACTCGAGAAAGAAAATCATCACAGGCGCACATTTATAGACTCAAATCACAAACTCACATTCATACAGCAATAAACTTGATAATTCAAGTTATAGCTATTTCCCCGGAGAGAGAGGAGAGAGAGAGAGAGAGGAGAGAGAGGAGAGAGAGAGAGAGAGAGAGAGAAGAGAGAGAGAGAGAGAACGAGTGAGCGAGAGATAGAGAGAGAGAGAGAGAGAGAAAGAGAGAGAATGAGAGAGAGAGATAAAGAGAGAGAGTGAGAGAGAGAGAGAGAGAAGAAGAAAAGAAAGAGAGAGAGAGAGAGAGAGGAGAGAGAGAGAGAGAGAGAGAGAGAGAGAGAGAGAGAGAGAGAATGATTGAGAGAGAGAGAGAGATACAGACAGACAGACAGACACAGTGACACAGAGAGAGAGGAGGTACACAAATGGGAAGATAGAGGTGAGAATGGAACTGACTACGTCATTCTAAGAAACAAGCCAAAACAGAAGAAACACACCATACAAGATTGCAAAATACTGCTTATCAAATGTACACTATGATACTGACAGATGCCTTTTCGATGTCGGATGGTTGAAGAGGCACTGAACAAAATTTCCCAGATCGCAGAAAATAGCTGAATGATGACAACGTTTCAAAGAGGAGTGTGTGTGTGTGTGTGGGGGGGGGGGGGGGGGGTGAAGACAGATCAAAAGCAAAGAGCAGGGAAGAGGAGAGGACGAAAGAGAGAGGAAAGCAATAGAACATGAGAAGGAGAAATTGTTAGAAATTGATAGCGTAAACCGAAAGGCAAACGAAAGTTAGGTGAATGTGTGTGTTGATGGAGGTGGGGGTATGGCGGGAGAGAAAGAGGGGTGGAAGGGTGGAAGGGTGGAAGGGGCGTGAGGAAGATATATGGGGAGGGAGAGCAGGCACGTGGAGGAAGGGGGGGGGGGAGAGGGAACAGCGAAAAATGTGTCAGAAGATACATACAAATAAACAATGAAGTAAACAGGCAAGCAATGTCGTTCACTAAATCTTCAACTGCAAGCACTGCACAGCCAACGGTAGGTGAGCGGCAGCAAAAGGGATGAAATCAGTTAGTGTGAGAAGGGAATGAATTTAAACTCTCTCTCTCTCTCTCTCTCTCTCTCTCTCTCTCTCTCTCTCTCTCTCTCTCTCTCTCTCAAATGAATTTAACTTCATACATACCTGTACATTCACCCTAAACATCCACCAATCGACAAAAAGGAGTGGTCACTGCTTTAGCCAAGAGATCCAACTCACAGACTACATACCAACCAAAATGAATGCATAACAGCAGCAGCCCAGGACTCCAAGCAAGAGATAACTCATCAACCCTTCTAGTGGAATGAGTAGAACACGGCTGATAGCGCTAGCCATCACGCCATGGCCATCAGAAGTGTCATGAAGGTGTGTTGATGGTAAACAAGGCTAACGAGGACCAGGACAGACGGTCCTTTCATCACTAGCTCCACCCACACTCCTCCATTGTCCTCCTTCATGTTCTGGTCCCAGCATGTCCCGGAGTCTCTATGTTCATTACCTGTCAATGTTGACAATTCTCTGGACCTGTGAATTGTCTGTCAGGACAGGATCGAGGTCTGAGGAGAAAGAAGCGAGGGAGTGACAGTGAGAAGCCAATGTTTTCGCTCGTACAGAGACTGCCACCTACACACCCACCCACCCACCCACACCCACACACACACACACACACACACACACACACACACAGAAGGAGAGAGGAGAGAGAGAGAGAGAGAGAGAGGAGAGAGGAGAGAGAGAAGAGAGAGAGAGAGAGAGAGAGAGAGGAGAGAGAGAGAGAGAGAGAGAGAGAGAGAGAGAGAGAGCGACAGAGACAGAGACAGAGAACGTCAAATTAACATACAGGGACACATAGAGGGAATTCACTCAGACAGGAACACAATAGGTAAAGCGAACTCATGCTTAAAGGGGATTCAAACATGAGTAGAAAGTGTGCTGGACAAACCCATAGTCTCCATTAACTGGCCTACACACAGACACACACACACACACACACACACACACACACACACACACACACACACACACAAATAAGCCACAGCAAGACGCACCCCATGTAATCTACCCTTTAATGCGAAGGTTTATTTCTATTTCACAAGGGACTCAAGCAGCAGTACCACTAGGAGTAAAAAAACAACAATGCCAGCAATAGCATGAACAGTTTTAGGAGCACCAGCACCAGCAAAAGCAGCGAAAACAGCAACAACATCAGAAGCCATAGCGTTATCGTCATCTTCAGCAGCAGTGGTAGTACTCGCCGCAGCAACAGCAAAGGTAGTAGCATCAGTAGCACCAGCAGCAGCGGTGGCAGCATTGTTAGCGGCTGTCACAGTAAAAGCGTCAGCACAAGCACCGATGGCTCCAGCGGCAGCTAGAATGGCAGCGTCACAAGTAATTACAAGTTTGTTTCCCCATCTCTCTCTCTTCAGCTGAAACATGGTCACACACACACACACACACACACACACACACACACACACACACACACACACACACAACACACACACACACACACACACACACGCGCGCGCGCGCGCGCGCGCGCGCGCATTACACCTATGCATTCAATCCACACATCAACCAAAAATGGACTGATAACAGCAGAGCCTTACTTAGCCCTCCCATTCCACACAGACGACCTACAGACCTCTATAGAGGGAAGGAGGGCAAGACTGGTTGCCACCGGCAGTCACGCCATGACCACTGAAGGGCCTCTGGCCTCCAGGATTGACACAGCGCGTTGACAGCGCCCTAAGTGAATGACGACCCAGACAGATAGATGGGCCATTCATTGCATCTTCTGCTCTCTCTTATGCCAACTGGGCTCCGCCGGTTTCCATTCTCCTTCTTCTTCCCCCTCTGGCCCATCCACCCTCCACCCACCCCCCCAACCTTTCCAGCCCCCTTCCTTCTTCCTTCCGCCGCCTCCTCCCTCCTCCTATTCACCATTTCCTGTTGGCGTGGACCCTTTCTGTCCAATGTCTGTAGAAGTTGGGAAAGGTCTGAATCTGTGGCATGTGTAGAAAGAGATAATGGATGGAAAATAAGGAGGCAGGGGAAGCACAAACAAAGAGAGGAGGGCAGGGAGAGGGGAGAAGTGGGAGTGAAGAGAGAAAGCGGCTGCGAAGAGAGAGAGAGAGAGAGAGAGAGAGAGAGAGAGAGAGAGAGAGAGAGAGAGAGGAGAGAGAGAGAGAGAGAGAGAGAGGAGAGAGAGGAGAGAGATAGAGATATTCAGAACTCAGAAAGTTTTGATATACATCGGCCTTGAATCACAGGGTACAAAGGGAAGGGGGAGGGAGCGTGTGTGTGGGCAGGGTGGGGTTAGCAATAAAAATTGTTACAAGCAGAAAATCCCAGATTTGAAACGTTCAGGTTCATGCCACCACTCTCCCTCATCACTCCGTAAAAATGAGTTAACAGGATATTGTGATGCATTATCCACACACACACACACACACACACACACACACACACACACACACACACACACACATATATATATATATATATATATAGAGAGAGAGAGAGAGAGAGAGAGAGGAGAGAGGAGAGAGAGAGAGAGAGAGAGAGAGAGAGAGAGAGAGAGAGAGAGAGAGAGAGAGAGAGAGAGAGAGGAGAGAGAGAGAGAGAGAGAGAGCGAGAAACTGCGATGACAAGAAAATGCAATACATGTGAATTTGAAATTTAAAAGGAAGACAGAAAGTGATGTCAGTCTTCACCATAAATAAATGTATAAACATTTGATTGCTTTCTTCTTCCACATGAAAAATATGTCTGGATAGGTTATGTCTATGTGAAGCATCAATCGCCTTAAAAAGAAGATGAAAGAAAGGGACAACTGTCCGATTAAAAGACAAACAGTCCAAGATCTTGCTAGAGAGAGCATTGAAATAAAAATGAAATGTTTGTTTTCGACCTGGTGGAGTGCAAAATGGGCAATGACACTATAAAATCGTTATGTATTCATATTCAAAAAACTACAAATCTCTACCATTTTCTTATCTCTCTCAGTTTCCTATCATGCCATTCCATTCTTGGATGAAAATGTCTATACGCCTATGTCTAAATACATTCACGAACATTCCTACGTCTCCCACACCTTTTGTTTTGGTTGTAACCAAATAAAATGAACATCGACGAAACACAAAATGTTTCTTACCTTTGAAGCCCAGCATTGGTTACCAGAATTAATTCCCGTAACATCAAACATGTTTTATGAGGCAAGCTTTAACATTCATCTGTGATAGTGCAAAACCAGAATCAATATATTTTGAATATTTGCCCAAATCTGCGAAAACCATTTTGTTTGGAATCCTATCTGGATCACCAGAGATCTTACGTAAGGCAGTATATTTATGCACTTTTTTTCTTCTAAATGTTCTGATCTGTGTATACCATTCCTTAGCAGCATACAACAAGACTGGTTAAATTTTGATGTCGGTTCTCTACACATGTTTTTAAAAGCTTTTGCCGTGCAAATTACTACTTTCATATGTTTAGCTCTTAAATGCAGATTCCTCTATTTGTGCTACGTAAAACTCTAGATAGCAGTAATCATTTACATCCTCCAGTCTGTATATCATCACAAATCCACTACTCATGTTCCCATGAGTATTCTCCTTTCCTACATACCATAACTTTGGTTTTGTTGATATTTTCAGATAATGTCATGCTATCAATATCAGTCTCTGATGCGTTCAGCTGCTTCTGTGCGCTGCATGGTGTCCTCATCAATCAGCCCACATGAACTCACCATGCAGGAGATCAGTCAGGCCAAGATGCACCCATCCACGCCTATGACACCATGTGATAGACTTGTCCTGTTAGCATCGAAAGACAAAACTGCAGTAACCATCACACGTGGCAGCAGCAGCACCAGCAACAGCTTGAGCAGCTTCAGGACCCCGCAGCTTAAAGCACAAGAAGAAAAAGCATCAACAGCATCATCTACAGCAGCATAATTGTCATCATGTCCAGTATTAGCAGCAATAGCAGCATCAAAGCTGAAAGTAGCAGTAGCTGCATCAAAACTGAAAGCAGCAGAGGCAGCTACAGCAGTAAACAGGATCAATGGCAACCGCAGGAGTAAAAGCAACAGAAACAGCAAAAGCATTCATAATATCACCAGCAGCAACAACAGCAGTGTTATAAGTAATCACAAAGTTAGATTTCTCTGTCTCTGCCTCTGTCTCGGTCTCGGTCTCTGTCTCTGTCTCTGTCTCTGTCTCTCTCTCTCTCTCTTTCTCTCTCTCACTCTGTGTGTGTGTGTGTGTGTGTGTGTGTGTGTGTGTGTGTGTGTGTGTGTGTGTGTGTGTGTGTGTGTGTGTGTGTACGTTCGTACGTGCGTGCCTGCGTGTGTGTGTGCATGTGGATATGTGAGTATATGTGTGTGTATGTGTGTGCGTGTGTATGTGTGTGTGTTCGTGCGTGCGTGTGTGCGCGCACGCACGTGCGCTCGCGTGTGTGTGTATGTGTGTGTGTGTCTGTGTGTGTGTGTGTGTGTGTGTGTGTGTGTGTGTGTGTGTGTGTGTGTATGTGTGTGTGTGTGTGTGTGTGTGTGTGTGTGTGTGTGTGTGTGTGTGTGTGTGTGTGTGTTTTGTGTGTGTGTGTGTGTGTGTGTGTGTGCACGCGTGCGTGCATGGTCGTATACGTTCCTCTGGCTTATTAGTATTTGTGCACATATTTTATTTTCATTTGTTCTCTGTTCCTTTTGACAACATTTGTAAAGATACCGTGTAAACACGCTATTAAGGTCGGCCAAGTTCTTGAATAGGCGTAAGGACAGAAGCCTTTGCCTTTTCGGTTTTACGCAGAATGCTATCCCAGAAAAAGGCTGGTGTGCAATACCATTGTATGTTTGTTGAATTTACACCCCCCCAAAAAAACCCAACCAAAGGTGCCACATAAGAAGCATAATAAAAATCATGAAAAAGCAAAACAACTAGCTCGTGAAAAGTAGAAAATATAAAAAAAGATAACATCTTAAGACACAAGTGCTGAGGGCCAGTTCTTTGACTGAATGAATGAATCCACAAGTGACTGAACTATAGTAAACTAATAAATTCCAAGGATACGTACCTAAGCACCATTCCAGCAATTGACAGAGCAGCGTGGTGTTGCAATGACTGCAAGAAATATTGATTTATAAACAAAGCTTGCTCTTACGTCTTAGATTGAAGAAACAGGGGGAGATAAGCATTCATATGTGCAGTGGTAGATAATTCTGCCTAACAGTATGTGCTTGAGTGGGTGACTGGGGAATATTAATGGTGCTCAGTTACTTATCCTTGGAATTTATTAGTTTACTCTCTCTCTCTCTCTCTCTCTCTCTCTCTCTCTCTCTCTCTCTCTCTCTCTCTTTATATATATATATATATATATATATATATATATATATAGTAAAAACAAGTATTAAAAGGAGTGCTAAAATTATCTACAAATTTGTTTCAAGCAAACCCCTATCGTCAGGATGAAGTTTGGGTTACCCACCGCCGATGTTATATAGCGTGTGAGGCCCGGTTGTAGCTGTTTTTGCGTGGATAGATAGTTTTAAGATTCCTCTTCTAACTTGTTTTAACTAATGTTGCTCCCCAAAGGGTTGAGCACTTAAAAAATTGTTTTAGCTATTTTAAATATACTGATCTATATATATATATATATATATATATATATATATATATATATATATATATATATATATATATATATATATTAAATTATAAACAAAGCTTGCTCTTATGTCTTAGATTGAATTTATTAGTTTGTTGTATTTTAGTCCCTTGCGGATTCATTCCAAGAACTGGCCCTCAGCACTTGTGTCTTAGATGATATCTTTTTATATTTTCTACTTTTCACAAGAAAATGTAGCTTGTTTTGCTCTTTCACGATTTTCTTTTGCTTCTTAGATGGCACCTTTGGTTGGGTTTTTGAAAACTCAACAAACATACTACGGTATTGCACACCAGCCTTTTCTGGGATTGCATTTTTCTTAAAACTGAAAAGGTAGAGAAGTCAAATTACCACTTTCCGCGGTCACTGAGGAGAAACAACCAAGTTTCGAAATATTGGTATATGACCAGGAGTTATATGTTAGTGAGTTTTCCTCCCTGTTGGAGGATGTCTCCCCTTGGAGAATATAAGCTTGCTGAAGGCTCATTTTGAGAAGCATTTATTTTATTTTTCCCCATTCACCCACTCAAGCACATACTGTTAGTTAGGCAGAATCATCTACCACTGCAGATATGAATGCGTATCTCCCCTATTTCTTCAATCTAAGACATAAGAGCAAGCTTTGTTTATAATTCACTATTACTTGCAGTCATTGCAACACCAAGCTGCTCTGTAAGTTGCTGGAATGGTGCTCGGTACTTATCGTTGGAATTTATTAGTTTGTTTATATATATATATATTTATATATATATATATATATTATGAATATAACCAAAGAGCCTAAAATGATTTTAAAAGTGCTCGACCCCTTGGGGAGCAACATTTGTCAATGATGTTAAAAAGGAAGGTTAAAACTCAAGTTTTAACCTTGAGTTTTAACCTTCCTTTTTAACATCATTGACAGATATATATATATATATATATATATATATATATATATATATATATATATATATATATATATATATATTTAATTACAAATTATGGGAGGAAACTCACTAACATGTAACTCCTGGTCAGATACCGGTCACTGAGGAGAAACAGTCAGGTTTCGAAATACCGGTATCTGACCAGGAGTTATATGTTAATGAGTTTCCTCCCCATTGGAGATTGTCTCCCCCTCGGAGACTATAAGCTTGCTGAAGGCTCATTTTGAGAAGCATTTATTATTCCCCATTCACACACTCAAGCACATACTGTTAGTTAGGCAGAATTATCTACCACTGCACATATGAATGCTTATCTCCCCCTATTTCTTCAGTCTAAGACATAAGAGCAAGCTTTGTTTATAATTGAATATTTCTTGCAGTCATTGCAACACCAAGCTGCTCTGTAAATGCTGGAATGGTGCTCAGTTTCTTATCCTTGGAATTTATTAGTTTATTACACACACACACACACACACACACACACACACACACACACACATATATATATATATATATATATATATACATATATATATATATAATAAGGTTTTAAAATGAAGAAAGTAAAACCTACAAATTTGTTTCGAGCGCGTTGCTCTCCTCAGGATGTACAATCGGGGCACGCCACCGGTATTATATAGTGTGTTGTGTGGGTGCGTGAGCTCTGCGCGTGTGGCACGTGGCCTGTAGATTTTTCTTTTTTGGGGCGCGTTCAGGGGGGACGTGCCAAGGAATGGTGCATTGACAAAGATTTCCATTTATGCCTGCAATTTGTTACCATTTCTACTTTAGAGTTCAGGGATGCTAGATGGGGTTTACATAGTATCAGCCACTTTTCTGTAGTACATAAGTTGCATTTTTTAGAAATGTTGTTGTATGGTGTTGCTCTTTTTATAATTTTCCATGATATGTTGTAGTCTATTTTCTTATCTTTAAGCTTCCAAATATGTTTACTTAATTCTGTTTGGTTTTTATATTTTTCATTTTTGAAGGACTGTTTATGGTTTGCATACCTGGTTTTAAAGTGGTTTGCCGTAATCCCTATGTATGTTTCTTTATCACTGTCTGTTGTTACCGTAGCTTGGTACACAATGTTGTTGTAGAGGCATTTGTTATTCAGAGGGCACTGGTCTCTTTTTGTGCAATTACAAGATTTCCTTTCGTCACCCTCTTTGGTTGTATTATTTTTGGTTTTATTGGAAGAATCAATTATATTTTTAAGGTTGGGCATACATGAGTATGATAGCTTGACAGTGTTTTTATTGAATATTTTAGATAGTACATGTTCTTTTGGGAATGATGTTTTAAGGATTCTGAGGAATTCTTTTCCTACATTAGTTTTTGTTCCTCCATCATATGGAGGGTTATACCATATAATTTTTCTTTTCCTTTTTTTTGCTGTTCATGTTATTATCTGGGTTATATTGTAATTTGTAGTTGTAGCCACTTTTTTTCAGTGCCTCTTGGTATTCGGCTGCTGCACTGTTAAATTCTTTCTCATTGCATGATAGTTTAGATAATCTTTTGTTTATACCATTAGGTATGGTTTTCAAAATGGAGGGTGGATGGTTACTTTTGATGTCTACGTAGACAGGTATGTCATTAGGTTTTTTGTATGGTTTGTATGTATGGTTCTTAAGGTCCAATGTTATGTCTAAATAATTTACTATTTTTTTGTTGGCTTCCACTGTGATTTTTAGGTTGTGGCTTTGAAAAAGTTTACAAAGTTCTTTTTTCTTGTTTTCAATGATTTTTGGTTTATTGTTTAACATGGCAAGGCCATCATCTCTGTATAAGCCAACCTGTTTACCAAGTATTTTCTGTATATGAGACAACATGAAAAGTCCAACTAATTCACAAGTTTCCGCTCCATCATAAGATCCCATCGTGACATCGAATGTGGAGTTTCTGCTGGTTTTTTTTTTATCCAAGTTTCATTGTTGCTATAGAGAAGGGTTTTCTTAGTGTGGAAAATGATTTCCATCTCAACAATAAACCAAAAATCATTGAAAACAAGAAAAAAGAACTTTGTAAACTTTTTCAAAGCCACAACCTAAAAATCACAGTGGAAGCCAACAAAAAAATAGTAAATTATTTAGACATAACATTAGACCTTAAGAGCCATACATACAAACCATACAAAAAACCTAATGACATACCTGTCTACGTAGACATCAAAAGTAACCATCCACCCTCCATTTTGAAAACCATACCTAATGGTATAAACAAAAGATTATCTAAACTATCATGCAATGAGAAAGAATTTAACAGTGCAGCAGCCGAATACCAAGAGGCACTGAAAAAAAGTGGCTACAACTACAACTTACAATATAACCCAGATAATAACATGAACAGCAATAAAAAAAACAGGAAAAGAAAAATTATATGGTATAACCCTCCATATGATGGAGGAACAAAAACTAATGTAGGAAAAGAATTCCTCAGAATCCTTAAAACATCATTCCCAAAAGAACATGTACTATCTAAAATATTCAATAAAAACACCGTCAAGCTATCATACTCATGTATGCCCAACCTTAAAAATATAATTGATTCTTCCAATAAAACCAAAAATAATACAACCAAAGAGGGTGACGAAAGGAAATCTTGTAATTGCACAAAAAGAGACCAGTGCCCTCTGAATAACAAATGCCTCTACAACAACATTGTGTACCAAGCTACGGTAACAACAGACAGTGATAAAGAAACATACATAGGGATTACGGCAAACCACTTTAAAACCAGGTATGCAAACCATAAACAGTCCTTCAAAAATGAAAAATATAAAAACCAAACAGAATTAAGTAAACATATTTGGAAGCTTAAAGATAAGAAAATAGACTACAACATATCATGGAAAATTATAAAAAGAGAAACACCATACAACAACATTTCTAAAAAATGCAACTTATGTACTACAGAAAAGTGGCTGATACTATGTAAACCCCATCTAGCATCCCTGAACTCTAAAGTAGAAATGGTAAACAATTGCAGGCATAAATGGAAGTCTTTGTCAATGCACCATTCCTTGGCACGTCCCCCCTGAACGCGCCCCCAAAAAGAAAAATCTACAGGCTACGTGCCACACGCGCAGAGCTCACGCACCCACACAACACACTATATAATACCGGTGGTGTGCCCCGATTGTACATCCTGAGGAGAGCAACGCGCTCGAAACAAATTTGTAGGTTTTACTTTCTTCATTTTAAAACCTTATTTTAAACTGGTATGTCGCTCCCTGCTTGGTTGAGCACTCTTGGCATTCTGAGTTGCGTTTTGACTCTAACTTATATATATATATATATATATATATATATATATATATATATATATATATATATTATATATATATATATATATATAACTAGTTAAAACAAGTTAAAAGAGGAATCTTAAAACTATCTACAAATTTGTTTCAAGTGTTGCGCTGTCATCAGGATGGTTTTTGGTTTGCCCACCGCCGATGTTATATAGCATGTGGGCTCCCGTTTGCGGTTGTTTGCACGTGCGGATTGGCTGCACGTGTTTTTTGGGGCTTTCAGGTTTTTGTTTTGGGTGTGTTCACTAACAACGATTTCCATTTATGCCTGCAGTTGTTTACTATTTCTCTTTGGTGTTTAAAGTTGCTAAGTGTGGTTTGCATAGTATTAACCATTTTTCAGTTAAACAAAGGTTGCACCTTTTTTGAAACATTGCTGTATGGTGATGCTCTTTTTATGATTTTCCAGGATATATTGTAGCTTGTTTTTGCGTCTTTAAGTTTCCAGATCTGTTTGCTCAGTTCTGTTTGGTTTTTATATTTTTCTTTATTAAATGACTGTTTGTGGTTTGCATATCTGGTTTTGAAGTGGTTTTCAATGATCCCTATGTATGTTTCTTTTTCATTTTCTGATGTCACAGTAGCCTGGTATACAATGTTGTTGTGAAGACATTCATTGTTTAGTGGGCACTGCTCCTTTCTGGTGCAATTGCAAGATTTCCTTTCTTCACCCTTCTTTGCTGTGTTGATTTTCATTTTGTTGGATGCGTCAATTAGGTTTTTGAGGTTGGCATACATGAGTACGATAGTTTGACAGTGTTTTTGTTAAATATTTTGGACAGTTTGTGTTCTTTTGGAAATGAAGTTGTTAGGATTTTGAAGAATTCTTTCCCTATGTTTGTTTGAGTTTTCCGTCGTATGGGGGGTTGTACCATATGATTTTTATTTTCCTATTTTTCTTGCTTTTATTTGTGTTGTTGTCTGGGTTGTATTGTAATTTGTAATTGTATCCACTTGTTTGTAGTGCCTCCTGGTATTCTACTGCTGCATTGTTGAACACTCTCTCACTGCATGACAGGTTTGATAGTCTCTTGTTTATTGCCATGGGGTTATGGTCTTTAATATAGATGGTGGATGGTTACTTTTGGTGTGTACATAAAGAGGTGTATCGTTGGGTTTCTTGTATGGTTTATATATGTGATTGTTGAGATCCAGTGTTATGTCTAAGTAGTTCACTACCTTTTTGTTTGCTTCAATGGTAATCTTTAAGTTGTGGTTTTGGAAGATTTTACATAGTTCTTTCTTCTTGTTTTCGATGGTTCTTGGATTGTTGGTTAGTGCAGCAAGGCCATCGTCTCTGTATAGTCCGACTTGTTTTCCGAGTTTTTTCTTGATGTTGGACAGCATGAATAGTCCGACCAGTTCACATGTTTCTGCCCCATCATATGATCTCATGGTTACGTCGAATGTTGAGTTTCTGTTAGTTTTCCTGATCCAGGTTCATTTTTGCTGTGTAGTAATGTTTTCTTGGTGTGGAAAATGATTTCCATTTCTGACCCTGTTATGTCTGTGTGGTTACTGGCAAACTTCAGGGCTTTGGTGAGTAGTTCCTATCTATAGATGGGTAAAAGTCTACTATGTCAAATGTGATGAATACTGTATTACTTTGTTTATTGAGTTTTTTAACCATTGGATAACTTCGTATGTGTTTTTCCAGAGGTTGTATTCAGAGTTTGATTTTACGTTCTTTATTATTTTTTTCCAGAATTTTCTTGCTTATTTTGCCTAATTCAGATTTGGATGGGTTTATTAGTCTACATGTTGGATTGTTATGAAAATTGGGCTTGTGGTTTTTGAGTGTTATGAAAGCTTCTTTTAATGCTGTCGCTTCTATCCTGTCACTTAGGTCTATGCGCTCTGCCAAGTTCTTTTTCTTTAGTGCGGATACTGTCCTGTATATGTGACCTTCCATCACGGAATGAGTCTCTTGTCACCATTTGGTCATTTTCAGGTTTATACAATATAAAAATGTATTTTTTATGCTCTTTCTTTTGGTGAAAACCCCATTTCAATATATTGATTAGTTTTGAGATTATGGGATTTGAAATGGTACCCCTCTAAGCGGCCATTTTGAGAAAACCAAGGAAAACTAATCACAATTTTAACTTGGAATTTACCTTAGCAACCATTATTCAATCTTCATGAAATTTTACATACTCATTAACTAATAAATGAAAACTTGAAAACAGATTTTTGTGTTCATGGGTGGAATTGTGCCACAAAATAGGACCAGGTTGAAAATGGGACAAATATTCAATATTTTGACAATTTTGCATTTGTTAAACTGTCTCATACAATTCATGGGCTGACAATATTAGTAGCAACATTGAAAAGGCCACAACAATTACACACACACACATGCAAAAGAAACAAAATAATGAAAACAAAGACTTTCTTACCTTTAACTGACTGAATTATTTTAATAATCCCTTGACAAAATCCGAAATTTCCAAAAATTCAAAGTTTTCACAAAGATCACACAACTGCCTGGAAATGTCTTATGCCACAAACTAAGTGAAGCTGTACCCAGTGATACACAATCTACAATGTTTTGCACAAAACACACCACTTATGGGCAGACAAGATCCTTGTAGATCTCATTGACAAAGGGCCTGATGCTGTGTCGGAGGTACTTCTTACGATCGTCTGATAAACCAGGAGGTGGGATCACAGGAGGCATACCAAGTAGGCGGGTTTGTGCTGTTCTTGCACAATATGCCAACTGATGCTCCACTTCAGCATCATCCAGCTTGTCTTTAACATATACAACACCTGGAGCAGCAGCAGAAAATGGGAAGTGGTGTTTCACCTTGATGCCTTTGAATGACTTGAACCATCCATCGAAGAAGCTATGCCAGTCGTACACCTCAACATGAACTTCACCACTTTCAGTCCCCACCAGCTGAGCACGATTGATCCCCCTCCTGGTGCTGGAGTTGACAGTGGTGCACATATCATCCAGGCAGTGGACCTCACCCTTTTTTAAATTTGCGCTTCAGAAGCCCAAAACACCAGTCAGGGGCAAATTTTGTGTGTCCTGCTGGCATGAAGTTGATGGAAATTTCATTATGTAATTTCTTCATTATTCTCCCATGCCAGATACCACATCATGTACTTGTTCTTATTCTGCCCACTGCAATTGTCACAATGCAGATCCATGTTGGTTTTCTCCCAGACCATATTTTTCAAAGAAGTGATGCAGCAGGGAGATGACCATATTGGAGCCCTTATTGCTGCACATGCCTTCATCAATTAGATAATTGATCTGCTGAGGCAGACCTTCTGCACATACTCCAAAGATACCGCATTTGCGTGGCACAAGGAAGTAAATGGGCCCAGGCTGAAGGGGACTGCTGGGGATGTGGACCTGCTGGGCAAAATCAAAACTGTAATGCATGGTGGCCGCATGGAGTTTGGAGCATGTGGACCCAGCTGTGTGATTCCCAGCAGCAGCTGCAGCTGTCCTTGAGGATTCCACCATGGCTTTGTACAACTTTCGTTCTTTGTCCACAGTGTCCAAGTGTTCTCCATGCTCGTGATGGATTCGCCTGATGTCATCCAGGTCCTCCAAAGCTGCACGACGTATCATGTCGTTGTTCTGTTTGCACTGCCAGCAGAGGTCAGTCATGGGCTTGCCCACAACAATGTATGGAACATGTTTCTTCCATTCATTCATAAATGTGGACTTGCCAACAGCTCGGTGACCTGTGAATAAAATTTTAAAATTCCTGTAAAAATGCCTCGAAAATAAAAATAAAACACTTTTTTTTTGTTAAAGAAAAAAAAAAAATCAAAACATTTTTAGCAAAATTCTGGCAGTCAAATAAAATGTTGCAGATTAAATTAATGAGTTTTGCCTATTATTTTTTTTACAATTTTAGAGAAAAAAATCAAAGCACCATACAGTCAAACTTGAATGGGGTTAAAATGAATTAAAATATCAGCAAATCAAAGCAAAAAACATCATTATTTTGCAAGACAGCAAGAATAATACACTCCATTATTGCTCAAAAATATTTTAACATAAAAAATTCAACTGTTATTGTGCAGAGAGGGTTCACGCAAAGCCTCTTCTTTCTTCTGTTTAAAATAATATCCCAGTTAACAAAATCCTACAAAATCTTGAGGTAAGAAATCTGGAAAAGTTTTTTAAACTAAATCCATAAAGTCACAATTAGTGGATTACTAAAATTTCCATACCAAAAATCACTCTTTTCAAACCAAATTATTCCAAATTGGTGTTAAAAAATTTTCTTTTCAGTTAAAACATTATTCTTGAATTTTGATTTTTTTTAACCCCAATACATTTTAGCACAGAGTTCACAGATATTTATTTTATAATAAATTCTAAGGAATAAACATTCAAGACAAAGTACCTCGTGCCTGTGCAATCCTGTGGTAAAAGTCTCCAGAGGTTCATCTTGGTCTGGGAGGTGGGTAGAATTTTGATGTCACTCCGTTTAAAACCAGGGACTCGGCCAGGTAACAGCAATGCATGGTCCTCAGCAAACTGGCGCAGGAACATCACAATTCTCTCCGTGTCATCTGGTGTCAGGGATTTGGTATTGAACTTTCTTTCCTCCCCACTTCTTGACCCTTGGAATCATACCATTTTCATGGTAATGTTTGGTCAGTGCAGTCAATTTGTTCTGGCTGATGCTGAAACACACACACACACAGAGAAAAATAAATGCAATGATAAAGGTGATGAACAAGCACTGTAAAAACTGTGAACAAAGAAAAGAGATCAAACATACAGTACACATATACATATAATTTCATTATTTACTGCTTATGTTAGTATAAAATATTATGTGTGTATGTGTACATGATTTGAATGCATGTATGAGAGAGACAAAAGGACTCAGAGTGTATCAGTTATATGTGAGTGCATGTGCACACACAAAACACACACACACACACACACACACACACACACACACACACACACACACACACACACACACCAAGTAAAAAAGAGAGAGGGAGAGAGAGACAGACAGAGATAGAGAGAGAGGTGGGCTGCTTGTAATCTACACTGATACTGATATATTAGTAGATTTTTTAAGTTATATTTTAATCAATAAAACCCAACAGCAGGCTTTGTCATAGTTTATGCCATTAATGTTAAATTACAGTCTTTTATTAGGTATTGTCATAACTAGAATTTAAAAAAATGTTATCTAAGCATAAGCAAAAAGGAAAAAATCTATACCAAATGAAGAAATAAGACATGGCCCAAGAAAGAATTAAAGTAGTATTAGTAGTAATTCTTTGTGTAAAGATGTTTTCCATTCTCATACAAAATTATACTCACCCATAAATAAATTTAAAGGTTTCTCTGCATACTCTCTTGCCATCATGAAGATAAGAAGTCCTTGGAAGTTCCGCTTGGTTTGTCGAGAAGGCCTCAAGCAGGTCAGTTCACCAGTGTTCCTTGGCGTGCCTGCTAGTATGCCCAGTAAGATATTGTCTTTCTCCGCTGGAAAAAGACAGACAATCTATACATTACAACACACACATACACACTTAAATGTTATGTTTCTCTGATAAAAACAAAAACAAGAAACTAAAACCAAACCATAATGATTTTTTTTTTTTTTTTGGGGGGGGGGGGGGGGGGGAGGAGGGGCTACAAAACTGCACTGTAAGTGCATAGTGTTAGTAATTAAAGTACTCTGAATTTAAGTCCTCTTACACACACACACACACACACACACACACATACACACACACCACACACACTGAACACACATACACACACACTGAACACACACACACTCTGAACACACACACACTCTGAACACACACACCCTGAACACACACACCCTGAACACACACAACCCCACACACACCACACAACACACACACACACACTTAAATGTTGCATGTTTTCTCTGATAAAAAAAAAAGAAAACCATACTGCAAGGGTTTGCCACAAAACTCCATAGTAAGTGTATATATTATTAAGCCCTCTTCCACTTTACAATCCTCTAAACACACTCATGCATACACACTTCCAACATTATTTCTCACCTTCATTAAATTCGGCCATATTCAGTCGGTTTGCCAGTAGTTCATCTGTAGAAAACTGTGCAATGCAACCGTGTTTCAATGGGACTGACGAAGCTCCTTCGCAGTTATCAGTTTTCATCTGTTTTGTAGCCTGTCCAAGCAGTTTGCATTTACAGTCAAAGGATTTTAACTTTCTCGTACTCGGAGTCGGCATTCAGGTTTAACAGAGTCGCTGATATCAACATGAAGCATGGGAGTTGAAGTATCGTTCACAATATCTTCTTCGCCTGAATCTGAATCACTGTTCTGATCTTGAGATTGTGCCCAAAATCCGAGTTGTCTGGTGCGGTGTTGGCCGAGGTGTTTCCTTCGACGAACGTTCTTCACCTGTTCGTCCTCATGATTTTCGTCATCATCGGTTGCGTTTTCATCGAAGATTTCTTCACTGGCATTGGAATCGGTTGCCAAATAATCCTCGATCAATGACTGAAGATCTTCCGAGTCATCAGTATCGAGAATATTGGCATTACGAGCAGAATTTAGAGCTATCGATACCCAACTTTGCCTTGTCAGAGGAAGACGCCATTTTTTCTTAATGTGAACGCCGGTTGGAGGAGACGGGTCATATGCTTTTCTCGACCAATGAGAGGCATGGGAAACGCCATCCTAGTGACGTTTTGTTTACGTCGGCTTTGTTATTTCAAGCGATTTGATTGGAGAATGCTTCAGTCAAGCTAAATATAGTTGACACAGTGTCAAGGTCGAAACCATGAGCTTGCCAACGATATGTGACTTGACCAGTCTATTGTAAAATCTGAGGGGTGACGGGTTTCCGAAAAGTCGCGTTTCGGAGCTTTTTTTTCGTAAAAATCGCGATTTACTTTTGAGGGTATGTGTTTTAAATTATGATTTTAATGAGGAAAGGGACTCCATATTATTTTTGACTGATATTTTCAGGTGCAGGAAGGTTTAAAGTATCAGTTTTTTTCCAAAATCCCAAATCGATACCTGACACCCCTATCCACTATTTTGGTCACAAGCAGCAAACACGTCCAGTTGGAGTTCCGACTCATTCCGTGATGGAAGGTCACATATTTTTGTCGGCTTTTTGTAGTTTTTCTGGATGTTTTTTTCAAGGAGTTGAGAGTATTCTTTTGGTTCCATTTGTAGTAGTTGCTAGTTTTATCAGCCTTCACAAATATTTTTTGTCATTTTGTACTTTTTTTATTTGTTTTTTTTAGTGTTGTTTGGAAACCGTTGTTAGATTTTTTAAATTCAATATTGGTTATCTATTCTTTTCATTTGATCTTCAGAGGGTTTCATTTCGTCTATAGCTGGTGGTGATCGCCATCATTTGAAATCGTAGGTGTTTTTGTCCTCTTTTTTGCATTTGGGGTCAGCAAAAAGAATGCTTTCCATCTCATATTATATACAAACTTTTCTGTTTGTTTATTAATTTTTTTTATATATGATTGCGGATTTGAAAACGGTATATTTTTTGTTGACTGCCCAAAATTGGTTTCCTCCATTTAAAATCCTTCAGGCTACAGTGCTCAACGTGAGGAGCGATTAAGATCAGTATATTTAAAATGCCTAAAACAATTTTTTAAGCGCTCAACCACTTGGGGAGCAACATTAGTTAAAACAAGTTAAAAGAGGAATCTTAAAACTATCTACAAATTTGTTTCAAGCGTGTTGCGCTGTCATCAGGATAGTTTTTGGTTTGCCCACCGCCGATGTTATAAAGCGTGTGGGTTTCCCGTTTGCGGTTGTTTGCACGTGCGGGTTGATTGCACGTGTTTTTTTGGGGCTTTCAGGTTTTTGTTTTGGTGTGTTCACTAACAACGATTTCCATTTATGCCTGCAGTTATTTACTATTTCTGTTTTGGTGTTTAAAGTTGCTAAGTGTGGTTTGCATAGTATTAACCATTTTTCAGTTAAACATAGGTTGCACCTTTTTGAAACATTGCTGTATGGTGATGCTCTTTTTATGATTTTCCAGGATATATTGTAGCTTGTTTTTGCGTCTTTAAGTTTCCAGATATATTTGCTCAGTTCTGTTTGGTTTTTATATTTTTCTTATTAAATGACTGTTTGTGGTTTGCATATCTGGTTTTGAAGTGGTTTTCAGTGATCCCTATGTATGTTTCTTTTTCATTTTCTGATGTCACAGTAGCCTGGTATACAATGTTGTTGTGAAGACATTTATTGTTTAGTGGGCACTGCTCCTTTCTGGTGCAATTGCAAGATTTCCTTTCTTCACCCTTCTTTGCTGTGTTGATTTTCATTTTGTTGGATGCGTCAATTAGGTTTTTGAGGTTGGGCATACATGAGTACGATAGTTTGACAGTGTTTTTGTTAAATATTTTGGACAGTTTGTGTTCTTTGGAAATGAAGTTGTTAGGATTTTGAAGAATTCTTTCCCTATGTTTGTTTTGAGTTTCCCGTCGTATGGGGGGTTGTACCATATGATTTTTCTTTTCCTATTTTTCTTGCTTTTATTTGTGTTGTTGTCTGGGTTGTATTGTAATTTGTAAGTAAAACTACAAAAAAAGCCGACAAAAATATACATGACAGTATCCGCACTAAAGAAAAAGAACTTGCAGAGCACATAGACCTAAGTGACAGGAGAGAAGCGACAGCAACAAAAGAAGCTTTCATAACACTCAAAGACCACAAGCCCAATTTTCATAACAATCCAACATGCAGACTAATAAACCCATCCAAATCTGAATTAGGCAAAATAAGCAAAAAAATTCTGGAAAAAATAATAAACAACGTAAAATCAAACTCTGAATACAACCTCTGGAAGAACACATACGAAGTTATCCAATGGTTCAAAAAATTCAATAAACAAAGTAATACAGTATTCATCACATTTGACATAGTAGACTTTTACCCATCTATAGATGAGGAACTACTCACCAAAGCCCTGAAGTTTGCCAGTAACCACACAGACATAACAGGGTCAGAAATGGAAATCATTCTCCACACCAAGAAAACATTACTACACAGCAAAAATGAAACCCGGAAAACCAACAGAAACTCAACATTCGACGTAACCATGGGATCATATGATGGTGCAGAGGGTCCGCGACGTTTCGTCGAACGACATTTCGTCGAATGAGCACGACTTGGCCTAACGGCCTTCGTTCATTCGTCCTTCGTCCTCTCTCGGGCTTCGCCCTACTCTAATCTAAAGACCATCGTTTCTGCTTTGGAGTAGACTGGGTCCTCCGTGACTTTTTTCCCGTTGACTTTCTTTCCCGTTGACTTTCAACCCTCGCAGGCTGCAAGAAAATTCGACGAAATGTCGTTCGACGAAATGTCGTTCGACGAAACGTCGGACACTGGGTGCAGAAACATGTGAACTGGTCGGACTATTCATGCTGTCCAACATCAAGAAAAAAAATTGGAAAACAAGTCGGACCATACAGAGACGATGGCCTTGCTGCACTAACCAACAATCCAAGAACCATCGAAAACAAGGAGAAAGAACTATGTAAAATCTTCCAAAACCACAACTTAAAGATTACCATTGAAGCAAACAAAAAGGTAGTGAACTACTTAGACATAACACTGGATCTCAACAATCACATATATAAACCATACAAGAAACCCAACGATACACCTCTTTATGTACACACCAAAAGTAACCATCCACCATCTATATTAAAGACCATACCCCATGGCATAAACAAGAGACTATCAAACCTGTCATGCAGTGAGAGAGTGTTCAACAATGCAGCAGTAGAATACCAGGAGGCACTACAAACAAGTGGATACAATTACAAATTACAATACAACCCAGACAACAACACAAATAAAAGCAAGAAAAATAGGAAAATAAAAATCATATGGTACAACCCCCCATACGACGGAAAACTCAAAACAAACATAGGGAAAGAATTCTTCAAAATCCTAACAACTTCATTTCCAAAAGAACACAAACTGTCCAAAATATTTAACAAAAACACTGTCAAACTATCGTACTCATGTATGCCCAACCTCAAAAACCTAATTGACGCATCCAACAAAATGAAAATCAACACAGCAAAGAAGGGTGAAGAACGGAAATCTTGCAATTGCACCAGAAAGGAGCAGTGCCCACTAAACAATAAATGTCTTCACAACAACATTGTATACCAGGCTACTGTGACATCAGAAAATGAAAAAGAAACATACATAGGGATCACTGAAAACCATTTCAAAACCAGATATGCAAACCACAAACAGTCATTTAATAAAGAAAAATATAAAAACCAAACAGAACTGAGCAAATATATCTGGAAACTTAAAGACGCAAAAACAAGCTACAATATATCCTGGAAAATCATGAAAAGAGCATCACCATACAGCAATGTTTCAAAAAGGTGCAACCTATGTTTAACTGAAAAATGGTTAATACTATGCAAACCACACTTAGCAACTTTAAAACACCAAAACAGAAATAGTAAACAACTGCAGGCATAAATGGAAATCGTTGTTAGTGAACACACCCAAAACAAAAACCTGAAAGCCCCCAAAAAAACACGTGCAGCCAACCCACACGTGCAAACAACCGCAAACGGGAGCCCACACGCTATATACTATCGGCGGTGGGCAAACCAAAAACCATCCTGGTGACAGCGCAACACGCTTGGAACAAATTTGTAGATAATTTTAATATTCCTCTTTTAACTTGTTTTAACTAATGTTGCTCCCCAAGTGGTTGAGCGCTTAAAAAATTGTTTTAGGCATTTTAAATATACTGATCAAAATATCTATCTATCTATCTATCTATCTATCTATCTATCTGTCTGTCTGTCTGTCTGTCTGTCTGTCTGTCTGTCTGTCTGTCTGTCTGTCTGTCTGTCTGTCTGTCTGTCTATCTATCTATCTATGTTTAAAATTAAAGAGTTAAAACGAAGTCTAAAATCATCTACAGCGCTGTTTCAAGCTGGGCTGTCCCCAAGGGGTTGAGCATTTTAATAACCGTTTTAGGCTTAACAGCTACACTTTTATATATATATATATATATATATATATATATATATATATATATATATATATATATATATATATATATATATAAGTATAAATGGCTACTTATGGCAACCACTGTAAAAGGGGATGTTAAGGTTACCACATCTATATCTGTTAATTTTTAAATGATACTAAATCAAATTAGCTCATTATGTTCTGTATACTTTGAACTCTGAAGTTGTAAAGAAATAAATGTGAAAAGATGAAAAATGACAGATATACATTTTTACCTGGTTACCCTAAGGTTTCTTAGTGTTTGTTGGGTCTTAGGACAACCAGCAAATTTGTTAAAACTTTCCAAGCAAATTGAAAGGAGGTACGAAAGGAATGATCGGATTTGGCCCAGATTTGGGTCTCGTTCAATGCTCGCTTTCTCAAGCGACGATTGAATTCTAAAAATAGCTTGAGTGTGCGTATATCTGGCAAGATCGACGGTTTACAGAAAAGACTTACAAAGCCCTTTTGTTCTGTTTTTCAAAATAGTTAATGTGATGAAAGAAGTTCATGTGTAACTTTTTTTCAAAACAACCCCCTTTGAAAAAAATATATTTGACCAAATAGGCTGGTAGCCATAAAACTCTTATTGCAGTGGTTGCCCAAAGGTGAAGATCATTAAAACGATATTACTTTCCAACGGCTTATTGGAAAAAAGCCAAAATGTACCCAGACAAACTTAAGACAATGAATCCCCGATAGCGTATTGAAATAAGGCTGTATGCACGATTCCCTTCTCGTAGCAGGCCAAAACCTTAGGACGACAAATCGCGGTTGTCCTAAGTGCAAAGTAATATAAAAACGGGTTTTATGTCAACCATTGTTCATCCTAAATACCCTTTAAGATATATATATATATAATATATATATATATATATATATATATATATATATATATATATATATATATATATATATATATATATATATATATACAATAAACTAATGCATTCCAAGTTTATTAGTTTATTGTAATTTAGTCCCTTGCAGATTCATTCCAAGAACTGGCCCTCAGCACTTGTGTCTTAAGAGGTTATTATTTTTATATTTTCTACTTTTCACAAGAAAATGTAGCTTGTTGTTTTGCTCTTTCATGATTTTCTTTTGCTTCTTAGATGGCACCTTTGGTTGGGTTTTTGAAAGCTCAACAAACATACTACGGTATTGCACACCAGCGTTTTCTGGGATAGCAGAGGAGTTAAGTTACCACTTTCCACGGTCACAGAGGAGAAACAATCAGGTTTCGAAATATCGGTATCTGACCAGGAGTTACATGTTAGTGAGTTTCCTCCCCATTGGAGTTTGTCTCCCCGTTGGAGACTGTAAGCTTGCTGAAGGCTCATTTTGAGAAGCATTTATTATTCCCATTCACCCACTCAAGCACATACTGCTTGTTAGGCAGAATTATCTTCCACTGCAGATATGTATGCTTATCTCCCCCTGTTTCTTCAATCTAAGACATAAGAGCAAACTTTGTTTATAATTGAATATTTCTTGCAGTCATTGCAACACTAAGGTGCTCTGTACGTTGCTGGAATGGTGCTCGGTACTTATCCTTGGAATTTGTTAGTTTATTGTATTTTAGTCCCTTGCGGATTCATTCAAAGAACTGGCCCTCAGCACTTGTGTCTTAAGAGGTTATTATTTAATATTTTCTACTTTTCACAAGAAAATGTAGCTTGTTTTGCTCATTCATGATTTTCTTTTGCTTCTTAGATGGCACCTTTGGGTGGGTTTTTGAAAACTCAACAAACATACTACGGTATTGCACACCAGCCTTTTTCTGGGATAGTATTCTTCTTAAAACCGAAAAGGCAGAGGAGTTAGGTTACCACTTTCTGCGGCCACTGAGGAGAAACAATCAGGTTTCAAAATATCGGTATCTGACAAGGAGCTACATGTTAGTGAGTTTCCGCCCCATTGGAGTTTTTCTCCCCATTGGAGACTATAAGCTTGCTGAAGGCTCATTTTTATTATTCCCATTTACCCACTCAAGCACATACTGCTAGTTAGGCAGAATTATCTACTACTGCAGATATGTATGCTTATCTCTCCCTATTTCATTAATCTAAGACATAGGAGCAAGCTTTGTTTATAACTGAATATATATATATATATATATATATATATATATATATATATATATATATATATATATATATTATATGCCATTTCTTGTACACACACTTACCCTACTCTATCGTGGTTTGATTCCATAATAGCTTCTTAAGTCACCTATACCCCCGCCTCTCGCGTCCCCTCTTCTCATCCTTTCCGTGCCTCCACCTTTCATTGTATTGTATGTCATTTTCTTCCATCTTATTTTCTTTATGTATTGGTTTCTTTGATTATGTGCGTGTGTGTGTGTGTGTGTGTGTGTGTGTGTGTGTGTGTGTGTGTGTGTGTTTGTTGACGTCGTCGTCGTCATTGTTGTTGTGCGTAAGGGCAAAAAATACTTGGTGGAATATGTTTAAAGAAATTATGTTGAATGCCTTGATTTGCTTTATTGCGTATTTTACATCTGAAGATGTTCAGTTGGGGAAACCTTGAAATTTGTCACATTAGTCTTGCTGTTAATGATCACTAACTTAAAAAGAAAAATCTTCACACACACACACACACACACAGAGAGAGAGAGAGAGAGAGAGAGAGGAGAGGAGAGAGAGAGAGAGAGAGAGAGAGAGAGAGAGAGAGAGAGAGAGAGAGAGAGAGAGAGAGAGAGAGAGAGAGAGAGAGAGAGAGTATGGAATGGTAAAGGTGGTGGGGTGGGGTCGATAAGAACAAAAGTAAAACCAGTGTATGAATGACAGGCCACGCTACAGGTTTGTTCCCATTTCGTCTTTAATAAGCGCAGGAGAATCTCCGAAAATTTGTGTGTACAAATATAGGATAGCGTACCATAAAAAGACATAGCTCAAACATTATGCAAATAAATCACTGGACTTAATATTAGATTCCAACACCAGTCATAGATATTGTAGATAATCTTTAAAAAAAAATAAAAGAAAAGAAACGAAACATACAAATCAAACCCCTAGATACCAACAATGGTCACACACAGACAACTTACAAATGCGATCGCGAAAACGAAAACACATATACAGACATTAGCGACTGTCAAAAGATGCCTTGTGCAGCGTTATCAAACAGACTATGGTTGCAAACTTTGTTTTATATAATCTACCCTATGTAGGCGGAATGTGCCCATAACAATATACTCTACCCAGGCGTCATTCCCCCTGTTACCATCTACCCCGTACAAACTGGACTTACCCCTTAATGATTTACTCTTTCAGGTCGGATTTTCCACGAACATATTACCCTTGCAGGTTGCATTTGCCCCGCATGATGAATGTCACTGCAGTTTGGATTTGCGCGACATAATTTTCCTGATCCAAGTTGGATCTGCCCCACATATTCTACTCCCTGCAAGTGAACGTACCCCAGTAATCTTCCCCATGCCCGGTAAATTTGCAGTAATAAGTGAATCCGTACAGACTGGATTTGTGCCAAAGAACATGATGGTTTTGCCCCGGTGATCTGCCTCACGCAAGTTGGACTTGCCCCCAAGTATTAAACTCGTGATGAATTTTTCGCCATGATAGCCTATGCTGGCTGAATTTGTAACAATGACCAGTTCCATACTCGCTAAATTTGCCAATATGATCTACCCTACTGCAGATCGCCACAAGGATGCATTTTCCCTTAGTAAGCTCCCAAGCTCCCCTGAAAAGTAATTTTTGCCCCAGTAATCTGCTTCGTGCAGTTAGATT
Organism: Conus ventricosus; assembly: GCA_018398815.1. Lineage (NCBI taxonomy): Eukaryota > Metazoa > Mollusca > Gastropoda > Neogastropoda > Conidae > Conus > Conus ventricosus. Next base: position 44,248,239 of record CM031623.1, read on the forward strand.
TGAGCCCGATATTTTATAACCTATGCAGGGTGGATTTGCGCGCGAAATCTACCCCATCTAGACTTAATTTACTCCAGTAATCTACCTGATGCATGATCGGTTTGCTCCAGTAGCCTGTCCCATACAGGTTGGATTTGCTCATGAAACCTACACCATGCAGGTTGGAATCGTCCCTGATCATTTAATCCATGCGAGCTGGATTTGCTCTCCAACATGTATTCAAGCAAAGCTTAATTTTCCCCAAACAATCTACCCATGGAGATCGGATTATCCCTCACATACCCTGGTCAATTCCGGATGGATTTGTTCAAAACGATCTGCATTGCACAGTATCGATTTACTTCTAATATTTTTCGACATACAGGAATGATTTGCCCGTATAGACTAGCCAACGTGATATGAGTTAACCCAATCAATCGACCCCACACAGGGGTCGATTTGACTCCAATAATCCATGCAGGTCAGATCTGCACCCAGTGATCTTGGTAATGCAAGTGAGACAGCGAACGTTTGATATATGGGACTTCGAAAGTACTCATATGACAATAAAAAACACGATACATAATGAGACTAGTTCAGGATGTACATGACTTGATTAGGTAGTCATGCTGATGGTAGACGATTAGAATGTGGACGGTTTTCAAATAAATGCTGTGTGCAACCGTGTCAGTAGATGCTGATAGTAACCACATTATAACTACAAGTAAATCAGCCTATCGAATAGATGATTTCAAATCAAGCGGAAAACTGCTTTCGAATATCCCACGGTGGTTAGCCTATCAAGTGGATAAGTGAAACTTCATTACCAAATAAATACCTAAACAAATCCAGGTGATCAGAGAAAAGTCTACATGTCGGAAGATAACTGCACTATCAACAATGCTACTCTAACAATCATGCAATGAGCTATAAAATTAAAAAGAAAAAATCTATGTGGGGTTAATACATTCCAAACGCATCATCTCTAACTAAGCTCATTAAACTTATAAAATTAGCCTTAACGACAATACAACCAAAGAAAGAAAGAAGCCCGAAATTGTGCAAAGCTTAAGTATAGAATTATACAATGCATGCTACAGTTGCAACACAGATTGCTTTTCTTCTGATGCATAAATAATGTTGTTTTTTTTTCTTTTATTTTTCAATAGATTGAAGGTTTTCCATTTTGTGTGCTTACGCGAACGTGATTAAGACAGAATTCGTTAATTCATTGATCTATTTATTTGTTTTCATCCGTGTTTCTTTTTATTCTCAATGTAAACCATCCATAAATTTCCTTCTGGGAGAACAAAATATCATGCTTCCTTACAACGACAAACTCCTCGCTTGCCATAAAAAAAAGCCTTTAAGTTTGAAGGCCACTTTGCAATCAGTATTCTATAAACTTAGTCATTTAATGGACCCATGGTTTTTTATGCTTGGTAAAGATTTAAAAAATAAACCGTTTGCAGTAAAGAGTTAAAAAAAAATAAATCGTTTGCAGTATGCTTATTCAATTTTTCTAGTTTTTACTATTCAGTCTTCTACGAATGTTTTTTTTTTCCAACCACTATTCTATGAATGTTTCATTTCTTTTAATATGCACATATACAACCATACCTAGCTATCCATAATTAAAGATAATTCATTAAGCAGGCAGTCCTCTATGTAAAAAAAGAGTTGCACACACTACAATCTACAAGCCCACGGCGTTCTAATCGCAGTTCGAATGTTCACGTTGCAGCCTTTACATGCTTTTGTGTACCGTTGCGTCCAAGGAAAACAAAATTAAGAGCTGCTAATGCATTGTAGAATTCCGTTCATGGCCGACAAAAGGCCTGGATGCAAGAGGCCATGGTATCGGGACCCAGCGACACACAATCTTTAACAGCCGCCCGCTTCCCAGCTTTAGTGCAATCTTGAAAGGCTTGGATGGGAGCCGCACAGTTTGCACTGAAAAGAACAGGCCAAAATGAAAACAAAAAATAATAATAAAAAAATCAAATGGAAATTAATAAGCAAACAACCAGCCAAACAAACAATGAATTACGAGATAAATCAATAGATTTCAAATAAACAAAGAGACAGATTAGTAAAATAAAATAAAACAACGCACAGACAGCAGTAGCAGTTGCAGCAAGAAGAAGAAGAAGAAGAAGAAGAAGAAGAAGAAGAAGAAGAAGAAAACTAGAACCACATTACCACTACCACCACCACCACTAACAACAACTACAACTCCGTTTCAGTGCACTAGGTACACACGACCCTAAGCTGAGGGGATAAAGTTCTGGGCTGATCCCAGACGTGGATCGTGGTTAACAGAGGCTCTAGACTCCTTCGTTAACAGAAACGACGACGACAAGAACAGCAACAACAGCAAGAACAACAACAACAACAACAGCAACAACAGAAACAACAGCAACAACAACAACAACAGCAACAACAGAAACAACAACAGAAACAACAACAGCAACAACAACAGCAACAACAGAAACAACAGCAGCAACAACAACAACAGCAACAACAACAACAACAACAACACACACAGACACACAGACACACAGACACAGACACACAGACACACACACACACACACACACACACACACACACACACACACACACACACACAAAACAAAACTGTATTACGCCAACACCTAGTAAAACTGGATGGAGAGATGGAACACGGCAAAAAGAACGAAGACATAATGTGACGCATCATGAAATGAATCACCTGGTCGCTTCACAGAATTTGCAGCCAGCAGCCAAAAAAAGTGGTAGGGGTATCAGGGGTCGATTTGTGGATATCTGTTGAAATGGGTACTACACTATTTCATGCACATACAACGTTCTATGACTTCATGATGTTTTCATTCTTTCTGCATTGAGAATGTTACTGGAAGAAAACAAAACTCACACGTTAATTCTGTACTCAAGTGGAAAAAAAAAAAAAAATTCTTATTTGGATGCAATTTTTTTTCACGGAAATGTCTTTTTTATGGAAATGATATGTGTATGCAGTGTTAAACGTGCAGGTTCGATGCAAGAAAAACAATGTTGAATTGTGGTTTGTGATTCCGGTTTTGTTTTGATTTCACACAAGTGTGTCAGATGATATTTCACGAAGTAAACATCTGATTTCAGCACAGTTTTAACCACTAGAATGAGCAGTAACAAAACATTAAATAGAGGTTTTTTTAATCTAAAACAAAATAATCCGGAGGAGACACGTGATTCGTTTGGTTATGAGAAATCACATTCATTAATTGTTGGTGTGTATTTCTGGAGAGATCAAATTCAATTAAATTTGGTGCGCATTTTGTGGTGCGCATTTGTGATGAGAGATCGCATTGAATTAATGTTGTGTGTATTTGTAGTGAGATATTTTCAATTAATGTTGGTGTGGATGTGTAACGACAGATCACATTCAAGCATTGTTAGTGCAGATTTGTGAGAAGAGTTCACATTCAAATAAGGTTGGTTCGCATCTGTCTTGAGAGATTATATTCAATTAATACGCATGTAATTAATGCTGGTGCTCATTTGTGGGGTAAGATCACATTCAATCGTTAGTATCGAGAGATCACATTCAATCAGTGTTGGTGCACATTAGTGTTGAGAGATCATATTCAACTAACGAAGTGCGCATTTGTGGTAAGCGGTCACATTCAGTTAATGTTGGTACGCATTTGTGGCTGGAAATCACATTTAATTAATGTTGTTGTGTATTTGTAGTGAGAGATCACGTTTGACTAATGTTGATGTGCATTTGTGGTGAAACACCACATTCAACTAATGCTGGCGTGGATTTGTGATGAGAGTTCACATTCAATTCAAATTGTCGCTGACTGGTTGTGAGGGATCATATTTAATTCAAGTTAGCGCGGGAATGTCACAAAGATGCCTATACCTATGCCCTGTACCTATTACAAGGTAAGCTACATATTAGAAATATGTCCTACACCTAACACAAGTATACCTATTAATTGTACCACGTCTACAATCTGTTGCACGGCAACCTAAACACCGTAGCGTGTCCCACACAGTCACAAGGATGCCTATTCACTGTACCATGACCACCACCTGTCAACAGGTTTATCTCCCTGTAATACGTCCTTCATACTCACTCATTCTGCTCCACGTTCTGATCAAGAAAGGCGTACAGGATTTTTTGCTGGCTATTCTTCAGTTTTTGGAAGGATTTCTCGAATGCCTTGTCACGTCGGCCAGAGCATAAGGTGTTGGGGAATCTGACTCTTTTGTTAATCGACACCTTACGTGCTCTTGCCTGGAAAATAGGTACGTCAAGTGATGGTGGCATGCTAAGCTCATCTCGAGAATACGCTTTAGTTAAGAAACGAAATTCAAAGCCTTTTAACTCTGACCAACTTACAGACCCATTCATTATTCCAGTATGCCTAACATAGCATCAGTAACTACCTCGTCTGGTTGGGTACATGCAAAATATATCGAAACAACACAATCTAAACAAATGGTTGAAGTGGATAACAATAACAATTAATACAGTGGGCATTCATCGCCAATGAGAAGCCAGTTACTCTGCGCGCGCGCACATAGATAGATGGATAGATAGCTAGACAGACGGACGGATAGATAACAAATAACTAGAGACAAACAGATAGTGGGATGATTAAGTGCACACTTCATCACTATAAGAATGTCACGGCAAAGATCTTTTAAAAAGCTTAAAAAGTGTGTGTGTGTGGGGGGGGGGGGGGGGGGGGGGGGGGTGAGGGGGTGGTGGAGAGAGGAGGATAACAAGAGAGAGAGAAAATGGAAACGAAAAAAAGGTCTTAGATATGAATATATATATATATATATATATATATATATATATACACTTTGTTTTCGTTCACAGCACATAGGTACCACGGTACTCTGTTTTGATAACAGAACCATTCATTTTTTCCTCTACTTTTGATCTTCAGAATATTTGTGCATCATTTATGCATATCAGGCATAGCTATGCCTATCATATATGTGTGAAAATCTCCGCGCACTGTCTTCTTTGTGCGCACATGTAAGCTGTCACATTAGCTTAATACCCTGTGTGGGGAAAAATATCATTCCACAGCATACCATGATCAAGAGGCTAGGTGGTGTCCTCAGGGATGGACTCTCGGGCAGGAAGGTGAGAACTGGAGCGTATCCATTCTTTCTTGTCTTAATGGAGAGGGAGGCGTGTCCACTGTCGCTGTCAGTGAGCAGGTATTTCATGTAACCTCCATCGTCTTTGATAGCCCAGGCGTCTTCTGGCGTCTGTTATACGACACAACGAAGACAAACTTAAAGCTGGTCCTGCCATACAAATTGGGAAGAAATTGTGTGACCCGGTTATCATCCTGATATTGTAAGTTGTGTGGCAGTGGATTGTGGAACTTCAGTGTCACAACTTGTTTCTGAGAATGAACGTTGTTGCTGTCAAGTGTAGAGCACATCCCCGTCATGCAAAGCCATTCAGCTTTCATTTATAACATCCTTTGGAAGTCTCAAGATGAACACTAGGTCCCCATTTTCAGCCCATGATCACAGAGGTGACCGGTTGCAATACAAATACAGTGATTACAGTTTTACACAGCTCACAAAGGCATCCAAGTGGAAACTTTGGGTTCAACCTTACCTTGGTGAGTAGAGCGGCAATAACAGTTTATCATAAGGAAAGTCGTTTTTGTTGTGGCGACTAATAACGTCCTTTTAGTGGAAGTTTACTGAGAAAAAAAAATAGTTTACTCCCCACACTACTTTAACAGTGTACAATTGCTTGGATTTCTCCCCTTTTCTATGCACCTGCTTCCATTGTTTTACTGTCTGTAGACAGCATGTCTCGCACGATTGCTAAGCAAGTGGCTACATCCACTAAGCTTAACCCAAAAGACCTTGAGGAGTATTGCAACTATCCTTACGGGTACACAGTTGTTTCTGATGGTAGGTGGCAGATACCTGGAGAGAGACAGAGAGTATAGTCAACAGGAGGAGAAAGGTAAGGGGAGGAGTGTAGGGCATTATGGCACAGGTAGCTAACAGACTTCCCAATGCAGTGAATTGGGTTTGTCGGTTTCAAACGGAGTTGTCCTCACCTCACGCTGGAGAAGCCTCGGTTCCACCCGCCGAACAACGGTGAACTTTTGATGCAGTAGCTCATAAGTGTTGTTTCACAGATGACAGTCATATTTCGAATCAAGCTGACTCGTAGACAGGTCAAGTCTAGGATGCACTAAATTAAGCACTAACATGGTTGACAAATTCTGTTACTAGGAACCAAGATCTATTTCAGAGACCTACAACCTTCTGTTGGTGCCCTTTGCATTGCAGATTTGTCTTTTCCAACATTGTCCATTATAATAAGTTTAGTAAATTCGACAAAAATGCATGCAAGATACAGAATCACATCAGAAATAGTTCAAAACATTTATTGGATATGCGCCATTAAAAGGTTACGTTTACTTACTATTACATAGATTAGCAAGAAGCTCTAAGGCATTCAGAGTAACTTGAAAAGACACAAAGCGCTTAAGTAACAACACACACACACACACACACACACACACACACACACACACACACACACACACACACACACACACACACACACGCGCGCGCACAAACACTAATGCGTGTATGCTGAAAAAAACTGGTTACATTAGTTTAATCGTACACTTGTGGATATTAACAAAAAAAATGTCGTTTCAAAGTAAAAAGAATTTATCCGAAATTTCTTTTTCTTGCTAGGAAAACATTTTTTCATTTGTAACAGTCTTTACAGTGTTCACATTTGTAACAGTGTTCACAGTGTTCACATTTGTAACAGTCTTTACAGTGTTCAAATTTGTAACAGTCTTTACAGTGTTCACATTTGTAACAGTGTTCACAGTGTTCACATTTGTAACAGTCTTTACCGTGTTCACATTTGTAACAGTGTTTACAGTGTTCGCCTTTTCTTTCTGGTACTTCTCTCCATTAACAAGAAAAAAGAAAACAAACGAAATTGCTCGTTTCTTTTACCAGCATTAAAAAAGAGCTTTTTCAATCACATCAACTTTTCTTTTAACAATATTCGGTACTGGAAACCCATGACATAGTCTTCACTGGAACAACCGAGTCCTGACTTCTTCCGTTTCTTGACCTTTATTTCAAATCTGCCTGACAGTAAATGTGAGTACCCATCTCCACTTTCCATATCAGAAAAGCTTTTACATCAAGTATTTAAATTAATGTTTTCCACCAGCAGATCATAATACTGTATGTCCCTCTCTTTACAATAAACAAATTTGTCAAGCTCTGTAATTGTCATAGCTGTTTTTTCTTCTTCTTCTTCTTCTTCTGCGCACACAGACTGATACTCCTGCGGACAATCCCTGTATAGACACGTAAAGATTAATCCTATAATACCCAACAAAGGGAGTGGAGCTTTGTGTGTATGACAGGTTTTTGTTTTGTTTGTTTGTTTGTTTGTTGTTTTTCCAGCCATTAAGGCAGCCATACTCTAACTTCGGGGAAGGTGCATGCTATGTGTAACACCAGTGTAACACCAGCGGCCAAAGTGGCCTTCTCTTCCGAAAGTTGGTGATGGGATTTTACGTGTGTGCAAGATGCTATACGTGCGTTCCCACACGGAACCTCGGTTTATAGTCTCATTCGAAGGACAGTATGGGAAATGGAGTCAGAACCAATGTTAACTCCGAGGGAAAAATCCCCCTGTACCAAAACGGCCCGGCAGAGATTCGAACCCGCAACCCCTGGATTACGAGTTCGTCGATCTGCCACTGAGCTATTCCGGCTCCCATTGCTGTTTTCATTTTTGCATTCTGCTCTTTCCTGACTGTATATTTTAATCGCCTGAATGCTACAACACGACGTACAATAGTTTACTGACATTTCTATTTTCCTTGCAGTTTCTTCATTAGCACACACACGCACACACACACACACACACACACCACACACACACACACACACACACACACACACACACACACACACACACACACACACACACACACATAGACACACAGCCATTTTCGTCCAGAAGAAAAACAATCTTTGAGGACCAAGCCTTAATCCAAAAATGTTTATTATTGTTATTATTGCTGTTGTTTTAAATCAGCGCGTAACTTGTTGATGAAAGGAATAGATTCTGCTGCAAACTCAATTCGACTGTTCAGCTCTACTTGCATGTTTAGTGCATCGTAAACTATAAATCCTTCTTTCGAAAATGGGTTATATTTAATGTTGGTGAATCTCTTAGACCCCATTGACTGATGCCGGTTCTTCATAAGGATGTAGTCCATCAGGCAGTCTTACTGACCGTTTGGGGAGTGCCATGTCCGTCGTTGAGATGCCTTGTGCTTACCAACAATGTTGGCAAGAACCAAGACACTGACACAGTCTGGCTGGCGTGGTACTCTAGCATTGGTGATCTTATTTACCATTGGGACCGCAGTCTTTTGGGGCGTCTGAACCAGCCTTGGTATTGCAGTCGCCTTGAACGACGAGGATTCATTTTTCTGTCAATCTTACAGATGACCTAATTGATGACCTTTTGAAGAACCCATGTAGGGCTGCTATCAGTGGGTTTGAAAAAATAACTGTAGGAGCCGATGTTGACATTGACAACAATCGTGTCACGATGAACTTTGCAGTTGGTTTGAAGAACACGAGATGGGTAAAAAAAAAAAGCACCTGTCTAAAATTCAATATTGACAAAGTGGAAAATAACTGGCATTACTGAACTAATCCAAGCGGCCATGGCAGGGATAGTTCACTACTACGTCTTTTAGAAGAAAACCTTCACGCGCCCAAGAACAGTATCCAGCGAGTAATAACTGAAACAGGATTAGAATACAAGATGGAAATCAAAATCATGGATCTCAAACACTATCTCGGAGATTTTGTATACCAGACGGACACTTACAGTGCTCAAGAAGACTGAAGGTGGAGGGGATGGGATGGGTGTGTGGGCTGCAATGCTGTCAACAAGAGAATTAGTGAAGAACTGAAGGGCGCAAAAGTATGCATGATGCCATTAACAGCAACAACAGCAACAACGATTAGACAACAACTACACATTAAAAGCTTTTCAGACTTAATGGAATTGACAAAACCAAACAAAGTCAAGTCATCATCTTTCAGGACAAAGACTGCAGGTGTCTCACACAGAAAGAAGACACAGAGTGGTGGATTAAATATTGCCCTGAACTCTACAACTAAAAGAACACAGGCAGCCCAGTTGTGTTAACTGGAGGATTTATCAAACAAGAAAGACTTTCCAATACTACGTGAAGAAGTCTTCACTGCAGGGAAATCGCCGAAACGTAGGAAAGCTGCAGGCATCAAAACGATCGATGAACTGTGGAAACGTGGTCGAGAGGCAATAACTGAGATCCCAACTGTCATCCGCAGCATGATCTGACACGCTGGACAGTGGCCCACGCCACAGACTCGGTCACTAATCGTCACTCTTCCAAAGAAAGAAAATCTCCAACACAGATGGAACTACCGCACTCTAAGACTGATCAATCATGCCAATTGTTGCTCAATAATTGCATTCCCCAAGCAGATACCATCATCGCTAAGGAAGAGGCTGGAATTTGCAAAGGCAGAAGTATCATTGAATAGATCTTTTAAACTCTGCACCCTTCGCAAAAAGAAATTTCCAGCACTAGAGGGAGTTCTACCTCGTCTCCATCATAGATTTCAAACAGGCGTTTGACAGTCAGCTCTTCCACGTCTTTATCATAGACATCAAACAGGCGTTTGACAGTCAGTTCTACTACGTCTTTATCATAGACTTCAAACAGGCGTTTGACAGTCAGCTCTACTACGTCTTTATCATAGACTTCAAACAGGCGTTTGACAGTCAGTTCTACTACGTCTTTATCATAGACTTCAAACAGGCGTTTGACAATCTCGCAGAGGGAACTTTGGGCCACCTTGAAGAGTCTAATCCACGCCATCCACATTTTAAAAAGAATGGTATTAGTTCCGCCAGACCATGCAGACAAACATATTACAGGACAAAACACAATGCATTTTGACCTCTTGCGTCTTCTTCCGGCAAAAATAGGCTACATTTAGGATAATGAAAACAAAGAACGAGCGACCACATACCTTCTCATATTCGGCGCAAAATGGGTATTGGATGAAAACGAGGCCATTAAGACATGGATCATGAGAGTTGAAATATACCAACAAGAGTGATAATAGTGGCGATGATGAAAATGTAAATAATAAGAGGAGGATTACTGTTATTTTTTTCCGCCTACCTCCCTCACTTTCCAACAATATTCCCTGAACACATGAACGATGCACTTGAAGATCATGATAGCACAGTCAGCATTTGAGGAAGATCCATCCCAAATCGTCCTCCGATACAAAGACGGAGATGAAGAAATTGCAATTCCAACAGGAAAATACTCCATCAACTTCCGAGCTGAGCGAGAAGCCCTCTGTGAGGCAGCCACAACAGTCTTGCAGAACTCCAAAAGAACAACGGGCAGGTGGTGGTCTTCTCTGACGCTCTCTCCGTGCTCCAAGCCCTCAAGAACTCCCGCTGCAAAGAACAGAACCATCTCACTTCAGCCCTTGTTGCCCTGAGTGCCAGAGTGGAGAAAGTGGTGATACAATGGGTACCAGCACACTGTGGCATCAGAGGCAATGAAAAAGCGGACATTCTGGCAAAAGACGGTGCACAGAAGGAGCAGGCCAACAACCTGGTGCCATACGATGAAATTAGGACAATCATCAAGGCACAACAAGGAATAAAATGGCGCCTCCTGCATCCCAAATACAACCCAGAAGACACATACAATTTGCTGGGACGACGGGAACAGGTCAAGATCTTCCGCCTGAGGACTGGACACAATCGCCTGCTCCACCACATGCACACAAAATTTGGCATTGGACAGAGTGGAGAGTGCCCTTGTGGTGAGGGACCAATGACAACTGACCACATCCTTCAAGTCTGCACGACGTATGCAGCATCCAGGAGAAAGTACTGGCCAACACCGACAGCAGTGGAAGCCAAGCTGTACGGCACCCTGGAGGAACTGCGACGGACGGCAGCCTTCATCGAGGATACCGGGCTGCTCATCTAACGGGATGGCGAACGAGTAAGAAGAAGAAGATCCCAAATCGTCAGCTTGCAGATGACATGGATAGGCTGGGAGGCAGCAAACAAGAGCCCGCCATGCATGTTGAATGACTTTGGATGAGACATCAACAAGACATGTCACAGAAACCAGCGCTGAGAAGACCAAACTGATGGCTAATTTCTACACCGCCATCAGTACTCATATCACCGTCTAAGGTCAAAAGCTAGAAGCTGTTTAACAGCTCACTCACCTGAAATCCATCATTAACAGTAAGGGAACCTAACCAGAAATCCCCATCAAAGCCAGCAAAGACATCTACAGCACTCGTAATACTTACAACGGATGTGGAGGAGGATGACTGCCTTTGTGAGAAGAGACTGGCTTGCCTTGGTGAGAAGGGAATGACTATCTTGTTTGGATGAAAAGAGAATGACTAGCTTTTTGGATGAGAAGACAGTGACTATCTTGTTTGGATGAGAAGACAGTAACTATCTTGCTTAATTGAGAAGAGAATGACTATTTATTGATGAGAAGATAGTAACTATCTTGTTTGGATGAGAAGAGAATGGCTATCTTTTTGGATGAGAAGACAGTAATTATCTTGTGTAGATGAGAAGACAGTGACTATTGTGTTTGGATGAGAAGACGGTGACTATCTTGTCTGGAAGAGAATAGACTAACTTTTTTAACATGCCGAAAACAAAAAAGTGATATCCACTCTCTTCGCACAAAGGTAAGAACGTAATCCTCGTTTCTTTGCCTTTATAAACAGAGAATGACCTTTTCATCTTCTTGAGAAGAGAATGGATATCACATCTCAGTCACATGAATCCAGTTCCATGAACAATGGTTCCACGCGGCCTCTTGCAACGGTCAGCATCACTACTTCTTTCCCATACTTGATTTATGGTGTCCATGACTTCTGAGCTGAAAAGGACTGGGAGACCATGGACTGCCAGATGCCTGGATCCCTTCCACGGCCAGCTATAGGACTCAGAAGGATGCAGACGGACTGTAACATGTTGATGGTGACTGGACTGCGGGAGTTCCACGACAGATGAATCACTCTGTGACCAAACTGCTTCAAAAATCCCCTCTTGGCTTTTCTGTCGAAGCTTACTTTTCAACTTTCTCAACTTGCGTAGAGATACAGAACAGTGGAGTTATTCATCTAAATTCCAGTCTTGGTTCACTGGCACATACACACCACACCCACACCCACACTCACCCCATCCCCACACACACGCACGCACGCACGCACGCACGCATGTACACTGCAGGACCTTCATGTCATCAATGACCAATCACAAAACTGGGCATTTAGAATGTTCTATTTTTCAAACAGAAATGTTTTTCTTCTTGTTGTTATTTGATTGTTGTTAACTGATAAGGAGATACTCGCCACATTTAAGCAGATTTAGTTCAATAAGCGACAAAAGGAAGCAATGTCAGTCACTATGTGATTGATACTAAAGATGAGAACATGTCCGCAAGTTAGCGTGTACTCACGTCAGTTATTTGCCGTGTGGTTACATTTAACCTGCTGATTTGGGGTAGCGGCTGCTTTTTTGTGATTCCTTGAGCTTCGACGAACACTTCAGAAAGCTCCCCTCCCTTGTATGCAACGAACACATCCAGTTTCAGTTTGAGTTTCCTGAGAAGGAATAAAAAGAAAACGTTAACGTTGAATATGATTTTACACAACACAACACAACACACACACACACACACACACACACACACACACACACACACACACACACACACATACTCACCAACACACACACACACTCGCCAACACACACACACACACACACACGTACACACACACACACACACACACACACACACACACACACACACACACACACACACACACACACACACACACACACACTCACCAACACATACACACACACACATACATACACACACACACACACACACACACACACACACACCACCGCGCGCGCGCGCGCGCGCGCGCGCGCGCTCTGAAAGAAGCCGCTCGGTCAAAACGTCGTGTTCGTTATATTTTTGTTTCATTCTTCTGGCATTCCACTAACTCTACTAAAATCATGATACCACATTCAGTTTATTTTCCCTTTATTTTTTGTTATTGATTTGCGGGACTGTGTGCCCCAGCCAGCCCCTTCTAGCGTGGCGTTGCCTACGGGCTCAAGGAGAAACATATCTACAGCATTTTCAAACTGAATCTGCTCGATGGAGGCATATATCAGAGTGTGTCCAAATGCCCTGAGCTGCACTGCATGTGTTTTTGTCTCTGAGGCCTGGATGGCTGATTGTATAAGGAAAAGAAGCAAAGAGTACAGCCTTGCCTTGCAATATCGTCATGAAATGGAACCACACCGTATTTTCTTGATCGTTCTTACGCCCAACAACCATTATGTAAAAAGAGACATTTACAGGCCAAATTTACTAATCCTATCCATTTCTTTAGATTTTAATTCCTGTCCATGTATTTGAATTCGTGTCACGGTCATCGTGTTCATGTCATGGACATGGTATGACGCTTTTCACGTTGCCTATTTTCGTAAATATAATGCTTCAACAAAATTGATATGTGGCGAAAGAAACAAATGAAGACATCATATTTTGTTTGAAGGTGTGCCCCCTAGGACATACCCACCATGTTTATCAGGCATGTAGCTGATGTCTTTTTCTGATTCTGAATTTGTTTCTACAGTTACCTCTTGTTTGATACATAGTCCGGTGAGGTATTTACTTTAATTTATATCATATTGCCTGTCTTACTGTGATTATATGTACACATCTGAAAACACATACTTACATGTACGCACGCACATACCCATGCTCGCAGGTGAGCACTTACATTTTCTCTCTCTCCTCTCTCTCTCTCTCTCTCTCTCTCTCTCTCTCTCTCTCTCTCTCTCTCTCTCTTCTCTAATGTCACACAATTTTGTGAAAATATGTCAAATGAAAGTACTGCCACAACTACGCTGTTCAGGTGAACACTCGCTTACGCTGGTCAGACTTTCAGACAATTGTAAGGTGTAAGCACGCGGCTTTCTGAGTATGTTAGACCAGAGCAGGTTGTGGCGATGCATAGGGAAATCGGAATGAGTGGCCCAGGAGTAATGGCACTGATAAACCTGGGACAGCAGGGGAAAAAAGGTTACACTTCCGATCGACCATGTTGGTAGGCATGTCAATATATGAGAAAAGAGAGTCACAGACCGGCAAAAGTCACAGCACGCCATCATAGAAGTACAGCGTCCTTCGATGCAATGTCTTACTTTTTGACTACATATCTGTCCAGGGTAGCTGCCTTGAACCGACAACTGTAGTGGAAAGAACCCTGTTAACCGCCGAAAGTATCCACCTGTCCAGTGGTGAGTCTGCAGGTTTTTTTTCCCCTCTCCTTCAAAACATTCAAAATAATAGCATTTTATACATCTCTCTCTCTCTCTCTCTCTCTCTCTCTCTCTCTCTCTCTCTCTCTCTCTCTCTATATATATATATATATATATATATATATATATATATACAACAAACTAATAAATTCCAAGGATAAGTACAGAGCACCATTCTAGCAACTTACAGAGCTGTTTGGTGTTGCAATGACTGCAAGAAATATTAAATTATAAACAAAGCTTGCTCTTATGTCTTAGATTAAAGAAATAGGGGGAGATAAGCATTCGGATCTGCAGTGGTAGATAATTCTGCCAAACTAACAGTATGTGCTTGAGTGGGTGAATGGGGAAAAATAAAATAAATGCTTCTCAAAATGAGCCTTCAGCAAGCTTATAGTCTCCAAGGGGGAGACAACCTCCAATATGGAGGAAACTCACTAATATATAACTCCAGGTCAGATACCGATATTTCGAAACCTGATTGTTTCTCCTCAGTGACCGCGGAAAGTGGTAATTTGACTCCTCTGCCTTTTCTGTTTTACGAAGAATGCAATCTCAGAAAAGGCTGATGTGCAATACCGTAGTATGTTTGTTGAGTTTTCAAAAAACCAACCAAAGGTGCCACCTAAGAAGCAAAAGAAAATCATGAAAGAGCAAAACAAGCTACATTTTCTTGTGAAAAATAGAAAATAAAAAAGATAACCTCTTAAGACACAAGTGCTGAGGGTCAGTTCTTGGAATGAATTCGCAAGGGACTAAAATACAACAAACTAATAAATTCCAAGGATAAGTACCGAGCACCATTCCAGCAACTTACAGAGCAGCTTGGTGTTGCAATGACTGCAAGAAATATTAAATTATAAACAAAGCTTGGTCTTATGTCTTAGATTGAAGAAATAGGGGGAGATAAGCATTCATATCTGCAGTGGTAGATAATTCTGCCTAACTAACAGCATGTGCTTGAGTGGGTGAATGGGGAAAATAAATAAATGCCTCCTGGTAGTGCCTCCTGGTATTTGGAAAGCAATTAACATATTAACTATAAACATATGTCAAAAAGTCAACAAATGAGCTCAGACATATCTGTAGATCAACTAAATAATCATTTTGCAACCATAGCAGATAGAATCATATTAAATGATAAATCTAGTGAAAATGATCTCAGTTATTTAGAACAATACATCCATTCTAAGGATATTCGTGTTCCATTTAGTCTGAAACCATGACCGTTTTAGATGTTAGTAAAGCCTTGTCTACTTCAACCCAATCAAATACTCGTGATTTAGATGGTATCGAGACAAAAATACTTAAGTTGTCATGTCCTGTTATCACAGATACTTTGACATACTTATACAATTTATGCATAGATAAACAAACTTTCCCTCTAAATTTAAGGAAGCTAAAGTTATTCCTCTGTATAAAACCGGCGATTCTTCAAACCCATCAAATTACAGACCGATATCCATTTTATCAGCCATAGCAAAACCGATCGAAAAACACATGCATAAGTCTCTGTATTCTTATTTTGCTGATAAAAAACTTCTCCATGAAAGTCAGTCGGGCTTTCGAAAACATCATTCTTGCCACACAGCCCTCATACAGCTTATGGACAGTCTTCTTTGCAGCATAAACGAGAATAAATTTGCAGGTATTCTCTTCATAGACTTTGAAAAAGCGTTTGATGTCATCAGCCATTCTTTGTTGTGCCGTAAACTTGAACTTTACAAACTGACTCCAGAATTCATAAATCTTATTTCACTCTTTTTTATGTGACCGAAAACAATTAGTAGCTGTAACTGACAAATTGTTCAACATTTATGCCTGTCAAATATGGTGTTCCACAAGGCTCTGTGTTAGGACCTCTTTTGTTTACTATTTACGTTAATGATTTGCCTTGTTTTGTTAAATGTAAATGTGAAATGTTTGCAGATGATACATCTCCTCACGAAAATGACTCTGATGCCTATGAATTAACAATTAAGCTTCAAGGAGATATCGATAAACTTACTGAATGGACACAACTAAACCATATGTCCTTAAATTCTATTAAAACAAAGTGCATGTACGTGTCTACAAGACAAAAACGACAAAAAATGAAATCAAATTTTCAGCCTTTACTCATATCCAACAACAAAGTTGAGGAAGTCAGTTCACACAAAACACTAGGTGTCATTATTGACAAAGATTTATCTTGGACTGAACATATAACATTCTTAGCAAAACGCCTTTCCAAAAAAATATTTCAGTTGTCTCGGATAAAAAATTTCCTCGATGGCCACTCTCGAAAACTTTTTTTCTGTGCACATATTTTGTCATTAATTGATTATGCATCAACCCTTTGGGACAACTGTAGTAAACATAATTTTGAAATTAATTCATCGTCTGTACAAACGAGCATTGAAATTAGTATTGTTAAAATCGAGCTCCCTAACTGATGATGATTACAAACAACTCAAAATATTAACCTTCCCAGACAGACTCTTTTTCAATAAGGCCCTTTGTATGCATAACGTTATTAATGGAACAGCTCCCCAAAAGATTACAGAAACATTCAGAGTCAATTGCCATAGACATAATCATTTATTGTCCATTCCTAGACCACGCAACAATTTATACAAATCCAGTTTTGTATATTCAGGTGGAAATCTGTGGAATAAAAACCCTTAAAAAATATAAAAAACAAAAACACATTAAAGAAAAAAATGAAAGATTATCTCATGAATTCTTAACCGTTAACCACATATCATACTGAAAACTGTCCATCCTGTGCAGAAAAGAAATACATTAGTAAAGATACACACTTCGTGAATGTAACCATGGGGGCGGCAATGAGCATTGATACCTTTTACGTGAATGGAAGTGAGTGGGGAAAAGGGGAGGAGAGGGGAGGGGGTAAGACGGTATGTTTACATTTCTTTTGATGAAAGGCATTGTACACGATTTGATTTTTGTTGTTGTTGTTGTGGTGGTGGTGGTTGTTGTTTTTCATAGATGGCTTGATGTAAAAAAAAGCAGATATGCTGCTTATTCAATGTTTCCATCTCTAAATAAAATTTTGACTTTGACTTGACTTTGACACACACACACACACACACACACACACACACACACACACACACACACACACACACACACACACACACACACACACAATTGCACAATTTTTAACTGCTGACAATGCTTAGGTCATTAAACAGCAGAACTGACTACCCAGACAGTTGGACATCTTTTGACCTTCTTTGCATCGTTAAATGGATCCTCAGGGATAGGCTCAAAGAAGTTCCCCTACATTTTGTACTGATTATTTAAATATTGTATTTTTGTTAGCGACTTATTTCCTTACCACTTTTTTGTTTCACTTTTCTACCCTTCGATAGCTGCTTTGGGGTGCTGTTGGATTCTTTTTATGAACCCTTGGTGTGAGAACACCACAGAATTATGAACTGTGGTGTATTTTCGTTTGATGCCAAAGGAGCACAGACACAATCAGCCGTCTCTCCCTGATGAGTCCAAACTAGCCGACGAAGGGCCTAGCATCAGGCAAGATGAATAGATCTGTTTTCAAGAGAGATTACAATGGTTCACATATGCTGCTAGTGAGGGGTTTAACGTTTAGTATATATTTTCTCCTAACTTTATGTTCTCATTTTATTCCTCTTCCGCCTGTCTCCTCCCTCCCCCCCCCCCCTCCCTTTTTTCTTTCTTCCTTTTATTTAAATCTTTGACAAGCCATTAATGTTCACATTGGAAAGAAGGAGGGAAAGAAAGAAAATTAAAAAAAATCTCTCTGGCTATGCACACAGCAGATGCACATAACTTGTCGCGAATCGTGCCTGGGAGAGCTCACAAATAACGCTGTCGATGTTGTAAAAATAGTGATGTGTTTTCTCAATAATACAGCTGTCATTCTTTGAACCTACAATATCTTTTTGTTTGAAATCTGTTTTTAATGTCCAGTATTGTGCTTATCTAGTCATCCAGCACAGTTTTTGACTCACAGCAATTGATTTGCGTTCTGAGACGTTCAGCTGTAAAAACGTGAGAGAAAGATTCAGGCATTATGTATCAGATGCTTTTGCAAGATCCCTGGCATCTCATACAAAAACGACATTACCAACGTAGAGGTCCAGACCAGAGTTAGACAAGTCATTAGACCACACGGAGACCTGCCGTCGACAGTGAAAAGAATGAAAATGAGATGGTATGGTCATGTATTGAGATCAACAGAACTAACCAACACCATTTTACAAGGAACAGTGCGAGCAGGCAGAAAGGGAAGAAGACAGAGAAAGAGATGGGAGGATGAAATCGGTCTCACACTCACACTCAGCAACTGCCTAAGAACATCTGAGAACCAGGAGTAATGCAGAAAGCTTGTCGCGAAGTCTTCTGTGACGCCCCAATTGTCTTCAAGTTCCGGGATAGGTGAAGGAGAAGAAGCTGCACTGGTTTGTCAGCTAAATGACTTCAAATTTTGTCAATCTACAGTATTACATATATTTTTGCTTCCACAGCGTGGATCATGAATAGTTTAACCACCCGCTGACCTTCTGTTTGTGTTCATTTACAACAGTTTATAGTCAGGCTAGATCAGTTTCAATTGCACAAATCTACATCTCTTCAAATGTCCACCAGTAAAAATCTAATTGCGCTAGTCAGTATCAATAATTATTGATGTATCCCCTGATGAGCCCGTTATAGTCATCATCTGCTCGTTACTTGCCATGAGCTTCAGCCAGATCTTCGTCAATGGTTCCATCCCCGTCATCATCTGAAAGTAGAGGAGAAATACACTGTATGGTTTGAGAAAGACGAACACTATAATGGGGTACTGTATTGTGTGTTATTAGGTAACAACGGTGCACAGGCTGGTAACTATAGCATGAATGCTAGAGTATAGAAAAGAAAACTTTTTTACCCGCAGCACATCATTGTAATGCAGGATGCACGCTAAAGCAGAACTAATGATAAGGCCAAAGACTTGGGTCCAATTCAAAACTACAATTTTAAACAATGAAAACAGATAAAAAGAAACTGTCAAATCAGAGGTGTAATAAAACTTTAAAAATACTTAATTGTTATCATCACTTACACATACACACGCGCGCGCGAGCGAATACACACGCGCGCACACACACACACACACACACACACACACACACACACACACACACACATACACACACACACACACACACACACACACACACACACACACACACACACACACCGTGCCTCAAAACACATCAAATATGAACTGATATTTATAGAACCTATGACGTATATTTTATAGTTTGCGAGTAAGAGAGAGAGAGAAGAGAGAGAGAGAGAGAGAGAGAGAGAGAGAGAGAGAGAGAGAGAGAGAGAGGAGAGAAGAGAGAGAGAGAGAGAGAGAGGGGGGGGGGAGGGAGAGAGAGAGAGAGCACGGGAGAAAGATTGTTTGATTGATTGATTAATTGGTTGGTTGGTTGATTGGTTGGGTGACGGATCCTAAATACTAAGGTACGCGCGAACGTGTGTGTGTGTGTGTGTGTGTGTGTGTGTGTGTGTGTGTGTGTGTGTGTGGTGTGTGTGTGTGTGTGAGAGAGAGAGAGAGAGAGAGAGATTCAGATTCAGATTCAGATGATTTATTCATATAACAGGCCAAGGCCCCTAATGAAGGGGTGTGTGAACATACAAGTACAATGGTTACATGAAATCAAATTACGGAACGAAACAAGAATAAAGGGCAAATTTTAAGAAGTGAAAATTTCTCTATACTTAAAGGCCTTGTACAAAAACAAAGAAAAATTCTTAACAACTTCTGCAGAAGTAGATGAACAAAGTAGGCTCAGTTTAAACAAGGATGGCTGGCTGTAATATTTGGGCTTAATAAACTTTTCTCTGATGCTCATGAGAGCTGGACAGGACAGGACGAAGTGTAATTCGGTTTCAACTGATTTTTTACATAAAGGACAAAGCATATCATAATCATTACATATGCGATATCTAAAATAATGAGTGGCCAATGCAGATATTCCTAATCTGAACTTTGCTGTTACATGTTTTAGGTGCATGTCCATATTTAAGGTTAAGTACGTTTTCAAGTCATGAACATCACAAAAGGTCCTGTATAAATCAAATCTGTCGCTGGTATGAATATGATCAGCCCATTTCTGCCATCTGCAGTCAACCAACCGTTGACGAAAAACACATACAAACTCTTTAGTATTACCAACCCCTTGATTCAGCCAAACAAATCCAAATCCGTATTCAAATAGACAATGGCGCACTTTGGACACCCAGTTACTTTTGCCTTTAGCATCTAAGTCATACAACATATTGTACGCCTTACGAGGAATTCTAAAGTCTTCCATTTGTAACAGTTTCAGCCAGTAGCGGATACATCTGACAGCAGAGGTAATGTAAATGGGAAATCGATTAGTCTCACCGTAAATTAGATCATTTGGAGTCCGTCTATCTACACCAAGAAACCTTTTCAGAGCAAACATTTGAACAGATTCACAATGGATAGCAGCTTTTTCTAGTCCCCATAGCTCAGAGCCGTACTGTACAATCGGTTGAACCTGAGAATCAAATAGCTTTATAAACAACATGAATGAAGAATTATTAAGAACATGTAACTTTTTCATGATACAAAGCACAACATTTTTTGCTTTACTTGAAAGGTCTTTGCATGCGCCAACAAAACTCAAACGTGTTGAGAATAATATTCCTAAATATTTATAAGCATTGACAATTGGCATAGAGTACCATCGTATACCCACCTTTCCCTTACACTTAAATAACCACCTTTACGAAATACTATAATATTGCTTTTTTCCATGTTGACTTTCAACTGCAATGAACTAGCGGCACGGTGCAAGCTATTCAATTGTGTTTGCAACCCTATAACAGTTTCAGACATCAAAACAACATCATCGGCCAACAGAAGGATAAACAATTCAAAAGCGTCGAGCGATAATAAAGCACCATGTTTACCATTGTTGATTACATCAAGAGCTAACTCATTAATAAACAAAGAAAATAAGATAGGGCTGCATGCATCTCCCTGCTTGACTCCTCTAGAGCAATTAATATAGTCAGTAAGTTTTGTTCCACAACGGACTCTGGTTCTTACTCTATCATACATACTTCTAATACATCTATGGAGTTTACCTTTAACACCATTTTTGGTCAAAATGGGCCAGAGGAGATTTCTATTAATGGAGTCAAACGCTTTTTGAAAATCTATAAAAGCTACGTATAACTTCCTATTGTTAGAAAACTGCTTCTGCACAACCGCAAGCAATGTAAACATGTGATCAATAGTTGAGTAACCCTTCTTAAAGCCTGCTTGATAATCACCTGTGATATCATTTTCCTCTACCCATTCTTGCAGTCGATTATTAATAATTGTCCCAAAGATTTTACTACTAATATCGCTAATAGAGATCCCTCTGTAATTGTTGGGGTTATTAACGTCGCCCTTTTTAAAAATGGGCAAAATAACTGATTCAGTCCAGTTTTCTGGGAACGTACCTTTATCAAATAAGATATTAAACAGTTTCAGAAAGAATGGCATTACCTGATCAGAAGCATGTTTAAATAGTTCACCAATAATACCGTCAGGGCCAGCCGCCTTGCGATTTTTCAATTTTCTACACGCTAATGCTACTTCGTCTTGTGTAATTGGTCGATTCATATAACTATCATTGTTGACATCAAGTGTTTGGTCAACACACACGTTACTAACGTCAGACTCTAGTAGAGCCTGGAAATGTTGAAACCATGTTTCAATACTGATGTTATTCCTGGGCTGTTTTCGTTTGAAAGAAATCCTCTGAATAGTATCCCAAAATTCCTTTTGACAGTTTATAGATGATACAAGTTTTTGAACTAAAGAATTGTTGAAGTCTTTCTCTTTTCTTTTCAATAAATGTTTATATTCTCGCCTAGCAACTGAGTAAGCATTTCTGTCCTCGATCTTTAAAGTGCGACGACTGATACGAAGTAACCTCATGGTTTTCCTTTTACTAGCATCACATTCTTTATCATACCAGTCACCAGGTACTTTGTTACTATTAATATGTATACATCTTCTCATGCAGTCTGCACTTTCCTTCATGCCATCATTAAACATGTTTAGCGCATAATTTATATCCACATCTAATAAACTTATAGCAGCATCTATCTTTGTACGAATTCCATCACTACATAATGTACTACGAAACAAACTAGCGTGTTCATC
>CM031623.1:44280952-44310952 GCA_018398815.1 Conus ventricosus
TATACCAGGGCACACCCTCTGTTTTGCTGCATATTAAACTGATACGCCGTTTCCTTTCCACTGATGTTTTTAAAAAACAGATAATGATAAATGAGAGAAGTGGTTACTATTGGTTATATTAATGATTGAAATCATATTATGATGAATGAGTATTGTGGTCGCTGGTTTTATTGGTGCATTGTCACGAATAGATTGATGTCTTAATACTTTTATTTCTTTGAGCACTGTAACTGCAAGGTGATAAATGTGTGTCCGGATTACTGTTGATCATATTGATGTATTGCTTTTTATTCAAATTTATAGTAATGTTTAGCATGTGATATTTTGGATAGAAAAATGGAATTATAATCTCTCTCTCTCTCTCTCTCTCTCTCTCTCTCTCTCTCTCTCTCTCTCTCTCTCTCTCTCTCTCTCTCTCTCTCTTCTCTCTCTCTCTCTCTCTCTTCGTTAACTACGGCTGCGTTTCGATGGATTGTCGCTTAATTAATAATTATAAATTTGGGTTGTGTATGAATGGTAAAGAAGAAAACAACAAAGATGGGGGAAGGTAAATAATAATGGCATCTCTCTCTGTCTCTCTCTCTCCTCTCTCTCTCTCTCTCTCTCTCTCTCTCTCTCTCTCTCTCTCTCTCTCTCTGTCTCTGTCTCTCTCTCTCTCTCTCTCTCTCTCTCTCTCTCTCACACACACACACACACACACACACACACACACACTACACACACACACACACACACACACACACACACACACACACACACACACACACACACACACACACACACACATACACGCACGCATCATGAAAAATAAATGTTATAATTATTGATGCTAGGAATTTATTGCTGCTTACTGATAATTGATTGTTCGTTCTCGTTTTGCCTTATAACCACATCATATAAATGTAAAAGAAAGAACAAATGTTGATATTATTGATGCATTGTAATTGTCTTAGTTTATTATTCTTAGCAGGTTGTTGTATGTTAATCTTTTACAAAAGGAATGTAATTCTCTCTCTCTCTCTCTTCTCTCTCTCTCTCTCTCTCTCTCTCTCTCTCTCTCTCTCTCTCTCTCTCTCTCTCTCTCTCTCTCTCCCCTTCGATAGGAGAATCGCTTATTCCATATCTGTGTGTGCTAACTCTTTTCTTCTTTGTAATCAATTTCTTTATTCTTGTTTGTTGTTTAAATCGGTTCCTTTTCCTTTTAAAGTCATCTACGCCTGAACTGTTAATGCATAAACTTTTTAATGTTGTGAATATATGTGTGTTTGTTAAAAGTTTTGTAAGTTTTCGTCGCTAGTCATACTTAGTCCCTTAACGGGGCAAGGGCCGGATGAAAAAAAGCATGTGTTTGCTTATCTGTTACCCTTGGAAATAAAGATTATCATCAAATAAAGATTATCATCATCATCATCATCATCTCTCTCTCTCTCTCCCAGTGATGTGCTCACTCTTCCACCCCTCGTTCATGCACTGTCATGCTTTTTGTTGACTGCTACTGGGGAAAGGCAAGGGAGCACAACGTAGCAACATTTGAAAACATTGTATAGGGAACCGGCAGGGACTCCAATGGAGTGACGCAAGTGAAAGTGCAGACAGTGAGAGACGAATAACATCCAAAAGGGTCAGGAGAATATAAAAAAAAAAAAAACAGAAGAAGACTCCCTCAAAAACAGAGAGAAAAAAATGGTCGGAGAAGTTCCGGAAAGTCCGGAACATCACGTCACATAAAGGATGCCTGTGAAATCTCTCTCTCTGAAATGTGGTCTCTAGATAGGAAGAACAATTTCCAACCTATTAATCACCAGCTTTGATAACACTGTCAGGGATATGCAAGACCATCATGCATCCCTCAAACAAGTCGAATAGTTTGTAGTGTTCAACATTTGGATATGTTAAAAAGAAAGGTTGTTATTTCCCCATGACAATCCACACAAACAGATTACAAATTATAAATAATAAACAAGTAGGGTAACTCTTGCTCCCATGATAAAACAAATACACGCCCATAACTCCAAAGTAACGCTGCTTACGACACCAAATCGCCTAGCAGATATGACAGCAGAGAGCACACAGAACAAACAAGGAAACATCCCCAAATAGCCTGCAAAGTTACAGACGAAACACAGAAAAACACCCACCATTGGTTGGCCTGCTGGTTGTAGATCGGATAAAAGTTCCCCGGATACATAAATTTTCGTATCATTCTCTGAAGCAATAAAGAAGTACCACTCTTCCATGCCTCGGATTGGAGAACCGAAGGTAACAAAGGATGTACCCCAGGTATCCACCGGCAGAAGCATTTCGATCAGCTGATTCATCAATCCATCGTGGGGAGAACCGTACCATTTCTTGTTCCCACTCGTGACGGCAATGGGTTTATCAGAAGTGATGTGAGCGCCGCTCAGATCAGCATGTTGATTGTCTTGTTCGATAGCATGGAAGGTTTGGAATTTGTTGAGGGTCAGTTTCAAAGTCTGTCCGTTACTTCTGTCCCATGCAAAAAAAGGAAACATTAGGGTGTTGTGTTACTCAATGGTGTGTTGATGTGAACATAAATTGTTTCATGGCATTGCTTAAAAGCTAGAATTTTCCTATAGAATTGCCAAGTAAAAAAAAAAAAAAAAAAAAGATGCGAAGCATATAAACGTACTCCCTGTTTTCCAAACCGCTTATCAATCGGTCAAGTGCTTTGTGAGATAAGAAGTAAAGGCAAAATAACGGTTTTAACGGTTATTTAACCGATGTACAATTTTGAAACTGGTATTTTAGTTCTCACTGGGCTAAAGCCTGTGTACATACCAAATGTCATCCAAATCGGACAATATGTCAAGAATAACGGTTTTTAACGGTCAGATTTTGAAACACTGCATGAAAGTGCCATTTGTGTGTGATGACCTTTCTATATACAAAATTGCATTAAAATCCACCATATATATAAAAAATAACGGCAAAATAACGGTTTATCGGTTATATAACCGATATACACTTTTGAAACCGGTATTTTAATCCTCACTGGGCTAAAGCCTGTGTACATACCAAATTTCATCCAAATCGGACAATATGTCAAGAATAACGGTTTTTAACGGCCAGATTTTGAAACACTACATGGATGACCTTTCTATATACAAAATTTCATTAAGACCCACCAATATATAAAAAAAATAACGGCAAAATAACAGTTTAACGGTAATATAACTGATATGCACTTTTGAAACCGGTATTTTAGTCCTCACTGGGCTAAAGCCTGTGTAAATATCAAATTTAATCCAAATCGGACAATATGTCAATAATAACTGTTTTAAACGGTCAAATTTTAAAACACTATACAGAAGTGCCATTTGTGTGTGATAACCTTTCTATACACCGAATTTCATTAAAATCAACCTATATATAAGAAATAACGGCAGAATAACGGTTTTTAACGGTTGTTTAATCCATTTTCAGCATTACATCACTTACATATGGACAGAGGATCCGATTTGTCACAAGATCATCCAAACCGCTTACGAATTGGCCAAGTACTTTCTGAGATATTCCATAAAGAAGAAAAACCGTTACAGGCCGTTACAACCGTTAGTAACGGCTATAACGGGGCAAACTGAAACATCAGGCATCATCCGTGACCCATAATGAACATACCTGCTAATTTTCATAAAGGTCGGCCAAGTACTTTCTGAGATATTCCATAAAGAAGAAAAAGCGTTACAGGCCGTTACAGCCGTTAGTAACGGCTGTAACGGTTAACTAACACGTCGGGCATCAGCCTTGACCCATGATGAACATACCTGCAAATTTTCAGAAAGATTGACCCAGTAGTTTTGTCTGGAGCGAGTGGAACACATTTTGACCACGGACACACAGACACACACACACACACACACACACACACACACACACACACACACACAACACACACACACACACACACACACACACACATATACAGACAGCATTTCTTCGTCCCATTCTAAAGTACTCCGTGTTCTTTAAGAACTGGAAGTACAACAAGATGCAAAGCATATAAACGTACTCCCAGTTTATCCTGAATACGCGTGAGATATTCCATAAAGAGGAAAAACCGTCTTGGGCTAATGGCTATTCTGGTAAACATCGGCCATCGTCTGTGACCTAAAATGAACATACTTACAAATTTTCAGAAAGATCGGCCGAGAACTTTCTGAGATTTTCCATAAAGAAGAAAACCATTATGGACCGTTAGTAACGGCTGTAACGGTAAACTAAAACATCGGGCATCATCCGAGACCCATAGTGAACATACCTACAAATTTTCAGAAAGATCGGCCAAGTACTTTTTCAGATATTCTATAAAGAAGAAAAAAGTTACACGCTGTTACAGCCGTTAGTAACGGCTATAACGGGGTAAACTAAAACATCGGACATCATCCGTGACCCATAATGAACATACCTGCTAATTTTCACAAAGGTCTGCCAAGTACTTTCTGAGATATTCCATGGAGAAGAAAAGGCGTTGCAGGCCGTTACAGCCGTTAGTAACGGATATAACGGTAAACTAAACATCGGGCATCATCCGTGACCCATAATGAAAATACCTACAAAGTTTCAGAAAGATCGGCAACGTGCTTTCTGAGATATTCTATAAAGAAGAAAAAGCGTTGCAGGCCGTTACAGCCATTACAAACGTTTATAACGGTAAACTAAAACATCAGGCATTATTCGTTATGCATAATGAACATACCTACAAATTTTCAGAAAGATCGGCCAGGTACTTTTTGAGATATTCTATAAAGAAGAAAAATCGTTACAGGCCGTTACAGCCGTTAATAACGGTTGTAACGAGGCAAACTAAAACATCGGGCATCATCCGTGACCCATAATGAACATACCTGCTAATTTTCACAAAGATCAGCCAAGTACTTTTTGAGATATTCCATGGAGAAGAAAAAGAGTTACAGGCCGTTACAGCCGTTAGTAACGGCTGTAACGGTAAACTAAAACATCGGGCATCATCCTTGACCCATAGTGAACATGCCTACACATTTTTAGAAAGATCGGCCCAGTAGTTTTGTCTGGAGTGAGTGGAACACATTTTGACCACGGACACACGGACAGACAGACAGACACACAGACAGCATTTCTTCGTTCCAATTCTAAAGTACTCCCTGTTCTTTAAGAACTGGGAGTACAAAAACATGTAAAAGATTGTGTGTGTATGTGTGTGTGTGTGTGTGTGGTGTGTGTGTGTGTGTGTGTGTGTGTGTGTGTGTGTGTGTGTGTGTGGCTATACTTAAGAAT
The DNA here is from genome assembly GCA_018398815.1 of Conus ventricosus. Classification (NCBI taxonomy): domain Eukaryota; kingdom Metazoa; phylum Mollusca; class Gastropoda; order Neogastropoda; family Conidae; genus Conus; species Conus ventricosus. The sequence goes on from CM031623.1 coordinate 44,286,227, forward strand.
TCATTTAGGTATACAAGGAAGGTCAAAAGGTATTAACAGACAGAGTGGTCAGCTCTTCTGTTGAGAACAACAACCGACCAAGCAAACACAGTCAGTCACAGTGGAATTGTACAGAACCTCCAGTACATGAATCTCCTAAAAACGGTTTTTCCCTGTGATTGACCTGTGAACTTAGGTCATCAATGTCAGAGGGGGAAAAAAGAAGGAAAACGTGGTTGATCCAGGGTAATTTCACAAAATTGTTAGAGGTCAAGTATAATTTCAGTTGATATTGCCACTGTCGGCAAGTACTCCGCTAGTGGAAAGCAGGCCTGCATCTTTGTAAAAGCTGTATAAGATTGCACTGCATTATCCTCTGCAAACACACACACACACACACACACACACACACACACACACACACACACACACACACACACACACACACACACACACACACACAAGCGCGCGCGCACGTACGCACGTACGCACACACACACACACACACACACACACACACACACACACACACACACACACACACACACACACACACACACACACACACACACACACGCACACACACACAAGCAAGCGCGCACGTACGCACGTACGCACTGCAATGCATACACAAGTTTTCCTTCAGTTTTTGCAAATAATCTAACCCATTAAATTAAACAGAACATCTCACTCTTCGTTGGAAATCAACCGCTACTGCTAACAAAGTTGAACCTTAAAAAACAAACAAAACAAAAAACGATTTCACAGGAAAGCTGAATAAAATGAGAATACATAACACATTACATAACTAGCACCAATCTCCATGTAATCTTGACTAGTGATAGTCCTCTAAGTTCACTTCTCCTCTCTTTGTGAATTGTTGTTTACTGTGGCCTTTTAAAAACACACGATAGTGACTTCTCTCTTTTGTCACAATGTAAAAATGCACCTCTCTCTCTCTCTCTCTCTCTTTCTCTCTCTCTCTCTCTCTCTCTCTCTCTCTCTGGGATGAGTTCATAAGATAAGATCATGTTGCTTATAGCCCAGCCGACCGCAAAGGGCCATATCAGGCTAGCCGTCACCATGTTGAAATCAACTTACAAGTCATTCATTCACACAATTCTTTAAAATACATCGTCTAAAAACACATCCGAAACTTTGTTAAAAAACAACTTTCCACTGTAAAATCTCAGATCCGATGAAAAATGTTAATCTCTTTCAAGAACTCAAAGATCGCGTCAGGCGGAACGGCTCTGAACACGGTTTTCATGGAATCTGCTGTAAAATGTTTGTGTCTCACATCATGCAAGTCCCAACACTCTAAAAGAACATGTTTCATTGTGAGTGGCACATGACATGGAATGCACCACGGAGCTTCTCCACTCTTTAAAAGGTATGAATGGGTAAAATACGAATGGCCGGTGTGCGTCGTGTTGGAGTAAGACGCAGTGTGTAAGTCTCTCGAAGATTATCTGTATTTCTGACGGTTCAAGAACCTGTTGGTGACTGTAACTGTGTCTGTAGCTGACATTCGAACCATGCCATTGGATGGACTCTCTTTCAGGGCGAGATGCAGTTGCTTCGTGGAAATGTGCTGACATTTTATGTTCAAGAGAAGTGTACAATATGCAAAAATGAGGATTTCCCGTTTGAAACTGCGCCGACCGAGTGAAGGTGTGTGGACAGGTTTGCACCTCATGTTGTTTAGGGGCGGACAATTACTGCATTGTGGAGACGTGGAGCAGAACCCTGGACCTTCACCCCGATCAGACAATGTGGAGCAGACCCGTCTGGATTACACTACGCGCGGCGCCAGTACGGACAGGAGTGCTGCCCCCTCTGAGAACTCTCATGTGTCCAGACCGACGAGTACCGAACCAACCATGGCCGACATAATGACAAGGCTATGGACAGTAAGCTGGACGATGTGAACATGGATGGTAAGACCCTTGGAGAGCATTATGCTTCATTGCAGAATGAGGTGAAGGGTGTGAGGGAGGAGGTGGCGGATTTAAGGTCTCTGAACAATGTCTAGAAAGGATGAACTCTAAACTGATAGAACTGAATTACTTGGAAAGAAAGCAGATAATCTCGAAGGGCGCTCAAATCGTAACAACTTATTGTTTTGTGGTTTGAGTAAGAGTGAGAATGAGACAGAGATTTGTGCTTATAAATATGTGTTTTTCTTTTCCTTGCCCTTTAAGATTTTTTGTCTATCACAACTCTGTTGCTTTCTTTAGGGTGGATGGATTTATTTTTATGGTTTTCAATGTAAATGACTAAAAGATTTGAAACGGGATGTTGTAGAAGAGAGCATATGTTATATAATTTTTTATTTCAAACATTTGTTAATTATGGATAGTAGTATATCTGTTATTTCAGTAAATTGTTAGAGCTTCAATAATTCACAGAAAAGACGTGATGTCTTTCATTCTTTGAGAAATAAAAAAAACATTCAGTTTATTTTTTGCAAGATACGCATTTTGAGACAAAAAACATAGAGCAATGTATTGTAGCTGAATGGAGACACCAGAAATATTTTTCAAGTTTTACATCAAATGCACGAGGGGTCACAATTTTGTTAAATTACAATTTTGAGTTTAAAATCAAGAGTCATTAAAGATAGTTCTGGAAATTATATAATTGTTCTGGCAGAAATTCAAAATAACAACTCCCTCTTCGTCAATATCCATGGACCAAGTAAAGATGATCCGGAATTCTATGATAATCTAAGCCAGATTAATGACATAAACGTTGAAAATATAGTAATGTCCAGAGATTTTAATCTGGTTCTGCAGTCTGAGAAGGATTACTATAATTACAAACACGTAAATAATCCAAAAGCGAACGTAGTTGAAAACATGATTGAAAGCTTGGAACTTAACGACATTTGGAGAAATTTAAACCCGGAATGTCTCCATTACACATGGAGAAGAACCAGCCCTTTTCAGCAGGCCCAGTTAGATTTTTTCTCAGTTCAGATTCAGTTGTTTTATTTGTAAATGACGCAGACATTGAATGTGGATACAGAACCGATCATTCTGCAGTTTCACTTAGGCTTAAATGTAAACAAACTATCAAGCATAATACCTTTTGGAAATTGAATATATCTCTTTCAAAAGATATAGAACATATGCATGAAATAGACATGGAGATTGAAAAGGTCAAAGACGAATATACAGTAAATGTAGCTGAAAATATATTGGATGACGATACACAACTTTCTCTCCCAGAGGATGTCTTCCTGGTTTTTTCTGCTGATGAAACTTAGATCAAAAACACTTGCGTATGCTGCAATGAAGAAAAGGAAATTGGCAGATGAAGAGAGACTAGAAGAGGATATGCGAAAACTGGAGAAAGTTGAGAAGAAAACGGGAGAGGACGTATGTCACACTGTCACTTTTGCACACGCGCATTCATGACAGCATTTACTCCATACGCACACGCAATCTTTCCAATCAACCAAAAGGCGCACTACCGAATGTTTTTTTCTTCTCCCCCTCTCCTTCAGGAAAACACTTTACTAAATCACATCAAACAATTTATAAACAGATTTTATACATGTCTCTCTCTTTACACTGAGAGATAAACTCATTCATTCAAGTCATGGCCTTCACATTACAGTAGCCCAAAATCCAGACCAGGAAAATAATTCTTTCACTCCTTGATGCTATGCCTGCATCAGAATTAAGACTCGCTCCATACTTTCATGATTCCCTCTCTCTCAGACATCGTATCGCCCCTTGATTTCTCCCGTCACTGGAGATAGGATTTCCGACTTCTCTCCTCGACTTCTCCTGTCATTGGAGAGATGATGAGTTCCAACTCCTCTCCCTCGACTTCTCCTGTCACTGGAGAGATGACGAGTTCCAACTCCTCTCCCTGGAGTCTTTAATTGTTGGGGCTGAACTACCGGTGTGTTTCCCACACCATGGCCATCTTTAAACACCTCACGGGTGAAAGGTGAAGGGCGAAGGGCGAAGGGTGAAGGGCTGAAACACGAATAAGGTTCGTGTAAGTAACCTGCTTCCCAATTTAACATGAATTCTTCCTTTCTCTTTTCTTTAGGTTTTCCCCTGTAGTTTCAGAAAGGAGAGCTATCTTGTGTACTGAGAGAAGGAATCATAACTTCTATCCCTAAAGGTTATAAACCAAGGCAATACATAAAAAACTGGCCTTCTCTTCCGAAAGTTGGTGATGAGACCTATCTCACTTTTAAATGGCTGGGAAGTGAAAAAAATTCTAAAGTCCGTTATATGAAACATTTAAGTATGGAATGGAATCCATCTAAATTCCAAGTATTAGGAGTGTGGTTTACTGACGACCTTGAAAGAAGTGTAGACATAAATCACTCGGAAAGACTAGCAGATGTCAAACACCTATTCAAAATATGGGTAAAACGACAGTTAACACCCCTTGGTAGGGTAGCAATATTAAAAATCTCATATCTTCTCAAAGTTGACACGCCTCTGGTTACTATTATCAAACCCACCAGACTTTTTTTTCGAACATGTCAACAGGCTTGTTACAAATGTGTTTGGAATAAGAAGCCAGATAAGATTAACCGAAAAACTGCACTTAAAAGTATCAACGATGGTGGTATTGGTCTTTCTGACTCAAACACTTTGTTTTATATCTGAAGCTGTCCTGGATACGTACAGCTCAACCGTCAACCCATAAATGGCGAAATAATCCGTTGCATAACTTCCCTAAGTGGTCGCTTATGAAAAAATGTGGTCCAGAATTCGTTTCCAAATTTACCAAGTATAATCAGTTTTGGGCTGAAGTTCTTGATGCATATATTTTTTTTTAACTACAAGTGTTCCACCCAAAACTCCACTGAACTTCTTGCCGAACCATCATGCCATAATAAGCGATTCCAAATTGGAAAGAAGTGCATTGTATCGAAAAAACTAAGTAGCAGAGATATTAACTGTCTCGCCCACTTTTTTATGATAAAGGAAAGCTTTTGCCACATGCACTTTTTACAGAAAAATATAACGTAAATATTGATTTGTCACCTTTGCTGGCTATAAACCGACTAAAATGGACTAAGTAAAAACATCTGGTATCACTATTAAAAACGATAAGCTTTCCCCAACTATCTATGGCTCACCTGGTAATGACTGGTCAGCAGTGAGGACCAGCGTCCTGACAGGTCCGAGTCTCTAGGCCATCTGCTGGGCTAAAACTGATTCTTTCCTCCCTCCTCCTAGTGAGTGCATACTCAGTGTTCAAAACACATGACCAGCACCTTACCAACCCTTATTAAACTATTTCTCATGGCCCACTTTCACCCAATGACCACCCTTCTTTCTTGAATGAGTCATTCTCACCATTATTTGGGACGCCTGCTACACTAGTCAAGCCACATGAATATTCTTCCTTTTTAGTTGTGGCATGGGAAATGATTCATATCACTAAACTACATGTGATGGAGCGTCACATGCCTTGATGTGAGGATACGTCACATGACACCCCCCATCCTGTAGTGAAAAAAGTTTCTCCAGAATTTTTTTTAAAGGATATACAACTTCACTTAAAACCCATCTTCAGCCATGAATCTCAAAATGTGTAACCATCACACATGATTCACCAAATTAAAATCAACGTATAGAATCAATCAGCATCATGAACCACCATAAATAGCATATTTCAAACTTTCAGTCTTTCTAAAATAAAATTCATAATTGACCACCACATGTCACAAATTCCATTTCACAAATTACACATTCAAAACAACTAGGGATATTAACAATTCAAAGTACAAATTGTGTTTATATATTAAGATGTGAAGCACTTTTTTTCCTTGATCTTTGTCTCACATCATATGTTTCAAAACCCTCATGAAAATGAGAATATTTCTAAGTGTAAATGTTTCTCAATAGACATGTAAACAAAATAAACATAGTTTAAACATAGTTTTTTTCCCCACATGTAATGTTATAGTCCATTGAAAAGTGAAACATATTTTCCATTGTTGACAATTAACTAATGAAAACAATAGGTTTGTCTCACTACACAATCAAAACATGTATATATACATTTCTAAAGAGTTATTTGCTCATCACACATACATATACATTCATCTTCACAAGCAAGTTAGACATAAATAGTACATGATGATTTTTTCATTGTTTACGAAAGAATAAAGCAAGAATAGATATGTAATACATCAACATCAAGTAGTTTTTGCTTGTAAAACATATAGTCACTTCAACAAGCAAATTAAGCATAAATACCACTTGATTTAAATAGTCAGTAAGCATACAATGCACTGTCAAATATCAGCACACCACAATCATAAAGAAAGACAAAAACAGGAATAGTCTTTCCCTTGAAGACAGTTACTTTTGTCCATGAATATTCATACACGTGACAATATATCTGCCATGACATTTTGTGTTCCAGGCACTGGTTCAATAGTAAATTGGAATTCCTGCAATGCCAAAGACCACCTTAATAATCTGCTGTTCTTATGGTCTCGCAGTCAGACCAAAACTTCTGAGTCTGGAAAAAACAGCTCGTAAGTTAGAAAGGAGGTCACTCCATGACTTTGCAGCCAACAAAATATTGTCAAAAAAACTGACTGCACCACATTCATGGAGTTTCAGGGCTCGCATCATTCTGGCAAAAGAAGCTGGGCATTTTGCAAACCGAATGGCATTTTCGTCCATTGGAAAAGACCAAAAGGTGTTTGAAATGCTGTCTTTTCCTTGTCAGCTTCAGCCATTGGAATCTGCCAGTATCCTTTAGTCAAGTCTACTTTCACAAAATAATTTCCTTCTGAGAGCTGACACAGAAGTTCTTCAATGTCTGGGATGGGCTCGGCATCGAACACAGTGATCTTATTTAATTTCCTGTAATCGATGCAGAAACGCACCGAGCCATCAGGTTTTTTCCACCAATACAACTGGTGAGCTGTACGGAGATGTAGAAGGTTCTATGACCTTTAAATCCAGCATTACTTTGATTTCTCTTTCGACAACCTCTTTTTTTGCAAACGGGAGGGGTATGGTCTGGTTCGCACTGGTATTTCAGTAGTTAACTGAATACTATGGGGTTCAATACCAGTCACTGTACATGGGGTATCTGTCAACACATCCTGAAAGTCTTTCAAAATGTCTTTGAGCTGTTCAGTTTGACTTGTAGACAAATCATTCGACAGAACCACATCATCATAGGTTTCACCTTTGATAGACAGAGTAGGAAGGGGTACAACATCATCTGCACTGGTAGATGTTAACACTCCTACATTAGCTGATTTCACAACCTTTGACTTGTCCCTGTACGTTACATTGGGTACAAAATCATCAGTAATAATCTCTGTCATGTTGACATCAGTTTCTGACATAGGACATGTCCATTCAACTGACTGGTTGATGGCAACATTTGTACGTTTAACATACTTCTTCAACATGTTCACATGGAATACCTTCTCAGTGTTTGCCATTTTGATCTTATAATTAACTGCAGAAAGTTTTTCGACCACCTGAAAGGACCCTCCACATAACACGAAGCTTGTTATGTTCATCAGTGAGTAGTACAAGGACTTTATCCCCTACACTGAAGGAACGTGCCTTTGCTTTTCTGTCTGCAAAGACCTTGTACACATCTGTTTTTCTATCAGCTGACTGTTGAGCAAGCTCACATGCATCCTTCAAACGATTATGCAGTTCATAAACGTATTGGTATACAGTTTTACTGTCAGGTATGTCCGTCTTTTTCGTCCATTGTGTCATCAGTAGATCCAAAGGACCCCTTGGCGAGTGTCCGAAAAGAAGCTCAAATGGTGAGAATCCCAGCGTTTCGTTCGGCATTTCCTGTATGCGAAAAGCAAAGCCGGTATGAAACGATCCCATTCATGGGGTTCCTGCCTTGCAACCTTTCTCAACATGGACTTTAACGTTCCATTGAAACGTTCAACCATGCCATTCGATTGGGGATGATATGGCGTGGTTGAAATGGAAGAGATTGACAACAGTCTGTAAATTTCTCTCATGAGATCAGAAATGAATTGCGTTCCACAATCCGAGAGAATTTCGTCTGGAAGACCCACTCTGGAAAAAAATCGCAAGTAGGGCTTCAGCGACAGACACTGTATCAATTTTCTTCAGTGGAATCGCTTCTGGATACCTTGTCGCTGTATCCATCAAAGTTAAGATATAGCGATATCCGGAAGAAGACAGTGGTAAAGGCCCAACAAGATCAATAGCCACCTTCCGAAATGGGACGGAAATGAGAGGCATTTTGTGCAAAGGTGCACATGGGACGCGACCTTTCTGAGATGTCTTTTGGCAGATGTCACATGAGCGGCAGTAATTCTGTAACTTCCTTTGTGACACCTGGCCAATAAAAAGAATCAAGAACTCTCTTTTAAAGTTCTTTTGATTCCACAGTGACCAGCGAACAATGCATCATGAGCCGTGTGTAGTACTGTCTCTCTAAGTGGCTTTGGAACGACAACTTGTTTGTTGTCCTGTCCAGGTACACACCTGTAGAGAATGTCAGAGTCCAGTATGTACGTTGGTTTGTCCGTTGGTATGTCAGTGACAGTCTGTTTAGCAGCAGAAAGTATTGTCGTCAGCGTCTCGTCTTTTCCCTGCATTTCTTTTAGATCATTTTGGGGTAATCTGGAGTTCATCCAGTTTTGAGACTTTTAGCGGCTTTTTAGCTTTTCCCTGCTCTATGATGTCTGATCTGGTACTCACAAGACAAGGAACGAACGATCCTCCAGCACCACCATGTACTGTAACGACACCTGGCAAATTGCCCAAGATCAAGTCGCAGACTGGGTTATCGATAACACAGGCGGTGAGAAATCCGGAGTAGTATGGTGTATCGACCGAAATTTTCGCCAGCGGAAACGTTTCAATCTTGCCTCTAAACGACCTACACTTTTGGACAGTGTCGAGATACTGGTTTTGAAGCACGAAAGATTTTCTTACACCAGCAGTGGTGCACCCAGTGTCTTGCAAAACCAAAGCCTGCAATCCGTTGATGGCTCCGTTTTCTAACACCAGTCCATCAACAGATTGATGTGGTGCCAAAACAAGGCCTTCTTCACAATCAGTGGAGACTAATGCGGTTTTGAATCATTTGTTTGAAAGGGCAATTCTTTTTCAAATGGAACTTGCAATCACAAAAAAACATCGCATTGTCTGATCGGCAGCTGACTGATTTTGTGTACTTCGGTTCTGTCCACGAACAGGCCCAAAAGGTCTACACGGTGGTCGTTGTCCACGACCTCGGAACGTTTGCTGAGGAGCAACGGGTTTTTCCGGCGGTGAGTACTGGTACTGACGAAAGTCACTCGAACCGCGGAAAGATCCCTGTCCGTTCCTAGGATAGATATATCCTTGAGGACTCAGAAATGACCCACGATTTCCTTTCCTGTAACTTCCCTGTCCCGATGGGATAGTACATGACGCATGAGACTCAAAGATGGAAAATTCTCCTTTCCTAGCCACGCCCTTATCTGGGTGAGCGATACAATACTGATCAGCCATCTGACACATTTCCTCAACGTTTTCAAATTGCCTTTCTTTAAGGAAAGTGGCCAGATCTTTGCTTACGCTCTGGAAAAGTTGTTCTCTAAGAAGGAGATCTCGCAGTGATTGAAAAGTTTTGTTCATTTTTGATAAATCGATCCATCGATCTAAACAATGACTCATACGGATTAAAAACGACGGAAACGATTCTCCTTTGTCAGGGCGCACAGAACGGAAACGTTCGCGAAAACGATCGGCAGAACATTGAAATTTCTTGAGGAGTTCTTCTTTCAACTGATCCCAAAGTAAATTTTGTTCGCCGCGAGTGTGTGGTACAGTGTCAAAGCGCTACCCTTAAACAACGACGCAATATACAATGTCCACTTTCCTTTGGCCAAGCACAAGACGTTGCGTGACTTTCAAATCGGAAAAGAAAACTATCGATGTCATCCGTTTTTTCCTCGAAAGGCGGTAACTTTGGAATATATGCCGATTTGATTGAGGCGCGCTTGCGGAACCAACTGGTGGAGCTGATGGAGGTTCTCTCGATGCCTGTATTCTTCTAATTTCAGCATCGGTCTCTAATTCTAACTGTCTCAACTTAAATTCCCTCTGTAGTCTATTTTCTTCAGCTTCAGCTTCCCTCTGTAATCTTTTTTCTTCAACTTCAATTTCCCTCTGTAGTCTATTTTCTTCAGCTTCAGCTTCCCTCTGTAGTCTATTTCTTCTCTCTCTCTTAGCCTGTCTGCCCTATCTATGCATTGTTGCACATAGTTAGTAAGTTTCTCTCCATCAAAACCCAAGCGTTCTGCTTGTTGAACATATTTATCAAAATCATCCATAATGAACCTTCAACAGATATAAACACAAAACAATTTCTAAGTATGAATAAAAGTAAGGCGATATATGATGGCGTTTTATGTTTCACAAAAACGTAATTATAGTATATACAAATAAAGAATTCAATTTCCGGTGTAAACAGAAAACCGCTTACTAAAACAGGGCAGATATGAAACACAAGGAATGTATTTTTCCAGAAGTATTTTGTTCTCGAAAACAGGTATCAATTTGGAATTAAAAGAAAATGAAGTTCAATGCAAATCTGTTTTTCCTAAGAAAGGAAAAAAAACACAATAAAGTTTTCTGAAAATAAATTCTTTATAAAGTTTTAGTTCTTAAATGTTCTTGTTTCAGTCTTTCTTTCTTACTTAATTTCAAATGAATTTACAAAACAAAAGTATCGCCTTATATGATAAGTGAATATAAATTTACAAAACAAATGGAAGCACAAACAATTAAAAAGAGAGGAAGAAACACAAACTAGTGGAAATCCTACCTAAAAGATGAAAATGTTGAAAAGAAAACTAGATAGGAGCTTATTGAGGAGAAGGTTTAAGAGGTTTTGAAAAAGGGGGTGAAAAGGAAATGAAAGGATACACAGGATCAGAACAGTGAGAAGAAATCAAGAACAGCAAAAGAAGCCCTCAGACAGCACCCTAGTGGTCACTGTCTCCCGTGAAACTGGAGACGGGAAAACAAATAACGCACAATATACACACTACAGTGATAATACAAAATAATTAACAATCAATCAATAAATGTACATTCACCCAAACGCAAAGAAGAAATCACAACACCAAAAAAAAAACAAAAGAAAATTTATTTGGAGGAGTTTTCCCAGCACTTGTCCACCTCTGTCCTGTTGAAGGAGACAAGTCGTTCAAACTCTGGGAAAAGGGGACTATTTGAAATGAAACGATAGGACAGAGAGAGAGAAAAAACCAACAAAATAAACCTAATAAGGGGAATCACGGCTGCTCCCACTCTTGAACTAACCGCTCAATGTAGCGAGAAGCGGTGGGCTCACCGATCGGGAAAAAATAGGAACCAACAAACAAAAAACACTATCAAACTCAGAGTCAGAAATAAGAGGAGGTCCTCACTCGCACTGAAAGTAAACTCACTCACACACATAAACAGAAAAAAAAAATACAAATACCCAATAAATAATTAAACTTTCTCTTTTTTTTCCTTTTCTTCAAACACTTGAGGGTACAAATCAAAATCTTTTCCTTTTTAATGAAAATATATCTTCTTTTTTTTTTAAAACCCCGAGGGTACAAACAGAAATCTTTCTTCTTTTTTTTTTCCAGGGGAAACAAAACGGCAGCTACGTCGGGGTCACCACTGTCGCACTGTCACTTTTGCACACGCGCATTCATGACAGCATTTACTCCATACGCACACGCAATCTTTCCAATCAACCAAAAGGCGCACTACCGAATGTTTTTTTCTTCTCCCCCTCTCCTTCGGGAAAACACTTACTAAATCACATCAAACAATTTATAAACAGATTTATACATGTACTCTCTTACACTGAAGATAAACTCATTCATTCAAGTCATGGCCTTCACATTACAGTAGCCCAAAATCCAGACCAGGAAAAATAATTCTTTCACTCCTTGATGCTATGCCTGCATCAAATTAAGACTCGCTCCATACTTTCATGATTCCCTGTCTCTCTCAGACATCGTATCGCCCCTTGATTTCTCCCGTCACTGGAGATAGGATTTCCGACTTCTCTCCCTCGACTTCTGTCATTGGAGAGATGATGAGTTCCAACTCCTCTCCCTCGACTTCTCCTGTCACTGGAGAGATGACGAGTTCCAACTCCTCTCCCTGGAGTCTTTAATTGTTGGGGCTGAACTACCCGTGTGTTCCCCACACCATGGCCATCTTGAACCACCTCACGGGTGAAAGGTGAAGGGCGAGGGCGAAGGGTGAAGGCTGAAACACGAATAAAGGTTCGTGTAAGTAACCTGCTTCCCAATTTAACATGAATTCTTCCTTTCTCTTTTCTTTAGGTTTTCCCCTGTAGCTTTCCCCAACTATCTATGGCTCACCTGGTAATGACTGGTCAGCAGTGAGTACCAGCGTCCTGACAGGTCCGAGTCTCTAGGCCATCTGCTGGGCTAAAACTGATTCTTTCCTCCCTCTCCCTAGTGAGTGCATACTCAGTGTTCAAAACACATGACCAGCACCTTACCAACCCTTATTAAACTATCTCTCAGTGGTCACTTTCACCCAATGACCACCCTTCTTTCTTGAATGAGTCATTCTCACCATTATTTGGGACGCCCGCTACACTAGTCAAGCCACATGAATATTCTTCCTTTTTAGTTGTGGCATGGGGAAATGATTCATATCACTAACTACATGTGATGGAGCGTCACATGCCTTGATGTGAGGCTACGTCACATGACAACGTATTAATAATGGAAAGAAGAAAGAAGAACAATTAAGACATATTCGTGAAAAACGAATGGAAGAAGTATTATTAAGGTCGAGGGCCAGATGGGTAGCTGATGGGGATAAAGTTAGTAACTATATTTGCAATCTAGAAAAGCGACACTATGTTAGTAAAAACATGGCTAGACTCATAAAATAGCAAGATAAAATTTGACAGACCAGAAAGACTCATGCAAGAAGTGCAGAGATTTTTATGAATCATTATATGCAGAATTTGTAGTAGATGATTGTGAGATAAGAAACTTAGTGAATGATATAACTTGTACAAACGAAACAGACGCAGAAAGATTAGAGGGAGAAATAATGTTAGAAGAATCTGCGTATGTCCTGGGTAGAATGAAAAATAACAATAAACGTCCAGGCACATCCGGTTTTGGTGCAGAATTCTTTAAAGCATTTTGGAAGAAATTAGGTGGATTTCTTGTAAGAGCACTTAAAGCGGTTTTCAGAAAGGAGAGCTATCTTGTGTACTGAGAGAAGGAATCATAACTTCTATCCCTAAAGGTTATAAACCAAGGCAATACATAAAAAACTGGCCTTCTCTTCCGAAAGTTGGTGATGAGACCTATCTCACTTTTAAATGGCTGGGAAGTGAAAAAAATTCTAAAGTCCGTTATATGAAACATTTAAGTATGGAATGGAATTCATCTAAATTCCAAGTATTAGGAGTGTGGTTTACTGACGACCTGAAAGAAGGTGTAGACATAAATCACTCGGAAAGACTAGCAGATGTCAAACACCTATTCAAAATATGGTAAAACGACAGTTAACACCCCTTTGTAGGGTAGCAATATTAAAATCTCCTATCTTCTCAAAGTTGACACGCCTCTGGTTACTATTATCAAACCCACCAGACTTTTTTTCAAACATGTCAACAGGCTTGTTACAAATGTGTTTGGAATAAGAAGCCAGATAAGATTAACCGAAAAACTGCACTTAAAAGTATCAACGATGGTGGTATTGGTCTTTCTGACTCAAACACTTTGTTTTATATTTGAAGCTGTCCTGGATACGTACCGCTCAACCGTCAACCCATAAATGGCGAAATAATCCGTTGCATAACTTCCCTAAGTGGTCGCTTATGAAAAAATGTGGTCCAGAATTCGTTTCCAAATTTACCAAGTATAATCAGTTTTGGGCTGAAGTTCTTGATGCATATATTTTTTTTAACTACAAGTGTTCCACCCAAAACTCCACTGAACTTCTTGCCGAACCATTATGCCATAATAAGCGATTCCAAATTGGAAAGAAGTGCATTGTATCGAAAAAACTAAGTAGCAGAGATATTAACTGTCTCGCCAACTTTTTTATGATAAAGGAAAGCTTTTACCACATGCACTTTTTACAGAAAAAATATAACGTAAATATTGATTTTGTCACCTTTGCTGGCTATAAACCGACTATAATGGATTAAGTAAAAACATCTGGTATCACTATTAAAAACGATAAGTACATAAACTCATCATTGTGCTTTAAACACCTTTTTGCTAAAAATAAAGGCTCCAAATTGTATTATGATATCTTTATTGCGAATAATCCTAAGCCAAAATGTTGTGATGAATGGGACATAAAATTGTTGATGCAAAATGATTGGAAATCCTGCTTTTTGCACGCACATAAGATACGTGATGTAAGGCTGCAGTTGTTTCAACTGAAAATATTACACAGGCGTTTATACACAAATGTTGTTTTAAAGGAGATTGGAATCGTTGAAAATAATAACTGTAGTTTTTGTAGTACATTCAAAGATAGCATTCATCATATGTTTTGGAAATGTCACCATGTACAAATATTTTGGAATGCTCTCGTTGGCTTATTGAAAGAACAATGTTTGAATGCTGAGAACGAACTTTTGATAGAAGCACTCGTAGTCTTTGGCTATGACAAGATGACTGTTGGCGACACCGTCTTTACTTTATAATACTATTTACGAAGCATTACATACATGTTGTAAAATGAACAACACCCTGCCACAGATACGTGTATTCATAAACAAATGAAAATTTAGATACAAAATTGAGGAACATATTGCATATTTAAGATTAAACCATGCAGATTTTTTTACCAGATGGCTGGCATACAGACCATTAATGGATACTCTTTAACAGTTATACCCTTTTGTTTCATTTTGTTTTTGTTTTGTTTTTAAACCACTTGCACTAATAGATACTGAAGTGTAAGCTGAAGTGTGTAAATGACACTTCTTGTACATTATTAGAGGCCTGAGTTCAATATGCTGCCAAACGTAATGATGTGAAAAACATCCCTGTCAGCATGATTTGTCTTGATACATCCATCCCTTTCTCCCCCCCCCCTCTCTCTCTCTCTCTCTCTCTCTCTCTCTCTCTCTCTCTCTCTCTCTCTCTCTCTCTCTCTCTCTCTCTGTTTTTGTTTGTTTTGATTTGAAAATGTTTACATGAATATGTGAATTCAAATTGTTTGGGGTGATTTCTTTCATTCTTTCTTTCTTTATATACATACTTGCCCTCCCTCATTACTCCCCCCACCCCACCCCTTTTTTTTCACTGTAAATATATATGAATGCAAATTTAAAAAAAAAATAAAAAAGAGTGAGAATGAGAAAAGTGATGACTGCAAACAAATGTCGAAGGACTTCACCGCTAAGAAGTTGGGCGTGAATGGGGGCCGTTTGATAGAGAGCATTGTATAAGTGCAAAGTATGACTCCCCCCATCATTGCCAGAAGTCCTTCGTATAAGGACAAGGCACACATTTCAAACGCTAAGGCCAAGTTAAAAGGAACCAACATTTTTTATTGGTGCAGATTTTACTTATAAGGTCCGGGGTATTAGATGTAAGCTCACTTCTCATGAAAAATGCGAGGAACAGTAGTGAGAGAGCTGTAGTGGTCTTTGACCATCTTGTCGATGGCAAGAGGTTCAGGTTTGATGTCTCTGGTCAGCTAAGAGAGTTGATAGGGTTTTGGCCGTACTCGTATAATGATTAATATGTTAATTTAAGAGAGAAACAATAACTTGATACTGGTGGAAAGGTTGGCCGTTCCGGATCCTGTTACGCGTGGCAGTATCCGCTTTGCACGTATTTTTGACGACGATGTTGTGGGCGGTGTGAGCGATGGCACTGGAAGACACTTGAATTCGTATGACAGTTTCAATGATAGCCGTTTGAATGATGGTTTTTCTAAGTATGATAAGTATGATAATGTAGATAATGTAGATAGTTACATTAATGCATGCATGGAAAATGGTGCACTTGATAATGGTGATATTTGTATTGACAACAGGGGTCTGGACGTACCTGTATGTAATAATCAAGTGTTTAACCTTCTTTCTTGGAATGTAAATGTTTTACTCTCAAAAGTTTTTGACAATGCATTTATTTCCCATGCCTGTGGTTTTCTTTTATATGCTTTCGAAAAGCCTTCCTTGAAACATTTAGCATGCCTGTACCCATCGTCAACACAGCGCAGGCCTCCAAGGGTGGTACAGGACTGCTCTAAAGGCGGGTGAAGACAGTGCTTCTCTGGGTCCTCCCCAGCACCTTCGGGTGTTTCCTTTTCTTTTTCTTCTAGCATGGACATGTTTGTTGGGTATAAAGTTTTTATTAAAGCTGCTGTAAACCTCTGTCAGCAGGGGAGCGATCTGGAGGACTCTTTTGTTTGATAAAACAAGATTTTTTTTAACCTTCATATCATATGTAGAGGTTGATTGCTCTAACGTATGCGTCTTCTTAATCAAAAATCGCTTTTTGGTACAATTAAAAGATATTGCGGTGGTTTGTACATATATTCAACCTGATAGTTCTCCTTTCTCTAATTCTTTTAATGTTGATGATGGTATTTCCATTTGGGTAAGATGTTTTGCTGACTGCTTATGCTCACTTGGTGACACTGATATTGTACTGTGTGACAATCTGAACAGCAGGACGGCAAAGCTTTCTTCTGACTTGTCAACTGATGTTTTTGATTACTGTTTGCAAAAAAAAAAAAGAAAAAGACAAGCCAGCCACCTTACACAGATCGCTGTTCTCATGATAATGTTCGGAATAACTACAGTAGTATATTGTTTAATCAGTGCGTTTCTTTTGATTTGTATATTATGAATGGTGTATGTCAGAGCGACCACCATGGTTGTTATACATTAATTTCAGACAGTGGGAGCAGCGGTCTTGATTATTTCCTTGTATTTAAAGATTTTTTCTCCACGTTTTGTGATTCGTGTTATTTGTTTGCTTTGGAACGCATCGATTCCGATCATTTACCTATCGAGTTTCACATCAACTTCACAATAAAAATAGCCATAAATCAACGGAGAATGTTGAGGTGACTATATTCGTTAAGTTTGTATG
The DNA here is from genome assembly GCA_018398815.1 of Conus ventricosus. Taxonomy (NCBI): domain Eukaryota; kingdom Metazoa; phylum Mollusca; class Gastropoda; order Neogastropoda; family Conidae; genus Conus; species Conus ventricosus. The sequence continues at coordinate 44,303,334 of CM031623.1, forward strand.
GAATGATGATTAAGCTTTGACTTAAGAGAAAAGTTGTGTAAAGCAGAAATGTGCACAAAATTAAATGAGGCCATACTACTGATTAATGTTGATGTTAATAAAGCTTTAGATTTGTTTAACAATTGCTTTAAAAACAGCGTTGAATGTATGAAAAAACAACAACCGTGTGCTAATACGAAACGCTGCTAAAAAGGAAGATCGGTTTGACAGTGACTGTTTGGTAATGAAAAGAAAAACGCTAAACTTGTTGAGAATATGGCTTCGTACTTTGGATGATGGCGACAGAAGTGAGTATGTTATTGCAAGAAGAGAATATAACAATCTTCAAAAGCAGAAGAAGAACCGTTTAAGCAAAAACCAGTTAGATTACATTATCAGATCTCGTCCTTCACAGCAGGAGTTTTGGAAAACATAAAAAAGAGCTTCATTTAAAGGAACATATGCTAAGGATAATATCTCGCTGGATACATGGCATGAGCACTTTAAACATTTGTTAGATGAACATATTTTATATGATGATGAGCCTTCTGTTGTTATCGATGAGTGAGAAGACGAGTATTTCAATTGCCCCATTTCTAAAGAAGAAGTTATATTTGCTGTGCGGAAAAATAAAACTAACAAATCGGCAAAACCCGATTCTTTTACTGGTGAATTGTTGAAGTATGCTCGAGCTCACGTTGTTGATTTTTTACTAGCTCTTTTCAACAGAATTTTTCATGATGATATCTTCCCAGAAAACTGGACAGAGTCTGTAACTTTGCCCTTATTCAAGAATGGCGACGTAGAGAGCCCTAATTACTACAGGGGTATCTCTTTGGTTGACGCTAGCAGTAAAGTGTATAGTACTGTTGTTAACAACAGATTGCGGGAATGTATTGCATGTAATAATATCACGGGAGAGCATCAGACTGGGTTCAAAAAGATACTCTATTATCAACCATGTGTTTACTCTTCTTACGTTTCTTCACAAACAATTTTCATTAAATGGTAAAGTTTTTGTTGCGTTTATTGATTTTGAAAAAGCCTTTGACGGCATCAATAGAAAGCTTTTCTTGACTACATTATTAAAAATGGTGTCAAAGGGAAATTATTTGGCTGTATTAGAGCCATGTACAAACTTGTTAAGACCAGGGTAAAAGCGGTTCTAATCTGACAGATTATATCAATTGTTTTGCTGGGGTAAGGCAAGGTAATGTTGGTAGTCCTGTGCTATTTATGTATTTATTAATGAGCATGCCCCTGAGGTTTTCAATAATGGCCTTCATGGTGGCCGATTTCCAGAAGATGTGTTATTTATTTACCCTACTATTTGCAGATGATACCGTTTTGATTTCAGAAACGATAGTTGGCTTACAGCATGAGCTAAAAGATCGAGCAGGGCTGCCCCTTCATTAGAATTGAAAATGAACATGAATAAAAGCAACATTGTGGTGTTTCGAAAGGGAGGCTATTTGGCGGCGAGGGAAAGATGAATGTATGATGGACTCACTATACCTGTGCGGAAATGTATAAGTATTTAGGTATCCACTTTTCTATACGTCAAAGTTTTACCTTTGCCTGTAAAGATCTTGCATGTAGAGCAAAGAATGGTTTTACATATGTAATGAAACGATTAATTGCTTTGAACAATTCACTTGAGTTACTTTAAAAAATATTTTGAGTCCCAAATACGGCCTGTTTTGATGCATGGGACTGAAATTTGGGTTTGATAATGCCGTTGCCTATTGTGAGGCAGTGCACTTATTTGCTTTGAAGAGGTTTCTAGGTTTTGACAGGTGTATTTCTAATGATTTGGTGTATGGGTAGACCAATAGATATCCACTATTCATTTCTTCAGCCATAGATGTGTTCAGTGTTGGTTAAGGCTTTAACACATGAATAATTATAGATTGCCTCATAAGTCTTATGAAATGGTGTTCGATTTAGATGTAAATGGAAAAACAAACTGGCTTTTAAATGTACGTCTGTTTCTGTGTAAGCATGGATTTGGGGATGTCTGGTTGTCTCAGGGTGTTGGAAATCAAAACCAGCTTATTCATGTTTTCCGACAAAGGTTGATTGAGTGTAGATGGCAAATGTGGGACGATCATATCCAAAGAAGTGGGCGTTATCACTTGTACAGAAATTATTCTAGTTTTCGTTGAACTCAGCCTTATTTGAAATTTGATTTCGATATGCATCTGAAAAGATCAATTGCTAAATTCAGAGTTGGTATTTCCGACATAAGGATTCATTACTTAAAATACAGACAACACAGACAAAATGACAGTATGTCCACTGTGTATGCAAGGTGAGGAAAATGAAATACACTTTGTGTCCAGCTTTAGAAGATATTCGCCAAAAAATGTATTTCACAGAAATATCATGGGCACCCATGTTTGTTTTGCTTACAGTTACTAATTAGCTCTAACATTTATAATAAGGTTATTACGGATTTAGCTATGTTTTTATTTAAAGCGTTTAAGATCAGAGAAATACTGACGTCTTAGATGGCAGTTTATTACTAAATCATTTGTTTCTTACGTTTAATGTGAATGATTTGCTCATTCCCCTTCAAATGGGCCAATGGCCTTACTGGAAAAAAATCTGAAGTCTGAAGTCTGATCTCTCTCTCTCTCTCTCTCTCTCTCTCTCTCTCTCTCTCTCTCTATCTCTCTCTCTCTCTCTCTCTCTGTCTCTCTCTCTCTCTCTCTGACAGGGCGCCATTTATTTCAGCTGTGGCATAAAATCTGTATTTTCCTGTGACAATGCCAGTTACTGGACTTCCAGTGACTGTGGAGACAGCCCTGAACGCCCTGCTGACTGACAATACCGTGTCCAGCTGGAAAATTGCAAGTAAAGGCGGCAACACGGTGCTCGTTTTGCGACTGAAGCCAGTCAGCGCAGTGTCAACAACAACAATGGCGGATCCTGTGCTGAACCAGGCAACGCAAATTCAGTACTATGGGAAGAAACCCCCCAGCCAGGTGCGTCGAGATCAAGAGAGAGCCAAACAACAAACAGTCGACGTGAACAGGTTGGTGCTAGTCTCAGAAACACCAGTTATGGAAATGAATTGCTTAACATCGAGTCAAACAAACGCAGTACACAGCAAAGTACATAGGACATTGCAGAAGAAAACATGTCTACCTGCAATGATGATGACACGCCCCATATTACGGATTTTCATCTGTCTTTGTGTTCCTATCAGTCGAAGTGCAACATCTGCGATTCAGAAATCCAGCAGCTGTATAAAAACGTAAGTGTTGAACAATTCATACACAAAATAGTTGCCGGTTTTGACACTGGAGTAGTAAAGGATTATGTTGCTACTCTGACTGATCGACAAGTGCAGAGGTGGTTGCTGTCACGTTCATACGGCCTTGATAGTGTTGTGATACTATTTTTATTCTGTGTTGTTTTGATTAGTTTTAGAACACGGAAGTGCGACGTAATCGGCACACATTTTTTTAAGTTACGTCATCGCGATTGCGTCATCGTCCACGACTTATTCTAGCACAATAACAAGACGGCAAGGCGACAAGAATGAAACGAAGATTTTCGATTGGTCAAAAACATACGGTATTGCGTTCTCTTGGAGATCCAGATTGTCGTTGGTCAACGTCACAGGGAAGTCGACTGTCGGACCTAGTGGTCGCCTGTAGGGTGTTTCTGAGGTAAGTATCGATCTGGTAGAATAGCTATCAGTCCTGTCAATGTGCAGGATAGTCGAGGATACTGGGCGATGGCTGCTATCATTTGTATCGTGTTGTTTACAGGATTCCTAGGCGCAGAGGCGTGGAGCTGCCTGCCTGAACCTGCCGTACCATTCTTAACCCATCGTTACCATTTTCTTTCAGGTTTCGAATCGGGTGTGAATGAAGCCACACTAGGGAGATAGTGGTGATGTAAGTGCGTGTGTGCATGAGCAATTGTATTTTATGTGATCGGCCAGGCTTGGTCACTCAAAAAGAGACATCGATTCCTTTTGTTACAGACTCCACCTATGTTGGGATATTAATTCTTCAATCAAAGTTAGCCATCGTCGTACATCACGAATTCATCAAATTCATCAAGTAAATATCGTCTCCATTATCTCCGATAATCATCGAACAAGAAACGAAGAGGACAATATCGTGTTGGTGCCGATGTATTGTTGTTAGTAACTATATGGGTGCTTCGGAAGAAGACGAAGAGGACAATATTGTGTTGGTGCCGATATGTTGTTGTTAGTAACTATAGGGTGCTTCGGAAGAAGACGAAGAGGACAATATTGTGTTGGTGCCGATATGTTGTTGTTAGTAACTATATGGTGCTTCGGAAGAAGACGAAGAGGACAACATTGTGTTGGTGCCGATATGTTGTTGTTAGTAACTATATCGGTGCTTCGGAAGAAGACGAAGAGGACAACATTGTGTTGGTGCCGATGTATTGTTGTTAGTAACTATATCGGTGCTTCGGAAGAAGACGAAGAGGACAACATTGTGTTGGTGCCGATGTATTGTTGTTAGTAACTATATCGGTGCTTCGGAAGAAGACGAAGAGGACAACATTGTGTTGGTGCCGATGTATTGTTGTTAGTAACTATACCGGTGCTTCGGAAGAAGACGAAGAGGACAACATTGTGTTGGTGCCGATATGTTGTTGTTAGTAACTATATCGGTGCTTCGGAAGAAGACGAAGAGGACAATATTGTGTTGGTGCCGATATGTTGTTGTTAGTAACTATATCGGTGCTTCGGAAGAAGATGAAGAGGACAATATTGTGTTGGTGCCGATATATTTTTGTTAGTAACTATATCAGTGCTTCGGAAGAAGACGAAGAGGACAAGCGATATTTGTGTTTTGTACCGATATATATTTTGCTTAGTAATTATATCGGTGCTGCAGAAGAAGACAGAGAGGACGAGTGATATTGTGTTTCATGCCGATATATATTATTTATCATTATATCGGTGCCCAGAAGAAAACAAAGAAGACAAGTTATATTCATCGGAAGGCGTTTAGCACACAAGCAATTCAGCAAGAAGACCATCAAGGTGTATTGACGGTGTGTGTGATCGTGAAGCAGCAAGATTACAAAGTGACGTGGACAGTGCTCAAGAATTCCAGTGCGGTAACGGAAGAATTCCAGGCACGGTGACCACGACGACGTCTCCTATAATCAGATAAGCAGAGAGAAAGAATGTAGCACTAAAACGATGCAGCACACACGCATTTAGCTACACCAAAAATTTGTAAGTGGCGAGAGAGAGAGAGAGAGAGAGAGAGAGAGAGATAAGAGTGCATGGTTGTGAGTTCATTAAGTTAAATCATTGTCGGCGTAATTTGTGAACCGATCGTCACTCATTCACACCAAATCATCCTTCGCTCATACACACGACATTAATATTCATATCATTCATCATTAGTTGAATAAAAATTTGTTGAATCGTATCCATCCTCGTGAGTGTCTCCAAGTTGAGAGGAGAGAGACTTGTGGGAGAGAACATATTCACCCCATACATACCACATCCCCACAAGGACCGCGACAGTTACGTGATCCCATCGAAATAAAGAGTTCCAGAAGGTTGTGCTTCATCGAACGACAATAAGGGTGTGCTGCTGTGTGAATCTGATGATATTGTTTTGGAGTATTCCTGCGATCCGCACACGGAGGACAATTGCTTGTTCTGGTTCGTGAAGCAGAAAGAAAGAAAACGTGTCATCCGAGGAATGTGTCAAACTGGCCAATCTTCGGAAAGGAAGACGCACTCGCAACACAGAACACGCAGAGACGCAAGCACGTGCTTTGCGGCGGCTGCACGCTCTCCACGGATTGATCCAGTTTTACCTGGGGTGACCGTCATCCACAGAACTGACAGTGAATGCATACTAGTGACATTTTCTCGTTCGCGATGTTTGTCATGCAAAGAGAAAGAAAAAGACATTGCTGTGGTTTCCATGTCAATGGAATTGAGTCGCGTTTTGTCATTGTACATCGCGCCAATTTGCTAAATGGCTTAACAGCTTATTAGCATTAAACTTCGTTCCTTCGTTCCCTCGTTTTCTCTCTCTCTCTCTCTCTCTCTTCTCTCTCTCTCTCTCTCTCTCTCCTTCCTCTCTCTCTCTCTCTCTCTCTCTCTCTCTCCTCTCTCTCTCTCTCTCTAAGAGTGTGTGTGTGTGTGTGTGTGTGTGTGTGTGTGTGTGTGTGTGTTGTGTGTGTGTGTGTGTGTGTGAAAGCGAGCGCACACGCACCCATGTGAGACAGAGAGAGAGAGAGAGAGAGAGAGAGAGAGAGAGAGAGAGAGAGAGAGAGAGAGAGAGAGAGAGAGAGTGTGTGTGTGTGTGTGTGTGTGTGAATATGTTTTTATGTGCGATTGTGTGCGTTCGAGAGTGCGAGCTGCTGTATGTGTGTGTGTGTGTGTTGTGTGTGTGTGTGTGTGTGTGTGTGTGTGTGTGTTGTGTGTGTGTGTGTGTGTGTTGTGTGTGTGTGTGTGTATGTGTGTGTGTGTGTGTGTGTGTGTGTGTGTGTGTGTGTGTGTGTGTTGTGTGTGTGTATGTGTGTGTATGTGTGTTGTGTGTATGTGTGTGTGTGTGTGTGTGTGTGTGTGTGTGTGTGTGTGTGTGTGGTGTTGTGGTGTGTGTGTGTGTGTTGTTGTGGGGTGTGTGTGTGTGTGTGTGTGTGGTGTGTGTGTGTGTGTGTGTGTGAATGCAAGCAAGAGGAAACTTGCCTGTACGTCGCTCCTTGGAACTCGATGGAGACATCATTGCTAACAGACGGGATGTACAATTGGATGGATACCTCAGTGTTGTCCTCCGTGGCCACGATGAGAAGCTCTGGTTTGTTTAGATGGGTGTAGGCATAGTACTCTGTCCCCAGCAACGTCCACGGGAAAAAACATGTAGGGGTCGGTGGAGGCCATCTCCAAGTTCACAGCCAGCACTGAGATCTCCACCGTGGATTGGATGAACACTCCTTTGTTGGACTACAGATAGTACGGTACATGTGTGTGCATGTAACCAACATGCTTGCATGTATACTCATACACCCATACATGCATATACATACAAACACACAAACATACATACATACATACATACATACATACATACATATGCATGTATGTAAATGCGTATACACGTACACACATGTGTATATACATGCATACACATATGCGCACACGCATACATGTATTCATATATACACATATACATGCATGTTTTTATGCATACATATACGCATACATACATGCATGCATACTTACATACATACACACATACATATATACATACATACATACAACATACATAGAGACAGACAGACAGACAGACATGCATACATATTCACCCGTATAACTGAGCAGTCAAATACCTTAATAGATCACATTTATACAAACACAAAAACAGTCCATCATTGAAGTATGCTCTCCACCATGTGGATGTAGCGATCATAATCCCGTTTGTCTGACGTGGTTCAAAAACCGTATAAAAATTCCAAACGTAGGGCACAAGATTATATATTATAGGAGCTTTAGAGATTTTAAGGAGAAGATTTCCTTTCAGACCTTGCCACAGCACAATTGGAATATTTATATACCAAATAAGAGATCCTGATGAAGCAACTGAATTTTGGATTAACACATTTATTTCTGTGTATAA